>JAPQRQ010000010.1:28728914-28739197 GCA_037367365.1 Apogon talboti | reverse complement strand
ACCAGGTGTGATGGAAGAAGGCAACATCTAAAACATGCAGGACACCGGCCCTCGAGGACCAGGATTGCCCACCCCTGTTCTAGACTCTGCCTCATATCTCTTGAACCAAACATGACAGCACAGAAAAGGTGATGTCTACACTGGTGTCATCTCAGGTGAATACAAAAGCAGTTTCTGAAAACATAGATTAGAATATTATTTTAAAAGCTTAATTTCTTCTTTTTCAGCCCTGATAATAAATGTACCACAATATTTAATATGATCTTATTAACTCAACTGTAATGAACAGGGTTTTCAGCAAATTAAGGCGTTGTATGTGTTTTAGCTTTTTATTTAAGTAAGAGTAGAAAGATAATAATATTAATTTAAGGGGTAAATGTCACCTTTCCAGTGTTATCATGTTTGGTTCAGAAGATATACAATTCAAAATACACCATGCAGAAAGGAAAACAGCCACCGCAGAGTTTGGAAGTACTCCATTCCTAATCTGTGTACAGACAAGTATATTGAAGATGTGTTTATGAGAAAATTCTGGTACATATTGCCTGGAATATAGAGTAAACCCAACAGTTAATATCTACTGTATATGTTAATTTCAACTATTTATGCATTTATGTTATGATTTCTTTAGCATGTATGAACCTTGTACACATTCTCCTTATTGTTGTGTGCTAAGCAGTAGAATTAGTTTGGTTGTAGTGAGGATTTAGATAAGGAAAGTGACTGATATGATCTAAAAGACAGTATGTACAGAATTCTGAGGATATAACTGTAAATATATAAGTGGAAAATAGTGGGACTGAGGCCATACATTTGCAGAGCTGTATACGTCCTTTTAAAACTGCATTCCATTCAGTTTTACTTTGCCTTGCCTACTTTGCATTATGATATATCTGCCTGTCCAGGACACCGCCAAATACCAAGAATCCTCATAGTTTGCAAGTGTTTATGTATGAATTATTAAGGTAGACAGTCGTATTTGCTTTTGGATCTATTGGAATAAAAGTTTAAAGGCAGAGGAAGGAGGGGTGGGCAAAAGGAAAGAGTGGAAAAAGATACAGAGCAAAAATAAGGACTTATCTTACCTTCAAGCACAGTGAGCTTGGCGCTGGTGTTGATGTCGCCGGCGCTGTTGGTGGCTGTGCACTCGTAAATAGCTTCATCTCGGTGTGTGCGCAGCGGCTGGATCCGCAGTACGGAGCCCGAACCGTCATCAAACTCAATCACCTAGAAGAAACAGAGCACAGCAAAAAGGCAGGGGATGTTATTTTAGGGGCCACTTTTTTTTCCTCCCTCCTTTTTAAGGGCTTATTGTAAAAGAAACACCATTACTTTCTGCATAGCAAAGTGAGTGAAATCTGTGGTCATTTTGACTCCCAAGAGTGTTACCTGGGTAACCACACTGAGTCTGGGACCTCAGACTACACACACATTCCCATTTCTCTGGACTCTTATTGGACTTTAAATGCTTTATTCTTTCTTGTCTGTTGTACCTTGGCCAGTGTGAATCATTCTGATATCTGCATTCATGAAAAGCTGAGACCTGTTTACGCAGCAGAGATCATGTGACGTCTCTCTGCGCTCTACTTGTAGTAGAAACTGGTTTTGTTGCTTCAACTTTTGCACTAAGTCTTTTCTAGTGAGAAACGTGTCGGCTCTTGTCGAGTAGATTATTGATGACGGAGAAGGCGAACACCTGCTCTGACTCACACAGGTCGCTGGATGAGGCAGAGGATGACGCAGACTGGTTCCCAGCATTAGAAGGTAAAATACATAGTAGTTCACATTTACTTCAGTACTGCATTTCACCTTAGCTTGGAAATTATTTTAATATTACCTTGTATTAAAGTCAGAGTCAGCTTTATTTGTCAGTTTCCCATATGCACAGCACATACAGAAAAACTGAAATTATAACACTCTAAGGCCCCCGGTGTCACAAGGAACATAGTAGAAAAACATAGAAATTGAAAAAAATAGACAATAGAATATGACTATAAACATACAATATAACTGTAAACAGACAATGTGATTGTAAACAGTTTCAGTAACATACTATATATTGTGTATTCATGCCTTACAGACCTGTTACCCTACATGCCTGTTGAACATCCTTCTACCTCACTGACCCATACACCACTTTTGAAGTGATAAAATCCATTCTGACACTGTCCATTTCTATGCTGATTTTGTAATTTACAGTTGGTTGATGCTATTGATACTGATGATTTTTGCACTTCTGATTGGAGGGGAGAAAAATGGTTTCACCACTCCATTATATATTATATATATTATATATATTATAGGACAAACAGACTGAAGAACCATGTTTACAACAGGGCAATAGCCCTAATCAATGAACATACTGAGTCTAGACTTGATTAGCTGCTTTCTTTTTGACAGTGATAGACTTTTACTCATACACATTGTATTTGCTTACTTTGCACATATGTATATTGTTGCACATATTGTAAATTTTATTATGTGTATATTAGGTTTTGTTTTATTGTTGTTTTTTTTTTTTTAAATTGTATTGTTGCATGCCTTCTCTTTTACATTGTGTGGAGCAGTGTTCCCATTTCGTTGTACTGTGTGCATAGTATGTTGGTGCAATGGCAATAAAGATTTATATCATATCATATCTAATCTTATACTTCCTCTTTGACAATGAATATGTCTGACCAAACAACATCTTCTTCAAGACATGGTAGCGTTCACTTGTGATCTTTAGAACTATCTATGAACATTGACAGGACCATGAAATAATAATCACCGCTGCTTCCACGGCTACATTATGTTTACAAAAGAAACACTGGTCAAAAACAGTGTGAGTTCCCACCTCAGGCACTTCCTTCTGTTTGTATGAGTTCAAAAAGAAGGGGAGGGGGAATTCATCAAGGCGATGTATGGTCAGAGATGGTAGAAGTGAGGAACAGGAGGGGGAAGGATGAGGGTGTGAAAAGACCGACAGAGATGAAGCAGACTATATAAATCAAGATGGAAAGAGATTAAAGAGAAGGGGAGTCTGTCTGGTCTTGCTTAGTGAGAAGAAGTACAGCGATGCTCAATAACAGGGCAAATGATGGTATGTGCTGTGTGTGAGCGTGGATGTGATAATAACTTTCAGAGTTATTTTGAAGTCTACACTGGTTACGTTTCATCGTGTGTGTGTGTGTGTGTGTGTGTGTGTGTGTCTGAGGTCTGAGATGCCACATGTATGTGTTTGTGCTCACCTCGAAGCGCTGCGAGCTGACTTTTTTGCCTTTCTTCATCCAGGTGATTCTGGGTTTGGGCTCCCCGCTGGCCTGGCACACAAACGACGCAACGCCTCCCGAGATCCCTGTCTGGTCCTCGGGGGATTTGACGAAACTTGGCAAACCTGAGGAGGACAGAGTAGAGGTATCAGACGGATATACGAAAGCAGTTCAAAAAATAAATAAAAAACAGAGGAGGAAAATGGACAAGAGAGGCAGAGGTGAAGGTGATATTAGATCCCTCTTGCCCTCATATCAGCAGTTACCTACAGGCATCAGCTTCTTTACAACAAAGTCCGAAATATTGTCACCCACAACCAAAGAAACTGCACTTGCATAAACTCAAAAGAACACAAGAATAAAAAGCAAATAAACCTCCTACAAATGCACAAAAAAGGAGGAAAAAATCAGAAAAGAAATATTATCAAGCTGCTGTCATTTAGACACTTTGGGAGTTAATCAGCTTCGTGCGTGTTCACAAAGCCCATTTTTGGCTGATTATAACTGATAACTGCTTGGCATCCCCGAAAATACAAACAACGCAATGTTGTGATTCTGTTCCTGATGATTTCAGAGATAACCTGTGATTACATCAATGCAGTAGACTATCTTGGAAAACACCTCAGAGAGTGACTTCCCCTGTTTTCCTTCAGGGTGGGATTTTTTTTTTTCCCCAACCACAGCACCACACCCAGCATCACTGTATACTGGACAATGTAATGTTTGTTTCAGCGACAGTCAGTCTAAGTTGACTTGATGCTACAATGAGCATATGTGATACCTGCCAGACTTTTTTTTTTCTTTTTTCTTCTTTTTTTTGCTTTATTTACAGCCTCAGATGTGCACAATGTGAGTCTGGCTTTAACAACATGACACAATGTGCCTTTTACCCGTCTCGTCAGCTCGTGTTTCATCTACAGAGACATTAAAAGGCGAGGTGTGGAGCACTGGAAACCGCAGCGTAGACACACTGGGGCTGTGTACGGGCACGAAACTCATAGAAATAGAATATTCCATAGGGGTGAAACTCATTTTCTTCCAAGGGCCACATTTAGCCCAGTTTGATCTCAAGTGGGCCAGATCATTAAAATTAAAATAATAGTATATAGATAATGACAACTCCAAATTTTTCTCTTTGTTTTACTGCAAAATAATAAGTTATGAATAACTTAATAACTTATAAATGATGAAAATATTCACATTTACAATCTATCTAACCTGAAGAAAATGACATTTCATAAGAAAAATTAATAGCAATTGTAACAGTATTATGCCTCAGCTTATTATTTATACATGTGCATTATAAATTGAATCTACAAAGCTTTTGGTAATAGGTAGAATATTGTTAAAATTACACTTCATTTTCCTTAGACATTTCAGTTTTTTCATATTTGTTCAGGTTATTCACATTTTATTGTTAAAGGATAGTTTGTATAAATATTTTCATAACGTAACATTATTTTTTTCACATTAAACCAAGAAGTACATTTGGAGTTGTCATTATTTAGCGGTTATTATGCTATTATTTTACTTGAGATGTGAATTGGGCTGTATGTGGACCCTGAACTCAAAACTTTTAGTATCTTCAGTGGAATTTATGCAGTTTGCAAATCATCCCACGGACCACATTGGAACCTTTGCTGGGCCGGTTTTGGTCCACGGGCCACATGTTTGACACCCCTGCCTAAACTAAAGGCTCACAACAAATAAATGAGGTACTGAATTTCTGTAAGTTTACCACCACCGTAGCTGAGGGAGTGTGTCAGAATGTGGAAATAAACGTTTTACTACTTATTTACTTAGATTTCATCTGTCTATTAAATACCCACATCTGTATCTAGAGTATATTTATAAATGTATAAAAAAACCTTTATTCACTGCCGGTTTTGGCCACAGGCCGCACCCACACCATCACATGTATGAAATCAGTCTGCAAAAAACAGTCTCAAACCCAATCTCAATACCATAAGACTTGGGTTGAATGCAACCGCTCTTTCAAACGGCTATGATTCTGATATCAATGGAGCCTTCAGCGAGCACGTTTCCCATGTTCACCTGCTATATCATCACACTCTGCCCTCGCATGGGGAGTGAAAGAGTGGTGTTGGTGGCTGTCCTTGCTCGAGGACATCTCTGCAGTTGAGCTTTCTCAAAGCAATACAACAGTGAACAATAAAAGGGACACGGGGGCTGTGATGTGTGTGTAAATATAATACCGCACACATATTCAGATGTAACCACTGACAGGTGCAAACGCAGATGTAAAACCCACATCCTATCCAACACTTTTAACATACAGTGACTCAGAATCGGAGATTTCAAACAGGTAACAGAAAAAAAAAGGATAGATTTGTAAATGGAGTGCACTTATATAGTGCTTTTTCCACACTGTAATGGTGCCCAAAGCGCTGTACACTACATCACATTCACCCATTCACACACACATTCACACACCAGTGGGCGGCTGCTGCCATGCTCCACTGGGAGCAATTTAGTGTTCAGTGTCTTGCTCAAGGACACTTCGACATGTGGACAGTCGGAGCCAGGATTCGAACTGCCGACCCTTCGGTCATTGGACGACCCGCTCTACCAACTCAGCCACAGCCGCCTTTGTTGCTTAATATAAATTGGTTAGATTTATTTATATTAATCATGTCTTCCTTGAATCATAAAACTTAAGTTTGGTTTTTTTTACCATCATTTGATTCTGGTCTCATTTAATTTTCAGTAGTATTAAGTAAACATCATTTGTGTTATATTTATATAAAACAACAGAAACTAACAGTCATTCAAACTCTTTTTATTATGTCTTTAACTTGAAAGGACCCTGCACTCAGATTTATAAAGCTGAGTAATTCTAATTCTTTTTCTATGTCTATATAATATAAAAAATGAATTGTTCTTCCATGGAACTACCGCCACCTCAGTCAATCATAATACACGACTCATGTCAGAAACTCATGCTCAGGGCATGATGAGACATGACAACAGGAGCAACATGAACTCTGTTCAACCACGACTTCGATTCAACTACAGATGGAATCAGGTGTTTCTGACTGAGGAACCCTCAGGATCCTGATAGAAGAGCATCTCTTTAAAACCAAAAACTGACAAAAACAATGACATGAAGTTACTAGAAACCAAATGATTGACAAAGTTGTGGAAAAATTTAAATGATGAATAAAATGGGTGTCAAAAAAAGTATTCCACTGGGGTGTGTGGGTGCAGCAGTTGGAAGGATTCGAGTTAAACACCGCTTGGAAATGCAGAACACTTCATGGATATCTACTCTAAATCAGCCACTGGTTCGGTTGCTGAGATGATTTAAGTGTCACGACTGATTGGAGAGGGCGAGCCAACTGATCACTGCAGTTCGGTCACAACTGTTAATGTGTTCACATCAGTCGAAAAGAGGTGATTGTACCGAAACACTCCAGTATACTGGAAATAGAGATGCACTTTAAAAAGCAGCCACGTATCTGTGACACTTATCACTGTTGATTTTGCAAAAAGAACATTTTGACCAATTTGTGTTTTGGAGTGTGGCATTTAATATAACTGTCATATTAGCAAAACATGGAAGTTAACAGGTTCTCTGTTTAAAAACCAGTAATGAGAAGCTACCAGACAAAACCTCTCCACAGCGTTTACAGAGCAGTAATAGGCTGGAGTGTTCTGTCAGAGGTGTGTGTGTAGGAGGTTAAGCATGTTTGGTAGCTCACACTAATCCAGCGCATGCATCCGCCTATGAACTGTGACCCCTTTATCCACCTGACATTTGAATGGTGTGTGTCTCCTGTCTCTTCTAGATGTAGACCGCAACACACCAAACAACAAATCCCTTCCTATACCATCATCAGATGGGAGTGTGAGTCACATGCAGGTAGCAGTGGTACAGCTGTTAATGAGTTGAACTTCATAAGAGTTCAGAGTGTATGCACGAGCACGCATCAGTGCACGTAAGGGTGGTGGGCTGGAATCCTCAAGGCCTGATTATCGCTGCTCTGCCTTCCAAGGTTTTCTGCTAACATCTGTCCACGGCGCTTCTATTTAAGTTGATGTGAGGGCTTTTCACTGTGTTGCTCAGAGGGCAGGATCAGGAAGCATTAAGCAGTTCTCAGCGCATGCTTCAAATTAAACGGAAGCTCAGCATCCATGTGTTGCCGTAAACATTCAAGTGTGGAACCACTGGATTTTTAGGGATAAGTGGAGGAAGAGGGTGAACTGGCCATCGCTGAGCTCTTTTTTTTTTCCCCTCCCATATTAATCCTCTTAGACGAGCTTCTCCTGAATTTTGATAGCTGACCCACGCCCTCGAGTCAAATAGCACAACACGTTCCAAGTCGTTCCACTATTAATCCAGATATCACCAAGAATCCAATCACCAACAATCTGGATTGGACTCGAACTCCTGACTTCTGGACAGGGTTAATAGTGGGTTTGACACTTCGCATACAGACCAGATACATTTCCAGTGTCTCCTCCATCACCGCTGGTGCTGCTGCCGGGTGAGGATATCAAAAACTGTTGGCTTTGTCACTCCTTTTCATAGAGAGACAAAATCCATGCTCAACCCTTTTTTCTCCGCCTGTGTCCCATTTTCTTCGCTGTCATGCAGTTGTCACATGAAAACAATGGCAGGGAAGAGGTGGAAAAACACATAAGCCTACCTATGCAAATCCCTCTCTCAGCCAGTGACTGGGAGCTTTGAGCTACAGTCTTCCTCTGCTTTGATACATCACATTCAGAACTCCTATCGTGGAACGCCAGGCTTCAACTTGTGCTCTCTTCTCTATGTTAGACGGAAATGCTGTAACTGTCAAGACCAGTATTGGTAGGAAAATGTCACAATTTCAGGGAAGGGGTTATGATTTAGTGGAGTCACAGCTGTGTCTTATTCTGAGTCAAACTGATCAACAATTTATAAATCTGTTAAATATTAAGAAAATAGGACCACTGGCCTTGTATCTCACCAGCATGTTCTATCAAGAATCAATCAGTTGAATTTGTTAGGTTCTCAGGTTCTGCCACTATGTTAGAGTCCTGTGGTGTTAATGCAAAGAGATCAATCTCCCAATAGAAGTGGGTGGTACTTTCACTGGAGAACTCCACTAATGAAATCAAAGTCCATATATGACTTCTTATCAGTGCTCAATAGTAACTATATTGATATCTGTAACTATTTATATGTTAGAAGCCATTAAAACACGGGCTATTATACGCAAAAGACAAATTTATATATTTCAAAAATTTGTCAAAAATTTAACTATCAAAATTTCTCAAAACTGTGAATGAATTTTGTAGACACTGTCCCAAGAGAGCTACATATACAATTTGAAATGAATCTGAGCAGGAGTTTTGAAGAATAGAAGCAGTTTCGAGAGGATGTTTAAAGAAATTGCTAACGAAGACGACGAAGATGACACTGGACACAGCGCCTTCACAATAGCTCATGGCCTAATGTCCATTGAGCTAAAAAACATCTCAACAGTCAGTTATTTTGTAATTTTTCAAATACTAATGCAAAATATTTGAAGCCATTTCAATACTTATTTTCTGTAGGATTTATACAGAGGTACCCGCTGTGCGTTCTCCTCCTCTTCTCCTCTCATTAACACACCTCTGTAGACTCCACAGCATCTCTCTCTCACTCACTCACTCACTCACTCACAGTGCTATTTTCTTCACTTGTGTCACTCACTCAGGTTCTGGCCTAGTGTTATCTCATTAAAGTCAGCACTACACAGCTAGGTAGTATGATAATTTACCCTTTTTTAGGTAATTTCTTGTGCATGTCTGTGCGCCTCCTGTAAAAACAGGTATCTACTAATCCAGGTGAACACGAAGTGTTAAATAAGGCTATCCAATTAAAAGTTGTTGATAGATGTGTTGTCTTGTTATTGCACTAACTAGGGATGTACCGATCCGATCTAAAGATCGGTATCGGCTGCTGATCTGGCATTTTTTAGAAGATCAGATTGGATCGGATTTAGTCACGTGATCAGCTGGATCCAGTTTTCACAGGAGTTTTCAGCGTTACTCCACTTTACAGCTGCCGTAAATAAAAACGAAACACCATGCAACATGTCCGCTGTGTGGGAATACTTTTCTCTGGAAAGCAATGAAAGTCAAGCAGCAACTTGCAAGATGTGTAAACTGGCATTTGCGTGCAGAGGGAGCATCAGGGCTCACTTTAATACAACAAATTTGATTTGTCACTTACAAAAGTATCACACGACCAAGTATGAGAACTACAAGGCTGCAGCGAAGCTGAATGTAGAGTGAAAGCTAAATGTACAGCTCATAGAATAAAAGTTTTAGTTCTTACCTGAGTTTTTATATGTAAAATCTAAGTCAATCTAAAGTTGTTTAATTTTATTGATTTATTTATTTATTTATATTTAAAATCTTACTTCAAAAGTTTTTTGTTTTTATTTATTTATTTATTTTTTAATACAAGGCATATATAACACAACTACTGGATTGGATTGGACTTTGGTTCTTCATATGACCTGACTTAGCATATGTTTCTTAAAAAAAATTAAAAAATGTTGGTCATGTTATGAAAAATAATAAAAACCTTTGGGTAATACTTTGGTTGCATTTAATTTTAATGCTGGGAAGAGCTATGTTGATGTTAACCATATACCAGAAATTCATGATCAAAATGTAATAGTAAAATGTACTGCCATCAGATCGGTATCGGCAAAACTAAGTTGAGAGCTGTTTGGAAATGTTTAAAAGAAGAAAAAGCAAAACAAACCCATACATGAGCCCTGGCTGCTGCAGAGCAGTGCTAAAAGGTGTTTAGCATATATACAGGGTTTCCCCTATAAACATTGTGCAGCAGCGGCACTGCAAAAAACCCCAGAAAACAAAATTTTATTCTGAGGCTGAGGTGCTGATAAAGGGGGGTAAACATGACAACAGAGAGTATACCAGACACCCCACACTCACACCGCTGCTACAAAAATGTGTGTGTGTGTGTGTGTGTGTGTGTGTGTGTGTGTGTGTGTGTGTGTGTGTGTGTGT
>JAPQRQ010000010.1:28684437-28728814 GCA_037367365.1 Apogon talboti | reverse complement strand
ACACTCTTCCCCTATATTAACCCTGCTACTTTTTATTACACTTGAATGGAGCAACTGTAACACCCAATAATTTCCCCCTGGGATTGATAAAGTATTCTGATACTGATGAAGTAGCTAACACAATAAATGCCCCTGAATTTCAACATCAGTGCAGTATTGAACATGCCTTCCAAGTGAACTGTTGTTGACCTGTTGTTGGTCCTACAGCCATTTGTAAATCTCAGAGCTAAGTTAATCCCCTCAGAGCTGTCAAGCCTGAGGAATCAAACAGCAATGTCTGAGAGGGGAGCATTCTTGGTCAGAAATAAATCAACTCAGACATGCAGTACTATTAACTTGGGCTGGTTAGTTGACACATTTTATAAATATCAGGAAGACTTCAAGCCAAACATTGCTCCCATTTATGTTACTACTATCAAAGAAAAGCTGTACTATGTCATTTTACAATTATTTGCTTCTTTAGTAGGAGTGTAAGGGTACAGAAAAATCTGAGTTTGTTATGTTTTTGGTACAGGGGTCTTTGATTCGATGCATTTTCGATATCTTTTTGGTACAGTGAAAGAGACCAATTTCATTTTAAAAAAAACTATTCAAGTAAAAATGCAACATATTCTGAACAAGTCAGTCTATAGCTGAAGTTTATATACTACTGTGTGGGTCTTTTAATGTGCAAATAAATATACTGTATATGTGAATAAATTATGAATGTATTTATTATTATATTAATAAATTATTAACGGTTGGGTGGTGTCCTTTTAAATGCGTTATGAAATTTAATGTGTTACCAGAAATATAACTGATCTTCACGAAAAAATGCCGGTATACCGCTCTGGTTTTGTGAACTTGTCTCTCTCCATTGTCAAACCTGACAGGGAATCTGAAATGCTCCCAATCGGAGACCTTAGAGAAGACGGAGGGTCTTCTGTCTCTGTCTTGTACCTGTGACGCTGCTCTGAGCTGCCATGCTGGTTCACGTCCAGCATGTCTATGGTGGGTGTACGTCCGTCTGGGATATCAAATATTGCACATGGGTTCTGCTCGCGGCCACCTTGCTTATACAGTGTGCATTCAAGGTTTGTGTGGAAACTTAAAGTGAGTGTTTGCGTTCTTCATATAGGCTACATGTATTCATTCGTTACACCTCCGTATTGTACTGAAGGCCCCGAACGGTTTGGTACAAACGGGTGCACTGTTACACCCCTAATCTTTAGCAAAAATCTAAAAGGAGTCAGTGTTTCCTTTTCTCCCTTACAAAAGTGAAAAGGACATTTTTTATGGTATTTTATAAAAAACAGAAACTCCAGTATCATGAGAACACAACTACACACAAACATTTAACCAATTATCATCTATATCACAGTTGGGAATTAAAGGAAACATTTCATAAGACTGACATTCAAAACATAAATCAGACAAATTATGTGTTTATTAATCACTAGTTATTAGCTGAAATTTGTGGCATTTCTAAATGTTGGTTCGCTTTCACTTCCTTTTATAAGGATAAATGTCTGTGCTTGTGGAATTGAAATGTATAATAAATTAACCCTGAGGGCAGGCTATCGACACGTCTCCAAAGATCCCCGCTTTAGAAACGAGTGAGGAGGCCTGGAGGCTGAAGGCTGATCTGTGTGGGAGCCAAAGCATCTCGCCTCCTTCACCTTAATGCCTGAAGCTGTGTTTGTGTGGGGGGTCTGTTGTCATTAATAGACATGAAAGCTGGGAGATGTGGGGGGTTTCCTCAACTCCTGGGTGGCTACAGGTGTTTTATTCTTCCACCAGACAATCGACAGGGGTTGGGTGAAAAATCAGGACCACCAGTCGATGGTGCAGTAAAGTCAAGCACAACTGAGACTGAGGCTTTTTCCATACATTTATAAATACGGATGTGGGTATTTAACAGGCAAATGAAATATAAGTAAGTAAATAAGTAGTAAAACATTTATTTCCACATTCTGACACACTCCCTCTGCTACGGTGGGGGTAAAGTCGCAGAAATTCAGTGCCTCGTTTATTTGTTGTGAGCTTTTAGTTTAGGGCTGGGGTGTCAAACATGCGGCCCGTGGACCAAAACCGGCCCAGGAAAAGTTTCAATGGGATGATTTGCAAAGTGCATAAATTACACTGAGGATATTAACAGTTTTTAGTTCAGGGTCCACATACAGCCCAATTGTGATCTTAAGTAAAACAACTCCAATGACAACTCCAAATTTTCTTCTTGGTTTAAAGTGAAAAAAATAATATTACATTATGAAAATATTTAAACAAACTATCCTTTAACAATAAAATGTGAATAACCTGAAATGTCTAAACAAAATTAAGTGCAATTTTAACAATATTCTGCCTGTTACCAAAAGCTTTTTGGGCCTTTGTAGATGCACATGTATAAATGATAAGCTAAGGCATAATATTGTTAAAATTGCATTTATTTTTCTTAAGAAATTAACATTTTTTTCAGGTTATTCACATTTTTAGGTGAAAGGATAGGTTGTAAATGTGAACATTTTCATCATTTAAAAGTTATTAACTTATTCATAACTTATTTTTTTGCACTACAACAAAGTTAAATATTTGGTGTTGTCATTATTTCTAGTTATCATTTTCATGATCTGGCCCACTTGAGATCAAATTGGGCTGAATGTGGCCCCTGGAAGAAAATAAGTTTGACACCAGTGGTTTAGGGGATATTAACTCTGGTCTGCATTAAAACATAGTAGATGCTATAATGAACCTTAATACTGGATGCAACTTTCCATGAAATAAAAAAAAGAGAAACTGAGCTTCTGTATAAACATGCCTGCGGACATAAACGGCTCATTGCAAGGTAATGAAAACAACAAATCATGTATTTACATGATTAAACACTAATATAAATATAATTACAAAAATTATATTCCTTTCTAGTTAGACAGTAGTAAATCGACCAAAATCTGAAACCTGGAACTTTAAAAGAGTATAGTTTTATATTTTGGGGTTTTATTTTTGTTATTCTCTACGCAGCTGTACAGCTTCCTTTTTTTGTTTTCCTTGTCATGGGCCACAGAGGCAGGGTTGTAATAAATGCAGAGACAGCAGGGAGAGGTGCATCAATGGCACTTGTGTGGCTAACAATTAGTGTATTCCCAAGCCTACCAGAGTGCCCGACGAGAGCTACTCTGCAGTGTAGAGTATCAGGAATCGATACACACGCGGCACACAGAAAACCATTAATTCTTATTAATAATGGATTAGCAAGTTATCATTTTCATGAGGCAACACTTAGTGGAAATTTGTCTGATGACATCAGCACTGGTTGTTTTAATGGAATGCTTCCATTAAGGTCTTTTTAGACCATTAGCGAGCAACTTGTTTGCAATTAATTCCATATAAAGCTGCCTCCCTGCAAGTTATTTACCCCCGATAAAGTCAACTGCACTTCAGGCTGTTTGTTTAAACCATTAAACAACACGTTTGTATGTGCTTCTCGGTTGTAACACAAAGGAGTATTATGTTATTTTAGTGTTTTTAATTTATTGTGTTATGTTTAAATTTTAATGAAAGGAACAACGTTACACTAGTAAGTGTTGTTTCTAATACAGCCCTGTAGCTAGATGGAAGCATTTATTTTGGCCTAACAACATACGAATATACATAATGTAAATAGGCTTATCATCAGCCTACACCTTTTATGTTCTATAGCAATGATCGTAATATATTATTTAATTGTGAAAGAAATATCATGCTTACATTTTTATTTTAAATCTGCCCAAAAGATGTGACATTTTGTGAAAATATTTCTCAGAGCATTTCGATGTGCACGCTCCTCAGCTAACCTTTACTTCATCCTCCTCAAAGTGAACTACCACAACAAATAAAGGACACAGAAACAGGAAAGATGTTTTTCAGCTCACTTACTGTCACCTTAATACCTTCAGCCTCAATATTTTTGCAGCACAGTTGCCTGGTGTCGAGTGTTTTCACCTCAAACTGAAAACATGCTGGATCTGAACCCAACTAGGACATTTCTTAGTGACTTAATTCTACTTTCCAACAGACAAACCCATTTCAACACACTCCCACTCATTCATAGTCAGTTCACACTGCATTGTGACGATAACACAGAAACCAAAGAAACTTTCGCCTTTTTTTTTTTTTTGAGGATGATAGTGTAGTAGCTTAAGATTGATGGAGCTTTATGGGCTTTATCGGATTTTCAGCGAAATCACAAGAGCAATGCGATTCATCATCACCGAGATACTGTACTTAAGACACAATGTCTAAACCTACAGAAGAGAGCAGGAAAAAGAAAAACATTAAACTTTCAACACCCCTGTGGACCACGAAGAAGGCCGTTCTATCAGGCCTTCTAGCCCTCAGTGAATTATTCAAGACAGCGAAGAAGAACAAGAACTTTAAGTGCAATTACCCTTCGCCAGTGTGAGCAACATTAATATAATGGCTTTCATCTTTTCAAGCTGATTATGAACCGAGGCACTGCTCAAACCCACACTCTATTGTCTTCTGTCAGTCACAAAAGACAAAGAAAATCCACATTATGCTTTGATGACCGATTCTTCGGGTAAAACAGCTGTTTAAAAACACACAAAGATAAATGCTTCGTTGTGTTTAAAGGTGAAGATGTGGGTGTTGGCACAACTGGCCGTCTGAGGTTTAGCTTTACCTGTGGTATTTAAAGTGGCGCCTAACCTAGATCGGGTCCAGGATGACTCATTATCTGTGGCTTCTTCTAACCCACCTGAATCATGAGGCAGAGGGTTTAAACAGACATTAAGCAACAGTCGACTCGGTCTGTAAGTTCTTTGTTATACTTACTTAAAGGAGCAATTTGTGAATTTCCAAAATAAAATACAACTGTCAGTAGAGTGTAGATAAATACAGTTCTGACAAGTAAAAGATATCAATGTACCGTATTTCAGAGGTGTTTACAGCAGTCAGCATGTTCATCTACAAGCCCTGTGCTATCTCATTATACAATGACACTTTCAACCTCCAGAGACACCGCGAGCCACTGAAGTCAAATGTCAAAATAAACCTGTCTACTGTTTGGGTCAATGTTATGGGGTGAATTAAGAAAAATAATACATGACCCCATACTCTGCTGTAATTAATTGTGTCATTAAATGGCTCTGATTGGTTATTTAGCGTTTTTTAAATTGACATATACGCTAATATCTGTAACAGTTACTATCTCACTTTTTACACACTGCATCTTGATGAAGCATTTATCTTCATCACTTTACAATATGTTCATTGTAATATTCCACAGGTTTGTTGATGTATTACTAAAAACGTTGATAAGTAAGCTCAATATAACATTATAGTAATTATGGCCTTCAGAAAAATGTTTTTTGGAGGTGGGGTAGTGCACTATAGGCCCCTGTGGCGTGGCCTAAGCTTTTGTCCTAATGGCATTCCCCCCCCCCTACATTTACTTTTACACTTTAAGTAGTTTTGAAACCAGTACTTTTACACTTATACTTGAGTGAAAAGCTTGAGGTGATGCTTCAACTTCTACAAAAGTCTTTTTGAGGCCTAGTATTTAGACTTTAACCTGAGTAATGAATGTGAATACTTTTGACACCCCTGGTAAAATGCCTTTTATAAAAGGCACGATTGTTATCATTTCAGAAAATTATAACATAATAACATAATAGCATATTTTTTAATAATAATAATAATAAAGGGTTAGATTTCTATAGTGCTTTTCAAGGCACCCAAAGCATTTTACATTAATGATACATTCTTTCGCACTCTGGTGGTGGTAAGCTATGTTTGTAGCCACAGCTGCTGTGGGGCCGGACCACCACCAAACATTCATACGCATTCATACACCAGTGTGAGTGACACTGGAGGCAAGGTGGGTAAAGTGTCTTGCCCAAAGACACAACGGCACATGACTAGGACAGAGCAGGATTCAAACCGCTAACCCTTCAGTTACTGGACTACCTTATGAGCCTCTGCAGCCACAACATTTACAGATCATTGTCTGTTTGTACTGTACACAGACTGTGTTAAAATATGAACACAAGTGTGACGCGCAAAATCACACCTCGTCTTCGTAAGTATGTGCCCCAGTCCTACAAGCTGAGGCTGCTAATGCATTGCTTTAACTGCGAAACTAATTTACATAACCCCTGGGTTACATCACCTCCGATGTTCATTTAGTTCACTGGCAGAAGTGTTGTCATTTGCACCGTCATGAAACTAAGCACTTTTTAAGCATTTTGGCAACTGTGAAGGACGACTGACTGCTGCATTTGAAGGCAGGCGTGGGTGGGAAGCAGAATGTCAACCTGAGGACAACTGCATGCAAAACTAAATATGAGGAAGGGAGAGTACAGTGGGTTTTGAATGCAGTTTGAATATGTAATATGGTATGTAATGGGAGACCTTTGTAATGGAAATCTGGGGGATTCTATAAAGTTGCTTGGGGAGTAAAAAGGGAGATTTGGCCTAGGGATTTGTTATTTTTTTTAAAAGCTGCTGCTGGTTAGCCGTCCAGTGGTCACCTTGGCTTGGACCCTGGCTTTAATAGACCAGCGTGGGGAAAATGTTAAGTGTGTTAAGAGATCCCGGGAGGGGACTTAGTTGCTGAGATGGCTCCTAGCTCTTACAGAGATCACATTTTGGGGTTAGATCATCATCAATCACCATGCACCCCCTTGCGACCCATACTACCCTCATTAATTTGCCTCCCCTAGATTAGCCCTCCCTCGGAGACCACAAAAAGCCCCAACTATTGTTCTCATGCTCTCGCCCACATGGCCTAAGGGTCTTAAGTAATTCAGCTCTCCACTAGCCAAAATTGAGGGGAAATTAAATTATGTCGCTGAGGGGACATGGAACAAAAAGAGACTCTGTCTTTATTGGGCACCAACAGGCTGTGTGTTGTTTCCTTTATTTTTTTTTCCTTTATTAATACCTTTAAGAAGCTAAGGTGACCAGTTAGCCATGAAATAGCTCCCACTTGAGATCCAACTGTGTTTTACATGGTTTCATATCCACGGGCTACTTGGGAAGAGTTAAAGGTTGTTAAATGCACTGTAGAGGATACTCCAAAAGTAAACAGTACAAGGGAGTGAAACCATGTGCTTAAACGGTTTCACCTATGATGTTCCATTAAATGCCTGCGGCTCTGATTTCATTCACAAAAAAGACAGATCAGAATATCTCATCTCAGCTGCCATGTTTCCATACAATTGGAAAGTCAATTTAAAGCATTTTTTTAAATACTGAAAAAACAAACAGTACAAGCAATAGATCATTCAGGAAAAAAAAAAACTGAGAAAAAAGCTGATCAGACATGTTAAAGATTTGCTACATCGATACTTTCAATAATTCAGATATGATAACATAGGTGTCGAGCCATCATGAGGTATTGCTTTTTACCATGACACAAATTACTTCTAGAACAACTTTCAACTCTCTTTCAAGACTGCAATATGTAAACTGATTATTACTTAACAAAGTAAAAAAGATATCAAGAATCGAGGTATGATTTGCCCCTAAAGCCATCGTCTATGGAAGCATAAAGTTTAAGTGTCTTTCTCTTTTTCTGTTTTCCCTGGAAGGACGCTGGTGGATGTTGTCCTGTGGCGATGCAGAATCCAGGACACAGCAGTGGGTTTTGGGTGACTGCCACAGGCCTTGCTATTGAGCTTCCTAATTAAACTATTAATCTCACGTCATTAACCTCCGATGACCCTTTCCTCCCTCTGTCC
Organism: Apogon talboti; assembly: GCA_037367365.1. Taxonomy (NCBI): domain Eukaryota; kingdom Metazoa; phylum Chordata; class Actinopteri; order Kurtiformes; family Apogonidae; genus Apogon; species Apogon talboti. The sequence continues at coordinate 28,721,096 of JAPQRQ010000010.1, read as the reverse complement.
CGTTCCAACACTGAAGCACTGGCTTATGAAACAACTTCTCCCTGAATCGTCCCATGCTCTAATTTGTGTCCCTCATTCCAACACTTTATCTTTCGGATGTCTTTGTCACTTGCGATGCTTCTTCAGCACTTGCTTCATGTTAGCCCAGCCACTCTCTTAGGCTATGTTTACATGTAGCTGGGTATCTAGCAAAATGGAGATTTTTCTTTGCGTTTGTGCTGATCGTTTACATGACAACAATGGCCACGCCCACCAAAAATGATGGCTTCTAAAAATTCCGGCAAAAGTGGAGATTTCAGGAAATCTCTGTTTTTGTGTTTGCATGTAAACAGAGGGAGACAGAAATCTCGGATGAACATCGCAGTTGTAGACAGAAATACATTTGGTTCTGAGCCAGATAGGAAACAAACAGCATCTTTAAAGCCCTGCAGAAGATGAGCAGTAAATAGCATCATTTAGGAGTATCGATGGATTTTACAATGGAAAGAATAATAGATGATAAGTGGACCGAAGCAGATGCAAGCACCACTTGAATTCTACAGCCAAATTGGTCGCGCAATGTTCGGAACTAATTACGTCGGTGGTGGGTCCTACTCTGCAGTGGAGACAGCAGCCGAGAGGGACAAGTGAGAGGACATTCCTGTAACGCCCCCCAAACCCCACTTCCCCTGTGTACTCCGAAGTTCCTGCTGGAAATGCGCCTTATGATGTGTGTGGACCACAGCTGCGTGTTAACTACATTACTCTCTGAGTGGCTCTCCAAGGTGGATAGGGGTACTTTTAATTTAAAACAGAATCAATTTCTATCCCTGTCAGGGGTTTTTTTTTAGACTGGACTACCATATGGACAGTTAAAAACACAATCCAATTTCCAGTCACCCGGCCCCACAGTCTGGTTAGCTCTCTCCAAACCACTTTAGGAGTTTGAGCAAATTGCTCTATTGTAGGAGCTTCACAAATTGTCTAATCAATCTATTCAGAGTCTCATATAGGTTCATCTGCAACTGTAACAGGGCTATGCATGTGGATTTAATAGCTTTTTGAAACCCTTCTCTGATTTCCTTGAAATATTCCTTAGATATGCTAAGTTAAAGACTATTTGAATGATGTTTTTATCTTGAGCCAAGTGTATAAGTGCATCCAGAATGATGGACTAGCCTTTTGAGCATACAGAGCCAGGAAGAAATACATCTTCAGGACTGCTGTTATTCTATCAATGGTATGTAATAGAAACACAAATAAGCCACTAAAAGGCGGACATATGAAACACTTTTTAAATTATTTAGTTAATTATAGCGTCACTGTAATCCCACTGCCACTGGGAATGGAATAAAATCACACTCGGGTACAAAGGAGGCCTCTGTGGTGTTGGTTTGCTGTACCACACATGAAACGCCACCCAAGATTATAACATGAGAGGCGCGAGAGGAGACACATACATCAAAAGCTTATTAAAGCCAATGAAATAACTCACAATGACAGCACTACAAAAAGATAACCATTACATTTAAGTGCTGGGTATGTGTGACTTTGAGGCTGACCTTGTGGGCCAGTGGTCTATTGTGTACAAGGAGCTGAATAGAGAACTGCTTGATTAGGCCCAGCTCCCCGGGGATCGATGGGACGTCTGCGATCAGCACTCAGGGTAATCACACTGTATTGTGTGCCTACTCAATGACTGTATAGGATGAATGATGCCACTGGGTTATAACACTGATAACACTACTGGAGGATTTCTGGTGATGAATGTTACCTCCCTGAATAGTAAGCTAAACAAACCATATGACAACAGATAGTACACATTTTCTGCAGGTCTCAACAAGTTAAAAGGAGGACCTCTTAAGACTCTGTAACACCATTAGGAGGACAATTTATGACCTATTTCATGTGAAAAGAGATTTTTCCCACCTGACATTGTCAATGAAGGATAATCAAGATAGATTATGTGTTTTAACCTTTACTGTATCTTTTTGTTTGGCTAACTAGATATCTGGGTGTTCTTTTAAAGTGTTAACTTTGCAGATACTTGCAGGGGTTTGTGAAATATTTAGTGACATCTAGCAGTGAAGTTGCAGATGAACACTGCCCTCAGCCTCCCATACAGTCGTTTTAATTGAATGTCCCTAATTACAGCCAGTGTTTGTCCATCCTAGTCTTTTTAGTTAAAGTGACCCTGGTACAAACTCATATGGCAGGTGACAGTATCAACACTGATGCACCCTAGTGTAAAATAAACAAAAAAGATTCTCCCAAAAGCACATTTATAAGGAAGACTGAAGTTAATACAACTTTATAAAATAAATAATTATTTAATAATCCATCTTTCAATCATTATCTTCATTCATCAGCGTATGCATTATATAATCAAAAAGGTGGCAGTAAAGATCTACTGTGCACATTTTGGGTTCAGCCGTACAGTGTAGAGCTCTGCAATTTCCTCCATAACTAAGTAAACAGATTCAAATCACAATTGCAATTTGCAGTGTCATCCACAATATATGACTTTTTCAGCCAATCATTCAGCCCTGTGTGATTTTTCGCCTTCCTAACTGTTCATGGGGTAGACAAGGACAGACAGACAGATAGACCTGTGTAATCAGAAACTCACCATGCACCCCGCCCATAATATCTGTCTGCTGTCTGCCCTGTAATACAGGAAATCCAAACCAGCACTATCAAGTTCACATAGCTAACTTGCATACAAATTACAGGCACCAAATGTGCACAACCCTGCCATTAGTGGTAGGTGTTATTTTTGCCCCCCAACTGTCTTATTTTTAATTCTATGTCTGTTTGCTTTACTGTCTGAGTAATAGCAGGTCTGAGCCTTTTCCCATGTGTGCTTACATTAAACTACATACATAGGTTAACCTCGGACCAGAGCCGGGATTTTTAATAAGCTTTTTTTGTTTTTTTTTTCCTGCTGAATTTCCACCTCTCCTTGTGTCCTCTCTTTTTATATCAGTTTTGTGTCTTCAGTGAAATCACCTGTGCCGACATGTCACAGCGGAGTATCTTTGTCTTTTAATTAAAATGCTTGGCTCTATGTTTTTATCTGTAAATGATATGATCACTGAAATTAGAGGCCAGGGCAGAGGCAATTTTGCTCTCATGGAGACAGAAAGGCAGAGAGCAGAATGAAATTGGCAAAGTGAGAAGAGTGGAGAACAGTTTCATAATGTTTCATTCATTTTACATTTCTTTTCAGTTATTTTATTGTCTGGGAAATAGCAAATGGGTTCATATTAAAAGGTGAATCCATCTTAATTGGAGTCAGATGCGTCAAACGATCACTAAACTGAAAAAAAAGAACAAATAAATAAACATAAAAATGAATGAAAATTACCAAACTAATTTTCAAAAGTAAACTCCGTGGACTCATGTCATGTTTTCATGTCGTGGTATGACACCAGAAAAGAAGAAACCCAGTTAGTGCAAAAGTTTTTTGCAAGGTCAGATTCACACGCACACTAAGAAAATCACAACACAGCACAAGAGCCAAAGATGATAGCCCAGGTCTGAGTGAGTGAAGGCAAAGGGTACAGCAAAACAAATCCTACTGGACGCACATATGAAAGGATGGAGCCGCTGATATGACTAGGAGGGTGGGGGGTGGGAGGGGTCAGGGTATAATTGAATTACAGTGACCCTATGACAGAACTATAGGTGAGGTCATGTGTTGAATTAATTCTGTCCCTGACCTCGTCTTCAGCGGGGCAGAGTCTCTTGGCCGCCCCCGAGACCCAAAGGCGCAGCAACAGTGACACATCTGTCTGAGAGCCTTCCTCCAGCCAAAGCCGTCATTCAGACTGACAGCTGGGCTCTCACACTGATAGAGCATCAACTGCACCTACTGTACACTTTGTTTTTACTGCAAAAAAAAGCACTCTACACTTAGGGGATAATGCATTTGACAATATTTTATTCATCTTGAATCTGACAGAGATGCCGGAAAATGTCTTTTAAAAACATCTCCACGCTGAGCAGCATGGACACTTGTTCTCTGTGAACAATCAGTTAAAGTGCAACATTGCTTTGAGTTAAATTAAATGTCAGACAATAACGTCTGCCTTTACAAAAGGGCTTCAGTTGTGAGACTTATTACTACATCATGAGCTCTTTTTCATTTCATAACAGACTTCATAAGCAACTAAAGAGTTGAACCATTCCTACTACACGTCTAATAATAAAAGGCATTTGCACACTTCAATCAGGTTTACACATCAGCTCTGTAACTTTAGTCCAGGTTAGATTTAATTATTTTCTCCACATTTGTCAAACGATGTCAGAGGGACGTTTGACCACCCAGAGCTATTGTACAGATGAATGACATCATCCCTTTCACATCCTCTCTCAGAACAAAGCACTGCCCAGAACACGATGATTCTACAGATATTAAAGACAGACTGTGGCAGGAGACATCTTAGAATTGGAGATGACACTGATTGTAAAGTATGTATGAAACACTAGATGCTATGGGTAGCCAAATGGCAGCTACTGGTTTTTCTCGGTTGACACAGTAAAAAAAAAAAAAAGTCCCTAACCTAAGTCTGAAGAGGTCATTAAAGGATGTAAAAGTTCAATGTGATCAAGTCTAAATCCAAATCATGTCACATGTTTTGTCAGTATGTTCAAAATTAAACAGAGCACTGGGGTGTTAAAGAGATAACCCAGCTTAAAAATTATATTCTAGACATAAGGGTAACCTGACAGACCCCAGCCCACCATCACATTGTCAAAATGAAAAGGAAAAGAAAAAAAAATGGCTATTCCCACTAAAATTGGTGAATCAAAATTGTATTAAGAGACTGCAGGTTGAAAAAAGTTTGAGGGGTTACTTACTGTCTGCTAGAGAGAAGAACACCATGCAGCTGAGAAGAAGCAGGAACCGCAACGCCCCTCTGGGCACGAGGGGCACTATCAGGTGAATATTAGGCACCATGTTCCAGGTTGGCACTGCCTCCTCCTCGGTCCCCTGCTAGACACGTCCCACTCTGACAGGATCAAAGACTAACACCTGGGAGAGCAAACACATGGAGAACAGGAGCACAGAAACATTAGTATTCAACCTCACTGTATATTTGCATATTTGACGGAGCATAACAACACAGTAAAGCAGAAATATCAAAGCCAAGTCACAGAGCAAAGCTAAAGGGGACGGGATTTCTGTTTATTTGTTAGAAAACAACGGCAAGAGTTGAGATGTTTGGTCACAATCAATAAGGCATCCTATACCCACGACAAAATCCTGGTCAGAGCATGAAGCACGGCTAAGATACGCACACTACATCAGCGCATGAGTTGGGAAACAAATGTGGTACAGTGTTACTGAAAGGAATCATGAGGATAACAAGAAGAACAAAGGCCAGGCCAGGACTCAGGACCCGCTCACAGTGGGGGATAAGTTAAAAACCCAGAGGAGTGTCAAAACATCACTCCCCAAGGACCCCCACCCTCTTAATGGTCTCCATTAGGAAATTGAAACTGAGTCTTCCAGATGGGGTCAAATTACCCAAAGTGCCATGATCTCACAGAGTGACACCATGTATGCATACATAAACAGTTAACAACACAACAGGCCCTGGAGGTGACACGTTTAATCAGTAGAGCTGCAGCAGGTGACAGACAAATGAACCAGAAATAAGTAACACAGTGTAGAGATTCCCCCTGTAAGACAAGCAGACCTTACAAAAAAACAAGTATCACTGTTTGTCTACAAGTACACAGTCTGGTAGTTCAACTAAGGAGAGTATAGTTTAGTAGTTAGTATATGAGTATATGCTTTAAGTCTATTTAAGTCAAAATCTACTATTATCCTGTTCCAAAAGTATGCTTGTAAATTAATCATTTCAATACTTACTTTTTTTGTTTTATGAACATATACTTAGAAGTATAAGACTAGTTAATGTTCCGACTACACCACGAGTTTACACATATTATTGCTATTTTATTTGTAGTGTGAACTGTACTGTATATGAACATATAGGTACTAATCTTATACCAGAATCTCACTTTGTTGGACGAAAAAACATCCAAATGAATCTTCATATATACTGTTGCTCTACTAATTAGTTTAATTACTTTAACTAGTTTACTTTTTAATGTAGAAAAGCATGCTTTGTGTGTAAAATTTAGGACATGACTAGTTTTCAACAGAGCCAATATGTAAAAAGTATGTAGACTGCTACCCCTTTAAGTACAAGCATATGTATCATATGTCCTGTTTGAGGCAGGGACACTTAATTTTTCTAATCTTATGTGTATCTCTATCAAAAAATGGACTCTAAAAGTATAGACCCAACATGCCTTACTGGGTTATTCTGACAATACACAGAAAAATCAGAAATATATCTCTAATAAGAACATAAAATGCAGACTAAAACCATCTTATTTGCCATTTAAAATGAGTAAATTAAATGTACACAGGAATAAACTTCTGTTTTCTAAGGACATGGATGCACAAAAACAAAGGTCAACCCTCAACTTAAACTGATTGTTGTCTTTTCAGAAATTAGATTGTGTTTAGGAAATGACTAATGCAGCTGATACATTTCTGATATGTGACCTTAAGCTCGCAATGGCCGGCAGTTGTAATGTCTAATACTATTATAAACAGAGTAACAGAGTGTGCCCATAAATTGCGCTAACTAAATTTCTTATCCTTAAACTCGTGCCCGTGGCCATCTCTGATGAATAATCACAACGCTGTACAGCAGACCACAATATGGTAAGAACAGATATCTGTATTTTGATGGAATTAAAGCGGTATCTGTGGAGGACTTCAGAAAAAAATAAAACTGAAATGAGAAAAGTTTGAGGAGTTTTAAAGTAAGCCTACTTTTGACTTCAAGGGCTCAAGACAATGATTCTGTACAAAGCTTGTACATGATGGCTGCTGGAATTGAAAACTTTCTCAGCTTGTCAGTTCTCTGTGGTTTATATCAATGAATGAACAAAACTGATATTTGTGAAAAGAGAAAGAGAGACAATCACAGCGTGGAATATCTTGCGTCTTGCTGGGTGGCCGCTCAGCTTTAGTCTATTCAGCTCCGCTAAATAAGTTAGAGTGTCACGAACACAATGCCTCCAGTATCTTGTGGGGGGAAAAAAGCCCTTCCATTCTTAAGCCTACAGAGGTGTGGAGCAGCCCATTACTCATGTCTCTATTTCCATGTGTGGAAATAGTTCCAAAAAAAAAAATTGTAAAAGTAAGACAAAAACTGCACACATTGTGCACCTTTTTGGACCACCCTCTTTGTGAACCAAGACCAAGAAAAACACTGCAAACTCGGCAGAAGTCTGAGCAAAGCAGAATTTCAAGACTTGCCTTTTCTTCACTTGTTTTAACGACTTTTCAACACGTCACTTGGCAGAACAACAGGACAGGCCTGGGTGAGTAAAACGATGTGAGGGAATGTAATGCGTGAGTCATAGCGCCGGAGCCTCACCTGGGCTCGGCTGCAGACAGGTATCACTGACGGCTAACTCTTCATTTCTCTATGTCACTTAACAAGAATGTGCCTCTGGGCTTCCACATCTATACTAAACCAATTTCAGAGGTAACGTGCCTCGCATAAAAGGGAATTTCAAAACACAGCGTGCAGACACCTTCATTTGTCGTCTGTGAAAGTTCAAGCTGTGATCATATCAAGCTGTATTATACTCCTGCCTACGTGTAGATTTCTGTAAAATACTCGTGAGGACTGCTAAAAATTATTTCAAACCTCAGGCCTCCAACTGTGGATTCTGCTTGTTGATGGTTTGTTAAGCCAGGAGAGAAAACACACACACAAGTTGCACACTGAAGGTGTCAAAGATTACACCTTCAGTCTACATTAAATTAATCCACCCTTTAAATGGAAGCTGTTGGAGGTGAGGGTTGGAGTTCGGTTTCATAGATGAATATATGGTCAAAATGCTTGTATTAGACGTCACTCAAAATAATACACCTTCTCCTCTGTGCTTAGCACGGATTTGCTACACAACCTGAGGTGCCTCAGTCGAAACATGGCCCAAATGTATCTCTACCAGTAACTTTTGCTTAGATTTATAACAAAAGAAGCATAAGGCCAAAATGTCATTTGAAATGCAATATGTTATTGTTTCTGTGTTTACTGCATTTCTCAAATATAACCCTGAACCCAAACCTATATTTCAAAAAACGGTAAAGCATTTAAACAGAAGACATGTAAGGCTAAAATGCTTCCATAAGACCTAATGTTAAAGGGAATGTCTTCTAGTTTCTGAAATCCCCTCTAAACCCCCTCACTCCTCATGGGTTTACAGTGACCTGATGGACATTAAGAGGTTTTTAAAAACATTTAAGTTAAGATAAGATAAGATAAGATAAGATACCACAAACGAGTGAAAAATTAAATATGAATAGAAAAATAAGAAATTTGGTATTTATATAAAGATTTATATAAATATAGAATTAGAATTAAAATATAATATTATTTACAGATTTACATTGTGGTTGCACATGCATATGGTGTGATATGGGGGGTGGGGTTACTGAGAACTGTTGTATAGTCTGATGTCTGTGGAGGAATGACCTGTGGTATTTCTCCTTCTTACACTGGGGGGTTAAAGTCTGGTGCTGAAGGAGCTACTCAGGGCCTCGACAGTGTGATTCAGGGGGTGGGAGGGGTTGCCTATGATGGATGCCAGCTTGGCCAACATCCTTCTGTCCACCACCTCCTCGATGGAGTCCGGCGGGCAGTCTAAGACAGAGCCAGCTCTCTTAACCAGTTTATTTCATCTCTTCCTGTCTCTGTCTGTGCTACCATCTCCCCAGCAGATGATACCAAAGAGTACTGCAGAGGTCAACGCAGTGTCATAAAAATTTAGGCCCCATTTGTATGCCAGTTTATTAACCCAACTTGGATATACAAAATGAGTCTAACTCCCATCAAGTTTGTTGGCTGAGACATTTGTTTAGACACTCATTTTTGTGTACGCCAGCGTTGCACTGGTTCATGTCGGCGGGTAGACGGAGTGAGTGTGGCTGATAGAGTTGGCTACTCGCCGTGCTCCACACCCTTGGCGGTGGAGGGATATCTTTCACAGCAGATGCCAGGAAGAGGCAGATGCTTTTCATCTTCAATGAGACAAATTCCTAGAGCGAGACTTTATTCTTTATTTATTTAGCTATTATTTCTCCCTATGCGGCTTGGTGCCTCCCAGCTGCACGCTAATACAACAGGAACAATGACTATAGTATTTTGTAGCAGGACGAGGCGCCGACGTGAAAATGGTGCAGTGTGAACCATAACTGAGCAAGCGAGTGGCTCGACACAAACACAGGAAGACGATGTGGGAGAGCAGAGAGAGAGAGAGAGGACGGACGTCTGGCCTTCAGTGTGAATCCCTCTGTCTTGGTAATGATGTCATCCTTATTTGTGTGAGTGTCTGCGGGTGTGATCAAGACGGAAAGCTGAGCGAGAGAATGGAAGAGTAAGCGCTGCGTAATTATGGCTACAACGATCACCCAGATTATTTCACCAGAAATCCCATTTAATAATCATCATAACTCATCAGGATGCATTCAGGAATTTAATTGTTTTATACTTCTTCACTGTGCGATCTTAATTAATACAATTTCAACCTGCAGGGAACGACTAATCTAATGTTTCAAGACCCGGTATGACAACATAAAGCAACGTGCATATATTATTTAAAGTGTAAACAGTGAAGTTACGTCAACCAAGCAAACACAGTTAAGTCCAAATTTAATTACAACCCAGCTATTTTCTTCCACAAGGCTTTCATTTTCCAATTAATCATGATGGAGCTAATGTTAGCAAGCACACGGTTAGTACAAGCTAGGGTTGATTATTGGTTTCATTGATTTTTTTCAATGTATTTGCCTGATTTAATGGGCAGTGATACACAACATGTGCCCTATTTAGAAATATTACAGACAATTGGGGACCACATCACAATGTCACATTTATTAAACCAAAGCCTATTGAAGAAACAAAGGGGAGGCTGTGTTTCATAAAGTGAAGCTTTATTGTATGAAACACAGACCCCTTCTTTTGGGACAGTTAGTATGGGAATAAGCAAAAACATTTGAGAGCAACTAAATATAATATATGAGTAGTGTTCCAGGGATTGAGAACCAGGATATTATTATATTGTTGAAGTTAAAGCACAACTACCATTGGATGTTTGCTGATATTCTTAGGGGGTAAACATTTCCAGATTTGACAAATGAGCCGAAATACAGGTTTAAACATACATTATTGTGCAATGATCCCTAAAATATGGTTATCGCAATCGCAGCTCAAGGGGTTGATTCGTTACATTCTGAAGCCAAATCGGATCTAGCATGCCAATTTTACAAATGAGATGTTGTTGATGTTATGGATGTAAATCTAAAACTCTAAATACAATTTCTGGCAAGATTATCTACATTTTTTTAAGGAAAACCCATGACAAATACAACTTTGTGTTGAAAGCAACTGTGTCTGGAGAACAAACTTGACTTGCTTCACCTACAGTATTTCTTTGTTCACCCTGTCCTGATGTAGCATCGTACTGTCTGGCTGCGTCATATTGTATTGTATTTGTATTATGTTGCTGTACTTCTGCCAATGCAGCGCTACAGCTCAAGCCAAATTTCCCTAAGGGGACAATGAAGAAAATATCTGAAGTTTTCGTATCAGCCAATAACAGAAAACATGTGTTACAGATACCGATATCTATGTGATAGGCCAATAACAACCACTAAAATCAGCTCTAGTTGCAGAAGAATGGAGTCTAATTTGTCAATATTACATGTGTGGTTTAGGTAGAGAAGACTCACAGACACCAAGTGAATAAATTACAGCAGATGCTCCAGTAACTCTTAATAGACTGACCGGTTAGTTATGAGCGCACAGAGTCTCCTCACTTAAGTAAAGCCATTCAGAAAAACAGGTTTGGAGTCTAGAGAGTCTGGGGAGTTCTCACTAATGTAGAGCGTGACATATACTGCTCATATACCATACACTGTAAAGTAGGCTTAAAAGGTTTAGTGAGGTAATTAACATGGGAACAATGGGAAGTGAGCATCACAAATGGTGAACTGTGAAAGACAAAGGCGCTTTCAGTGGGAGGGGAACATGAGAAGAAATATACACCTATCCTATTTGCTCATCTGCCACCCACATCAGGTGCTTGTCATTCACGTTATCCACCCCCCCACCCACACGGATATGTGTGTGCACATGTGTGGCAACAAAGCGACTGGCCACCCATACAGCCGTCTCCGAGCAGACAATGTGAGCCACAGTTGTGTGGAGAGAGAGCGAGTAAACACTACTATTATAACTAACTACAGGTAGCACCTCGGCTCTCCATCCATCCCATCCTTCCTACTTGAGCTCTTTCTCTTTCACCGTCTCCATTCAACGGGTCATCTGAGCAATAGGGACGGTGAGACAGCTGAGATATATGGCTAACAGTGTGTGTGTGTGTGTGTGTGTGAGTGGAGGGGGAGCTAATCATGGCCAACTCTGGAGGTGATAAACCCAGACCGGAGAGGTTTGTGTTGGCGCAGGCCTGCAACGGCTCCATAAACACAGTTACAAGCTGAATTTCGACAGCCGTGTTTTTGGCCCCTGATTAGTTTTCCATGCCCTAGAAGGCTCACCCCTTGCAAGTCTGCAATCCTTTTTTTTTTTCCTTTTGGACCTCAGCACTGAACATACCGCAAGACCCCAAGAGAATAGACTGCAAGTCGCTGAGCCCTGCATTGTAAAATGAAAGTGTAAAGTAACCAAATTAGGTTTTTGCCTCTAACTTTGAAAGCCTCGGTGTACCTACAGACTTGATGGTGCATGTCTTCTTTACAGGGCTGGGACAAGGCTATGCACTGAAATTCACCTAACAAAGCGTAATGTCCTGTGACCTATTGAGTTTTACTGCACTTCTGTTTACAAGCCAAGTCTGTTGAGTTAATTGTTAACGCTTTACCACCACGTATCCTTCCTCAGCTTGAGGAACAGAAAGTAAGGACATTTATGATGATGTGTAATCAAAATAATAGATCACATGAGCAAAGTGTCTGTGTAGATGAGTCACATGGTTTAGAATTCAAAATGATTCATCGATGTAGACATTTACAACATCAGAAAGTTTCCATGACTCATTGTGATGCAACCTGTGATGCATTAGGGTTGGATGCCCCTCAGGGCCTCTGTCACCATCCTGACACCGACTTATTTCTTAATAGAACGTAAAGACCCCTGCATATCATTTTCACCCATATGATACAACGTCGATTGACATTTAGTCAGGTTGAGTGAACATTTAACAAACTCAGGCACCTCCATAAATTGCCAGTGAAGTAGGGATTTACAATCACCTCTAGGGGGGCTACCAATCTTTTCAGCTGCAAATCAATCTGTGAATGAAAGGCGATGTGTATTACACTGATATGTATTACACCGAGTAGAAGAGACATAGCAGAGTGCCACTTCCATTTGAATTTATTGGAGAGTGATTATTGGCGTTGTCGAGCTGCAGTGTGAGGAGAAAATGGCTTGCACTACAAAGTGCTGGGCAAAGGGCCCGTAATAAATCAAAAAGCCAGCTCAATGTAAAACAGGCATTCATCAAACAAAAGCAATGTAGTGTATACCTAGAGCAATCAAGTGTGCTAAAATTCTCTTGGTAATGACCAGAGCAAACTAGTAGGTTTTTTGGTCTTTTTACAAAATATATAAGGATACAGACATTAATGACAGATTTGAAAGATTTTTTAAAGTCCATTTTCTGGAATACTTTATCTTCAAGAGAATAGCAGTGGTGCTGGAGTCTACCCCAGCTATGATATGGGTGAAGACGGGGTACACCCTGGACATGTCACCAGTTCATCACAGGGCTGACATATAGAGACAAACAACCAGTCACTGTCACATTCACACCTATGGACGATTTAGATGAACCAATTAACCCATTAAGTGCATGTCTATAGATGGTGGGAGGAAGTTGGAGTATCTGGAAAGAACCCACACAAAGGACCTTCTTGCTGTATGGCAACAGTGCTAGCCACCAAACCACCATGTCATCCCTGATTTAATTGATTTGTACTATTTAAATCAAAACATTTGCCGCATACATTGGACGATTCAGTCAGGATGGAAGACGTCGCACTTTGTATTTGTACTAAACTCAGTGTGGTGATTCGAGGGACGTTGGCTCTCACAGAAACTCGCGAGATTGAACATGACTTCAGAGCAAAATAGTCAGGCATAATCAGCTGTTCACACTACAGCTTAAAAAAGGATTGCATCAGCATAACATAGTTTGCCTCACGAGCTAGACTTAAGTTGGAAATTTGTCCCATGTTCTTTTCAGTTTCATTTAATTCTTCATTTGAGGGCAGCAGTTCTCATTAATTGACATAATAATAAAGACCAGTAAATGAATTTTCCACTGTTATTGCCGCCTGATGTTAAAAAGACACCCAATGGAAAGAAGCTACAATAAAATAGAGAGGGAAAAAGCAAAAAAAAATAATAATAATGTCACATCCACTACAAATCAAATGGGGCCACTGTGAGCTACTGCTACAAGGAGTCTGATCCACTTGGTAGAATTAAGATTATGCCTGTAAACCTCTCAGACTACAGATTCTGTCGAACAATCATCAGATCAGAAACACCCTGCAACTGTCAGGAGGGGGGAACTGGATTCATATTTGTCCTCTAGCATGGGACCAGTACCTCAGCATTCAGATTCACAAAATACATCTCAGACTAAAGTGAAAACAGCTCAACTTTGCATGAAAACCTGATATTTTTAAACCTGTTTTCTTCCTTCGTATTTTTCATTTCCACCCATTTGTTGACATATCAGGACTATTATCACGCAACTTATTCCAATGACTCTTTCACTGCTGATAAATTCTTTTTTATTTATCTGTTTCTTGCTGATCAGTCCTTTGTCTTTTATCTTGACTCGCTGCGTATCTTTGTTTTGAAAAGTGGTAGAATAAATAAAGCCATTGTTAGAATTAGGCCAACCTGTAATTATACTCAGTCAACAGCCTTGCCCTAGTTTTAAAAGATGTAAAACTTTTAATATTTGTGTTTGTTTAAACCTCATGCTGTTCTATAAATGAATTACTGCATAATTAAGTGCGATTCTATGATATGGCCAAACATTAAATTAGCAATATAAACTGAGACACGTACTCAACAGCAGATGTGTGTATATATCAAAAGGAAATTCACACAGTCGGGCAGGAAAGATGAGCTGAGACGTCACCACTTGACGGTTTACTTGGTTTACTTGCGGACAGATGGTATCATAAAATAACTAGGCAGGCAGGCAGCACAGAAGGCATCGACCCCCCCCCTCCCCTCCGTGCTCACGCCACCAAGAGGACTTCAGCCTCCCCTCCCTACCTCCACCACCCCCTGGGCAGACAGCCTTGTCTCCGCCAGTAAAAGACAAACAGAGTGAAGGCATGTGAGCAGAAAGACTGGCAAATACACAGCTCCATAGATCAATAGCTGGCCAAACAGAGGCAGTTGTTCGGGGCCCGGCTCATTCCACTGATAGAACTACTTTTTTTTTTTTTTTAGCAAACACAAAGTGCAGAAATATTAGAAGAATTAAGCATGGGAGGAATAATGTACATGAGAAGACAATACAGAGAATGCAGGACTAAGTGTAAAAAAAAAAACATGCTGCATTAGCAAGTTTTCTCAGAATAGTTGAGGAAGAAACCTTTGCGTTGGGTTTATAGTGTGTTGATTTTCAAGGAGCACCACCGAGGGGAGAATATTTGGTTGTGTTTAAGAGCATAAGGAGTGGGGTGTGGGTGGGGTGGGATGTTCCATGCTATTCAGCAGGTGTCTCCACTGTTCTAAATCAATTACCTCTAGTCAGTTGATGCTTAGGGTAAGGGGGGGTATTGTAAATCAGCTTGGTGTCGGGCCAGATTAGTAACTGTAACGGTTTGGGAGGGAAGCTCTTTGGTCAGCAAGGACACCTCCAGAGGCCGACATGTTGGTGCATTTCACAAACTACTGGAGTTGAGCAATACATGGCCAATAAAGGATAACAGTATTTCTATAACACTGCCAGTTATAAATGTATCCTGATGATGATTAAAGATTGAATAAAGAACTTAACATAGTATTTTAACATGAAACTGCATTTTCTTAGGCCTGGTGTAATGACAGATACAGCCCTATTTACTAAAGTCATGAACAAGGACAAACTGACAGCCACTGGGGTTGGCTTCAGAAATCCCTGCCTCCCACAGACTTACAGTAAATTTCTGTCTAAAAATATGAAGTCAAATCATGTTTGTTTTTTTGTTTTTTTTTTCCCAGGACTCATTTTAATGTATTCTGTTGCATTTGGATCCTCTAAAATATGTCCCGGTGGTCCATCCTCTGAGATTTTCTCTATTAATCAGATTTCTACTCAAACAGAGGCCTTGATTTCTGTCATTTGGGCCATGGTTGACAGGTCTGTATGACAGCTCATTTGCCTGCTATGGCTAACTTTCCAAGTTTCTGTTAATTGAATAAAACTTTTTGCTTTGTTTTGTTTTGTTTTAATGACAGACAGCTCCACTGTAGTTAAGTTACACTAACAAAATCATAAAATGACTTTATTGTGCACTACTTGGCCATGTTTTGAATCAGCAAGTTAGCATTTAGCATTATCTAACTCATCACCCCTCAAACATGACCCCGTGTACTCCAGTAGCTCTGTCCCCTCTGTCCAAATATGATCATTTCCAGCTCTAACAAGGGTTGAAAATGGCAGTTCAGCAACCAATGAACAACGTCATGGTTCCTCCATCCACTGATTATATACAGTCTATGTTTGGAACAATGTCTGTGCCTACTCAAGCATGTATTTGTGAATTTATAACATATGTACCATGAAGTCTGACCACATGTTTTGCCAAAGTTCATTTCAGGGCATACAAGGTGCACTTCAATGCACCATGAAGTTCCTGTCCCAGGAAGACAAATCAGCATGTTTATAAATGATACAATGACGCAAAACGCAATAGTAGCAAAGTATTTACATGCCAGTGTTCCAGGTAGCCTTCTGAGGGTACCTAGCAAAAAATCTATTCACATAGCATTGCAAGTGGTGTAATTAATTCTTCCATGTGATATGCTGTTTGACCGATCCATATCAAAGAAAAGTGTCTTTAACATATCATTATCGACCACCCTAATGTATACAGTATACTCTGAGACTTACAGATGCACCACTCCTGTTCCTTATACCATACAGATTTGGCCTTTGAAGTAGCATTTTAATTGCTCTATTGAATTTTTGGATTTCATCATTTTTATCAAATGCCCAGTTTCTCATCTTACAATCCTTTCACTCAGTATAAAACATAAACTAATATCTGACTTTTATCTTTGGTGTGAAAAAAATGCAATTGGTAAAAAAAAAAAAAAAAAAAAGAGAAAAATATCAGTATCCATCCCCTGGTCAAATGACTCTGCAGTATTCATGGGTATTTATCGACTCCAGATGGAAACACAACACCCAGGTCTATCGGTCGCTATTTTTCACCCATTTTCCAGCACGTTGCTATGATGTCTGGAACAAAAATAGCCAGACGGGAATGATATTTATTGTTTTTATAGTCAGGAACAAAGTGCAATGGTGATTTTGTTCTTTGTATTGTGCATGTGCAACATCGGTAAGACAGCAAGGTGAGAGATCTCCTGGTTCTCCAAGAGGAAATTAAAGGGGAATCACACAAAACTCTTAAATACAAAACAGAAACACATAACTTGTCTGCTGGTACACCTTTGTTACAAGGTACACATACATAAAAAAAACAAAAAACTCTGCTGTAAAATAGTATTATGAACATACAGTTACTTCATTCTGTCCATAAAGTTTCTCAAGTCTCATTTCACATTTTGTCTTTTTTTTTTAAACTTTAATTAGGTTTTGCCCACTCCAACTGGCACACATCATAGAAGATTTATCCAGACTGCTATTATTGGCATTTGGTCAAAAAAAGCATGTAATTACTTGTGAGCACTGTGGGGATGAACTCTACGTGTCAAACTGCATGCTCAGAAACAGTTCCTTATCTCTTAGTTATGCAAATCTGATTGAAACTACCACATTGTTGGCAACAATATACCGTTAAGACATGCAAGTGCTGAATATAAAGGTGAAGCCGAACCAAATCAGCCTTCATTCACATCACAACCCAGGAGGTTTTGCACATTATACTGGTTTGTTTGTCTTCAGCCACAGCTAAAAAGTGTGGATTGTGTGTGGATTTCACCTAACGACAGAGCATGTAAAAGACATAGGGAAAATAATCTCCTGAGGTCCAAGGTACAGAGGAACAGTGTTGACATAAGGAAGGGTTAGACTAACTCAGGGAGGGCTGAGAAAAGCAGCTCCTATGTAACCAAGCATTAGTGTTGGGAAACTAAAACACAGTACCTGATGGTGCCTGAGACAAAGTGTAAGTCTATTTAGAAAGGAGGCCCTGATGATGAAGAATTTGTTTGGATGAATTCTAAAAAACCACAAACAAACATTTACTATCCTAGGATACTCCTGGGCACTCCTGCTCTACCTGAAAGACTTAAGACCAAACAGATTAAACATGGGATAACTGTTGCTGCAAATGTGGAAAAGGAGGGCCCCCAAGGTCCTAATCCTCATCCTCGCCTGCCTTCGACTCCAGGCAGCTGTCCTTTCAGCCCAGCTACCTAGTGAATAGAGGCAGGTTCTAATAAGCTGTTCTATCTTTCTGTCAGTCTGGGTTTCTCCGCTCCCTGTTCCCCGCTCTCTCCCTGACCATCTCTCCCTCACTATCTTTGCTTTTTTTTCCTGCTTTCTGTCTGAGCCATGAGGCAGTCTGTAGGAGCAGATGGAACCATATATCCCCATTGCTCTCCAGAGGGCTGAGGATTTAAAATGTAAAAGAGATGAGTGAGGAATAGGTAGAGGCCAGTTGATAAACGGCCAGAGGAGCAGCGACTCAATTTTACTCATGTTCATTAAACAAGTACAGTAGGCCTATAAAACTATCACTGAAACTATCTATAGGGCAATAAACTACAAAGATCCCTTTTACTCTGTGAATCTGTACAAAGGAGAGAATATGGGACCAATATATTGTATAAAGTACTTCTAATAGCAATAGAAGTTACTAATAAAGGACTGGTTAACAGAAAACTAATCTACTTTAATTCTGATAACACATTTACAGCTGAAGTTATCAACTTAAACTGTCTTGGAACAAATAATATGATACAATACACAAAAGGGCATATGTATTGTACAATATACACTGTATATTGCATGTAATATACACATTATAGCTTCTGTATGATATAATTTATACAATATATCATATTTATGGCACAATATATGTAGTTTATCATTTATACTGCATACAATATGTATGTACACAACTGCGTATGTTCAGAGTGCATTGTACAATGTATGCAATATATCATATCAAACAAACAAAAAAATAGTTAGAAAACCATGCATGCATAATAAGCAGACTCATTTGACAGAACCACTATTTATTAGAACAATGTCTAAATGGACATGGAAGATACATTCAGTGTGGAAGGGGTACTACACTGAGACCCAATGTATTTTTCTGTACATTATTTCTTCTCAGTTGAGGATTTTGTGAGACTGACACAACAATGTGGTGAATATTCAATTTCTGTTTTTTCTTAGTGGTATTATTTCTTTAGTCTTGATTTGCCATGTATCAAGTATCACAGAATCATTGCATTGTAATATTGTGCTATTGTTGCATATTGTGAAAGTAACTCTGTAGTTCTCTGTAGTGTGTGATTCCCACAGCTATATTACCAAGAAAACACCAACTTAATCTAGTTTTAATGTTCTACCGTGGAAAATGTTGTTCTGACCATAAAGTATAGTTTAAAACCACAAACATCTGCTTTTTTTAACTTTCACTCGGAGTCAAAAAATATCATCATACTATAAAGAAATCATGCATAATCATGCAGACATTCATCATGATAATTTTCAGAATGATGAATATGAAATTTTTATCATGATCACACTTTTGGTGACAAAATCAAGGAAAAAAAATCACAGGTCAGAATAGTGAAATGTTAAATAAAATGAGCAGTTTTCTGTAGCTCATCTTAAATTTGCTTTCTCTTCAAATTATTTTGGCCAGAAATGTGGAGACAGATCAGTTTTCTTCTGCGCCTCACCTTAGACCACCTTTCATCCAATGAGAAAGAATCTGGACACTTTTTAGCTGTCGTCTGAGAAAAGATTCTGCTTCGTCCTCCATCTCTGGGTGGCAGACTGACAGACAGGAAGAGTGAAGAACAACAGGCCGACAAGGCTGTGAGCGGTACAATCGATTGCCGGCTGACTACCAAGGTCCATTATACTGACAGGCCGGAGCCACAACACGACGACCTGCACTCTACTGACGCCCTCATTACTACCTATGAATTTCTCAGTGGGACCAATCTCTCTCATGCTCCATTCCTTCATGCCTCCTCTCTAAAGCACTCTCCCCCAAGCAAAACATAGCATAGCATTTTATTGTCAATCTGGTGGCTACGTGGAAGTGTTTTAAAGGAAGAAAAAGCAATAACTAAGGACCTGCAGTTAGTGATGCACACTAGGCAGGCAATCGACAAAGAACAACAGTGGGGTATAATCACTGTTCTGGGGAGTGATTTTCTTTAGAAAAATGTAAAAATGTGACCTTTTCGAGGAAAGTTAACAGTCTGTGAGAGAAGACCTCAACGTAGTACAGTGTTTCCCGTGTAATTGATCTTTTGGTAAGGCGGTGTGTCATCCGGGACGGGTGGAGGGGGTGCATGCGGGTCAGTCGGATTCTGTCCTACTTATTCAATAATTAGGCCTACTCACTGTAGAAAATAATCCCTTCACACGCTGATCTTCCGATTACCTCAGAAAGGTGCAGTGTCACATACAACTTTTAGCCCCACGTTATTTTTGTACTTCCGCTGTTTTCACCCTACACACTACGTGGGTACATGTGGTACAGCATACAGTGTGCTGGTTTTACACCTGTATTAATTGTACCCCTCATCAACTGGGTAGTTTTGAATAGCCAAATAAAGTGAAATTTACTAGTAAATGATAAATAAATGGGGTGAATTCAGTATGACACGTTTCACTACCAGATCACTAACATGATGTTTGCATTGAAAACAACGCGGTTGCGCATGCCCGACAGTTTGGAGCATGTGCACAATTCTTAGGGGTAAAAAAAAAAAAAAACGGGTAAAAATTGTACATCATCATAGAGCATGCACGAATTCTTATTGAAAATAGTAGGCCTATTATAAACTGTACATATTTATAATACAATATAATATAATTTATAATGCAACAGTGATGATTTTTTGTATCAAACGTATGGTGTGGTGGTAAGGATTTTGCCGTGGCGCACCACCACAGCAAAACTTTACCTGCAGAAATGCTCTATTAAACATATCTACCACTATCCTGTCTTTCAGCAATGCTATCTTCTCTCCTCATCCTCCTCCCCAACACCATCCACCTAGTTATTCTGAAATCCTCAGTCCTTGGAAGACTTATTTATATACTCTCTCCTGCCCCCCAGTACAGCTGCAGATAGGATTTACCTGCAGCTGAGACAGCCTCCAGACTATCAATTACCTACCAGTGTCGAGTCACTGTTCTGTAGCTTGCCTAACAAGGCATACACACACAACACACACACAGATCTCCTGGACACATCGAGTTAAGAGAAATTCCTTAAGTCTTAAAATGAAAATCCAGACAAGAGCTTTTCACCCGATTACACTGCCAGTTATATCAAGTGTTCTATCAAATAGAAGCATCACTCATTAGCAAAGATGACACTGATGTAATCTTCAGAAAGTAAACACTACAACACATAAATCTCTCAGACATAAAAATTAGGTCACTTCAAAACAAAATAAAGAAGGCCTAAGATAATCACTAAACACTTTGACAGCAGTATGTGTTGAGGGAGTGTTATGTGGATAAAGACAGGAGTGAAGAGCTTGAATTTGCAGGTTTTGGAAAGTTTGAAAAAAAAAGTGCTAACATGCAAACCATCACTCTGTAATCCACTGGTATAGTTGAGGTGTTTGACTGGTCTGTGATGCGCTGAAATGGAGATTTCCCCAAATTCCTCCTGACATGGCATCTAAGTCACTAAAAACGATTGGAGTGAACACCAGGCCTTTGCACTTATAGTAAGACAAGCAGGGACAGGACCTGTCACTCACCACCCCAGATCCATCCTGACGCCCAAAGTGCCTCTGTCAGGTCAGCAAATGAAAAGCCATCACAGCCAGTGTTGAAGTCATAAAGAGGAAGTCACTCAGTGGACTGGTTAAATGCCATCTTGCCAGGTCCAGTTAAACTTGGCTGTGCATATATAGTACCCACGCCGTCAGTTCTGATTCCATGGCTTTAGTGTTTTCCTGATTCTTCTTGGATACACCATCATAGGTGGTAAACAACCATCTATGAACCAGACATCTTGTCAGGGGCACGGACCAACATTTACTTGTAAAAATCTTATGAGTCTGCAGCCTGCAATCCAGCAAGGCCTGGTCATGTAGTCAGGCCATGCAGCCAAGTGTAAGTCTGTCAAGTAAGATCTGAGGAAGTGAAATCCTTTTAAGTGAGCCATCGTGTCTAGCCACAGCAGTACTGCTGTGATCATTAGGATAACATATTCGGGTCAGAGAGCTAATGAATGTGCATTAATGATGGACGCTATGGTAACTGTCTCTGTAAAGCTAAATACTCCTGAGACACTTGCAGCTCACCATCAAACCATTAAAATTACTGGATGAGATACATGATGCATGAGATACATGGATTTTTTTCAAGCGCTCACCAATGGGTACAAAAATGTGCTATACATTAATTATGAAATGAAGCAATAAATACAAAGTTACAGCACTGCTGTGTCCAGAATGGTGGAAAGTTGGGTTTCCTGCCTTGAAGGCTTGCTATAATTACAGACTGCATAAAAAATAGATCTAGCCTCTGAGATATTGAGATAGCCTCTGACACATTTGTTTGTGGACCTTCATCTTGGATATTTACCGCTAAAAGTGATCATATATGGAGTTAAATTACTGAAAACACCAGCCACATTGCTAACCATGATGTTAGCAAAGGATGCAGACTCACAAGAACTGAAATTCAATAAATTGTTCCATTGGACCAAAATTGCCAAGCAACTGAGCTGTTTTTCCATCATTATGTAATGAAATAAGTTTGTAAACACTATATATTCATATTTTACTTATAATATTTGCAGTCAGTGGCCTGAAAGTGGTCACTGTCAAAAAAGCCCTGGAGTTTCCCCTCTATGTTTCAGTACTCTCTGAGTAGCTGCTAATTTTGAACTAATGCTATCAAAATGTAGCTAAGTTATGCTAAGGGTCTGGGTATTGTGCTTAAGTGACATTAAAGACACATCACATTCACAGCTGTCAACATAACCCACATAAGAGGTCCAAGCTGTCTGCTAGCTCTGAAATCATAATAGTACAATGATTTACAAAATGAAGACTTGTTGCAGGCAGCATATAGTGGCCGTCAATGGTATTACACTTCAAAATATTTGTGCATTAACCTCATTTTCAAGCCATGGCTATTGCGTCTTGCTGTGAATTTCAAAGAGGTAACTGGTTATCCCTTGACTTCCCATTTCTTTAACCCATTCCCTTGTCTGCCTGTCAGCCAGGGCAGCCAAGTCTACCATGTTTAGTAATGTAGAAGCAACCCCTTTATCAGGGAAGAGATTTGTAGGGAAGAGGCAGGGGATTAGCCATCAAATTACCAGGCAGACAGCATCCCTGCTCCGGAGGTTGTGAAGCGGTAATCGCTGAGGCTGAAGGAGGAGATCCAGATAAAGGTTTGGGTTGGTGCTGTGGAACTCCAAAATCCACAGCATGTATAAATAAAATATGAAAGTGTGTTTCAAATGACTTTTGCTTTGCTTTTTACTTTTTGTCCCCTGTTTTGCTGTGGTAATGCATGTCATAAGACATCTGCAGCGACTACCACTGTTATTACTATTTTCTACTCATGTATCTGGGTTCTGTGGCAAAATTACACAGCCCAATATCAACTGCCAGAGTGCTTGGAGTTTGATAGGGGAAGGCTTTCTAATGCTGCACCCAGGCAGACAGGAGTGGTGGAATTAGATTTCAGTAGCCTTGCCCATGGTTCTTATATTGTCACCCTCTGCCCTCCCTTAAACAAGCAAGAGCTCTCCTCAGAGAATACCCCCCGGACACAGGAATGTTTCATCAATGCCTCAGCCGCCAGCATCCTTACAGGGCCACGGTGGACCAACAGGCCCTGCACAGCCAAGCTATAAATAAGTCAGGCATGATAATGAAACCAAATGAATCTCCATCCATCTTCCCAAAACAAGCCAGGGACCTCAGAGTTTGGCAGAAAGAAGACACATTGCCTGTGTGTGCGGATGTACCGAATGGTGAAGAAAAACTACTAATACTTAGTGCTAACAATGCTTCTGCAGAATCTGCACATGGTGAACTACAACTGCAAAGACTTATTATTCCATTAAATGACATCTTACTGATAGTAATAGACCAATTCAGCAGCAGTGGACTATTGAAAAAGAAGTTATAACTTTTGGAGGAAGTGACAGGGGGGCTGATAAAGTAATCAAGTCAAGTGTCTAGTCCAAGTCAGGCATTTGAAGGAATTGGGAGGCTGAGCAAACACAAGAGATGGCAGTGGCAAAGGGATAAATCAGCAACTTGACTGTATTCCCAGGACTGAGCATCAAATAAATCAAGCCTACATCCAATTTTATTTGCTTTAAAGCAGTTTAGCTTCACTGTTATCTCTTCGTACTCAAAAGCAGTGTAAAGCCACAACCTTTAATTCCCTTTAATCGTAGCTGACAAGCAATCTGACCTTGTCTCCTTGTAGGAAAAAAAAAACTATATATACGTATAAGGTTTTGGCAGTGTATTGTGCAGTTTTTTTAGTAATAAAACAGTATCCGTGTAACGGAGAAGCAACACTCAATCTTAACCTCTTAGTTTTGAGAAATGGCTTGCTTTATGGAAGTAGCGCCTGTATGTGTTCAACCTGCATCACTGCACATTTCATATACACAGGCCTTAGCCTTGTCACACAGGGTACAAAAACATGCAGCTGCCCCTGAAAATGGAGGCTGTTTCAATCAATACAGAGGTGTAATGGGATGATATAGAATTGAAATGAGTTTTTTGCGAGGAGGGAAATGTCTCTCTCTGACAGAGCAGATTTCTGTTCCCACTGAGAAACCCATGGCTATAACGCAAGGTTTCAAATGGATGGTGCAAGGGCATGAACATAAAAGAGACCTTTAACACTGAACACAAATAACAACCTGATAGTTTTAAAATGGAGAGTAGAATGCACTATATACTGTATATAGACTGAATGGACTGAATTTAAAGCACTGTGGTTCACTTGTTTCTCTATTCACTTACTAAGATGAGCCTTAAAGGCTTGTTAAAGCGCTCATCACTAATTAGCAATAAAGATGAACTGTATTCCTTAAATAAACCTGTCTGCTTATTGGGATACGATATTATATCTGTGCACAGCAAAAACATTCCTCTGTTCTGGGCAGCTGAGGTAAAAAAACAAGGGAAAAAAAACATTGTTGTCAAAACACTGATTATTTCAAGCGGTGAAGAGGCCTGTTTTTTCCAAAACTTTATTTATTTATTTTTCCTTTGTACCTGTCAAAGTGAATGAGCGACCATCTTATAAAAAAAAAAAAAAGTTGTGTCACAATGGAGACCAGAAAGTGCCAATCAGCACGGTTAAGACATCACACTGCCGGTGTTTATTGATTGACACCACACATTGCTGAACTGAACCTGAATCTGGCACACTCAACCCTTGTAGTTGCATAAACATGTTATTTTTTAAAAGAACAGTTGATTCACAATTACAGTCTGTCATCATAAAACAGCTACTTCTGACCTTGTCACCGTCAGGCAAACAGTCCTGACACCAAACAAATGAAATATCTTCCACCACTGACATTTTTAATTCCCGAGACTGGATCATAAACAAAGCTATTTGGCAGCTTCTACAACAAAAGCTTCATACTTTATTAACACAAGCTTGTAGGGTTTTTTTCTTTTTGTCATTGTACACTATGCATCATACACAAATGTCTGGCTCCACTGACACAATCGCCTTCTCAGACATTGATCTGTGATTGTAAGCAACCTCTTTCATGTCCCAACTGGGACAAGACTGATTAAGCAAATCCATCATGCGTTAACGGGCCATTACACATCACCCAATTCACCGATGATGAGAAATCAAGTTCTATGGAAAAATCTATATGCTCAGCCCATAATTACTTTTGAGAAACCCAATGGGGAGTGAGATTGAGTGACTGACGGCTCCAAACAGAACAGAGAGACAGCAGAGTAAATCCTGCTACATACTCCGCAAGAACAGACAAATTTCTTGTCGCTCCCAGATGACGTCATTTTGGTTTTGCGACCCTGGTTTGGGAGTTCGAGCGGCTTGTTTTCAACACAAGACCCGGGCAGAAGTTTTTTTCTCGTACAATGTCTGAGAAATAGCCTGTGATTGGTCAGGAATTTGAGGTTTACGTGTAGATAGTAGTACTAGATAGTACTAGTAGTAGTAGATCTCCCAGAAGTTTGGCACCTGAGTTTCTCGAGAAATATAAAATGTCCTGGCCAGAATGAACTTCATTTTTGATCTTTCCATCTCGAGAAAACTCGAGTTGGTGTAGAGTATATAGCAGGCTTTAGCCATGTACATTCCTCAGGTCACATCCTGGACATGACATAATGTTATCTCCGGTGACAAAGTGACTGAGGCTCAGTCGTAAATATGGAATGTGGGGTCGACAGGCAGCATGGTGGAGGTGAATGAGAATGACCTGCAGGTCAACCAATGAGCGCCGGGTTGGCCATGTTTAAACGAATGACTACGGTCAACACTTTTTTGTCTTGTTTGTTTATGCTACTGTGCAGCTGAACAGACACTGGAGCAGTCCATCTTGAGTTTCGCCTCAAGGTCATTTTATTTTCATCGTGTTTATTTTTTATTTTTTAATCTGGTCTGTCAAGTCAGGGGTGAGCTTGTTCAGTGAGTCACATTGTACTGCTGAATCATTAAATAAACTAAATAAAACACTAATATACTGAAAGAATAAATAATAAACAAATATTGAGCAAGTGCAGATTTGTTACAGCCAACTGAGAAAACACCAGTAGAGTGATATGGACCTGTGGGGAAGTCTGCCTCTTTCAAAGACCAGACTAAACCAGACAGTCACATTGTCTACACAGCATTCTCTGGACGTTTATGACAGCTTTGATGAACAAGTTGCAAAAGGGATATTTTTCCCACCAACGCCATTTACTTGAACTAAGTAACAAACCTACATTGCAACAACTGCTAAATTTATTGTTACCAAGAACAAGATGTAGGAAAAGTTCTCTTTGTCCAAAATTTTCAGATACAAACACATAAACATTTTATTGTGCTCTAAAAATTGTTTTAAGACATAATCACAGTGAAGGGAAACATTTAGGGCTGTTTCTTTTTTGAGACCAACAGCCACAGCATCAGACTGTCGGTTTTAAGTCGTGTGTTTCCCTATTTTCATCATGAAAGATAAAAAAGTTGTAAGCATGTATTACATGCTATACTTTGAGGAAGCAAATGCCTGAGCATTTTAGGGCTCATAATTTGTGACTTCCAAAAGTTCTCCTCCACAATTATCTGGGATTTCAAAGCCTTTCAGTGTCTCCTTCTGACTGGAATTCTTTTCGCTGAAACTTTACCCTCCAGATTGCCCAGGGAGATAAAGACAACTGGAAAAACAGGTTGTTTGGCCTCAGTGTAGGCCTAACGCAGTAGAACGGCAGGGTGCCTCACCTTAGCAGCGGTAGCTAGGGGACATTCTATGGCCCTTCTATTCAAAGTCCTCTGAATAAGTAGGGGAGGGTTTTGCACCAGACAGGGCAATTTGCCAGAGAGCCAGCCAATAGAGCTAAGCCAAGACGAGGTTAACTATTGTTTTGGCTTAACAAGCAAGAGTGAGCAAGGACAAAGGCAAAAAGGGACAAAAGAATAGCAAGAAAATACCTGACCACTGAAGTGTAACACGTCAACTTATTTGGTTACTTCTATCATAAGAGTCAATTTGTAAAAAGGTATGTCCTGACATTATGATTTTAGGAAGGGGGATAAAGAGGTTGCATCAGAGATCAGGGGATCCAGGCCAGTTTCAAAAAATGCACCTGTGCTGCATTTGTGTCATCAGTGCAGATTTGTTTCCTTCAAGAGCTCTATGGTCAAAGTTTATACTTACCAATGCATGTCACTTAGGTCCACTTATAAAAAAAATAAATCCTTTTCTTATTCCTTTTTTTATTGAGGAGCACTTATTCCAGAGTGAGACAATCCAAATCCTAGCAAAAGAAAATCCAGCAGTATCCACAAGAGATTATCCCTGCGCGATGTCTTATAAAAAAAAAGAGAAAAAAAGTATGTGAAAGAGAGAAAGGGAGTGAAAGTAGTCTCCAGTTCCTCTTCAGTTATTCCATTGACAGCGTTTCATTAAAAAGCAGAGAGGAACTGTCCTTTAGGCTCTCTGGCGATACGTTTCCAGCTGTGGCTAAAGAGCAATGTGGCTTTGGGAGAGATCCTTTACAGGCAAAGCTCGTTCCCACACTGAGAGGGTGTTCAGGGACTGCCTTGGAGAAGCCAAACCCACCATGTGATGTCACCGGTGTCAAATTTCAGTGAAAGGGGAGGAGGCTGAGAGGCCTTACCTTTTGAACCTTGACCAATGGGAAACAATTTTTCTGTGCACCTGAATGAATAATAATAATAAAAAAAAAAGATTTGGAGTGTAAGTACACGTGACGTATTCTTGCAGCTTAAAGAATCCATTAGGTCTTATCTATTGACAGGCTTTTAGGCAAAGAATGTGACCTAAAGTAAGCTCTTATGCAGGCTTATGATAAAGTAGAAAGGCTCAGATGCACGCAGCTTCATGCAATCATTCCGCCTTCAAACGGAACTTCTGCACGCCCTTTAAATTCATTTCCCCTTGTCATTATCATAGACACTAAGAGGTTAATTAAATGTGACCGTGACGCATACAGCATAAGTGTATTCTCAGGGGACACTGCCCATGTAATAAATGTCTAGCAGCATGTTCTGTGGAAAATACATCAAAAAATTATTTAGCACACGCTGGGGGAAAAAAGTAAGAAAATAAATATGCAAAAAAATCCTCATTCTTAAATCAGCAAAGTGTCGAGTTTAGACACACAACACAATGGTTCTCACTCCCTCTGGTCAAACTCTGCTAGCCATGGAAGCTAATCATCCACAACAGATGTTCAGAAATGTTCAGTCGGATTTATGACGGAGCTCAGAGGAACAGCCAAGTCAGCCTCTGGTGCTGTTTTTCTCTTCCATCCCTAGAAGGACAAGGGATTGCACTGAGAGAGGATGTCAGCACAACCACCACCCCCCCTTAAAAAAAAAAAAAAACGAAAAAAAATCTCTTGCTCTCTGAGATTCACCATCCGAGACGACGGTGCCTCAATAGATCACAGGGCCTCGGGACCCCGGAGGAGAGGTTTGCTCATTTATCCCAATAATACTGTGTGGACTGCAACTCTACTCATCCAGCAATACTTCAACAATGTTTCACCCTCCATGTAAAGATGTTATTTGACTTTGTTTCTTTTTTTTATCATTGCTGATGCTGCAAGCTATGACCTCAGCTCAGACCAGAGTTTTATTTCAGTCTGTACACAATACCATGCTGCATGAATCATTAAATTATACCTAACAACTATATCATCATGTTTTAGTGTTTACTCAAAAGGAAAATTAACTTTCAGGAACATTATTGGCCTGCGTAGTTCCATTAAATTAAACAGGGCTGTGCTACTGTACCTTAAAGAAACCAACATTTAAAATATTAAAGTGAGCTTTTAAACACACCAAGGAGGGTTTTCACAAAGAGCAAGTGGCGATGGAATGTCTTTTAGGCTTTAACTCCACTGCAGGAAACGGCGAACTGGGATGTGTTGTGCATTCTCTTTGTTCCTAACAAAGAGAGACAGACTGATTTGACTGGAGGCTGCAGATCTGCATACAACAGACTTTTTGAGCAAAGAAAGCAATTGTTTTATCTTCAACTTTTCTTGTAGTTGAGAACAAAATGAGATCTGGGTTAACTGATTAAAAAGTAATTTGAGTTATGGAGCTTAAAATATAAATACAAAATGGGAAGAATGAACGTGCAGACGAAAGTGTCTCAGTAAGGCATTGAGCCGCCACGTTCAATTCAACGTGTATTATTGTAATAAATGTCAACTGAACAATACTAGCACAGCAACACCACTCCAGAAATACTGAAGGAAGCTGAACATTAAATAAAACCATGTTGTCTCTGTCAGTAGGGTAAGCGAACTTTACTTCTTAAAACCACTGAAAGACTGTAATGGACCTTAAACTGTGGGGAAAAAAATAAGTGCTGTCAAAAAATTAAAATTTTTAATCAGATTAATCACAGGGTTGCTGTGGATTAATTTCAATTAATCGTGATTGAATATCATTCACTTTTAATCTATATTAATCATGTTTCATTTTGCATGAGCAAACAGACTCAAGAAAGAAGGGAATATATATGCACTTAATGTGTTTGTCGCAAGCTAGGTGACGCAGTAGCCAAAGTGCCAGCAGAATCCCCAACTAACGTATGCTTCGCGTTAATGTTGTATTTTAAGCTGAAATTTGCTTCGGTGAATAGAAAACTCTTTCCTGCAGAGTGTGCATAATACTTTTTGTCAGTTGACAGTTTTTTTGTACTCAAATTTCCCATTGAGAGGGCCAACATGCTGTTTAGCATATTCCATCTTTATCGGTTGGTTCTGCTGCTCTGTCACTACCGGCTCAACTGCCCATTTGTACATGCGCAACATTAACTCTACTTGGACAAACTGCCTGAAATGTTAAGAGACCTTCAGAGTCACTCTGTCCTGCAAATGGGTTAACTGCGTTACAATTTTTAATCAGATTAATCATGATGATGGATTAATCCGCATTAACACGTTAATTTTGACAGCCCTAATTTATACATAACATTTGTGCAAGTGGCCTCCCACTATTGTGTCCCTTTGCTGGAATTATACAAATAATTAGTCGGTATTTGCTCATTACGACAGATGTAAATGCATTTTCCTGATATGGGATTCATTTTGAATGACAAAACATGCTTGATGAGACTATTTTCTTTAACACCGACACCAGAAGAACTGCAGTGAAAGATGATAAAATTGAGTTAATAACAACTAATCTTTGGGTAATAAAATAGGTAAGATAAAGAAGTCACAGAAGTCTCTACTAGAGGGATAAACTTATTCCATAATCCAAATTCTCTCATTTGGGTGAAAATCTGATGATTCACATCATTTCCAATCCATTCACTGACTCCAGTCAAGCTGAAATAATCAGAATAATTGGATTCAAAAACAAGCATCAAAGGTAAAAATAAATAACAATAAATAGACTTATTTAAATGTACATCACAACAAACAGCAGACAGGACAAAAGTGTACACTGTATACATTTTGGGAAACTCTCATCCCGACTGAAAAATGAGAAACCTGCTGGAGAGTAATTATCACACCCACACAGTCCTGAGGAAAGTAGGAAAAGTATTTTTGTGGGAGTAAACAGTGTGTGCCAACTCAAATGTCACCTAAGATCAAAATGCTGCATGCTGCACAGCGCAAAAAGGTAGAAGTGAAGATTATCGGCTGTTGGTCTGAACAGCAGAGTGGGAGAGACAATTAATTGTAAGCTAAGCTAGTGTGTGAGCTGCACAACATGAGTCATTTCATCTCTTAGTGTTATTTCACTTTAGTGCAATGTACAACTCCAAACACACAGACTCAGGTTGTAACCCCAGAATAAAGCATGTTGCCTCAACTGATTTTTTGTAGCTTGGGCAGTTTTAGGACTTATCTACCCCCCACCTCAAAAGCTTGAAAAGACTTAGACACACCCCCTACTAAGTCTGAGAATTTATAACATTGTGACAAGCGCCCATCCCCCTCACTCATTTCTTTAGGTTAACAAGTAGCCTCACCCTGACTCAAGCCAGTAATACTACTTAAGTTAAAGTCCTCATAAAGAGGAACACCCTCAGTTTTTTTGCATGACCAAATGCGCTGTTGCTCCAGGGGTTATCTGCAGGTTAGCCACACCTGCACCTGGCCAAATACCAGAGCTCAGTGTTATCTAGTTCTACCATCTGATAGGAGACTGTGCTGGATGCTGTAGGGTGGGATGAATCACACTGGCCCTGGGCTTTATCAATTTAACTGTCTGCAGCATCTAACAAAGTCTGCCAAAACCACTTTAACAAGGTTCAGCTCAGAGCTAAGAAAATAAGCAATGTGGTCTGGGGTCTAAAACTCACATGATGTCTGACTGAGGGATGTGTATCATTTCAAGTCCATTTCTGCTTTACTAACACACTTTACTGACACCCAGAACTGCTTTCCTCAACCTTGTTGAGCTCCAAAGTGTAGTCTGTTTAGCTTAAGTACACCTTCATAATACTAAAATGGATGATTTTCTATTATTTAACTGCATATAAAAGTGTAGCTCTCTGAATGGCAGACGGTGGATGTTTCAACCATATATTATTTTAACTAATTATTATACCCATGACTCTTAGCTAGCTATTTGAACTGCTCTCTATTGCAACAATCAATAAAATTTTAACAATAATTTTTACCCGTTATTAACCTATCTATTAATTTTACTATATTGTATATGAAAGGCCTTTACATTTAGCTAAAAATTACAACTTTAAACACATTTATACCAACATTTTTGTCAAATGACCTTAATAATATCTGCACTAGTATCCCACTACTTCAGTTGTGAATAATTAGCCTAAAACAACAATATATAAAATAAAATCTATTATCCTGAATAATTATTCCCTTTAAACATGTGTGCAATATCTTGGGTCACTGCTAAACACAATTCTGGGTGCATGCCAGTGAAAAAATGCTGTGTCGTAAAACAGTGAGCTGTGAAAGTCAGTGTGCTGCTGCTGATGGGCTTTAAGACTAGCACTATGTCATTATGTCCGAGAGCACAGCTGGGCAACACCTGCTAGCTTCGAATTCCCAGCCTAATTCACAATTTACTGAGGCCTGGCTACTGCCGCTGTCTGCTTGTTTGCTAATTCAGTCTCAGATTATAACTGCTCTGTCATCACGATCATATGCATGGGTCCCATTATACTTTAACACGGGTTAAGGGAATTTGCAAATTACCAATGTAACCTTAACCTTTCAGCCTGAAATCCAAGAAGAGATAAGGTGCATGAGCGAGCTTAAAAGCTAAGCAGGGAGCATGTGGTTGTACTAGGAGCATGTAGATTTAATTATCTAACTATACATCTGCTAGGCGTAAGCTAGCAAACAGACAAGCCAGATATTGTTGGAGGATTTCTGCTTCTGTAAAGTCTTCCTCTTCAAAAAAAAAAAAAAAAAAAACACCCACCAAGGGCATGCTTTTGGCCCTGAATTTCTCCTCAGGACTGTCTGCAGATAACACCGGCTCCAGTGTTGAGAGGGAAGGTGATGGCACACGGCGACAGGAGGTGTGAAAAAGACAAGGACAGTGGGAAAGTGAGCACATACAAACACAGATAAGATTGGCTTCATTGTGTTGACCTTCAGTGAGTGGCTAAGAGTGTACGTGCCTGCATATAGGGAACGCTGGGAGCATGTGAAACCATGCATGTGTCCCTGAGCCTCGCTGGGCCCTACATGTGTCGGCAGAGGAGGGGCGTGTTCACGGGCCTACATTGACATGTTGGTCACAGATGGAGTAAGAGAGCAGCAAAAAGACATAAGGCTAAAGCAAGAAGCAGAGAACCGATCGAGGGAGGCACCTATTTTCCTGCTCCTCGTCGAAAATCAAAAACAACGAGCGCTCTCCATTACACTCTGCTGCTGACAACTGGCAGGGCACGCTCTCTAAGGGGAATGGCAGAGCATGTCGGCGAATGCATGAGACAAATCATTTTTATCTAGGACCCCGGCGGGTATTGACAAACCGGGGATGCATTTAGATAGCCCAATTAAAATGGGGAAATGAAGCGACATTGAGGCACTTTACAGCACTGTGCCCCCTCTCTACCCTCTGGCCCCCTGCGCTCCCTGAGCCTCTCCAGAGACTCCGACTCCTTGCATGCTACACTCAGCGAAGGGTACGGGGGTGGCGATGAAAGACAAGAAGCGGGTGGCTCAGAGAAAGTCGCTTTGAGGTAAAATATGCAATTCAGAGGCGGTAATGTTTGTGAGAGAAGAAAAGGCAGCTCCAGTGATGTAGCATTGTTTTATTGTAATATACTGCATGCCTTGTTTTTATGCCATCCCTCTTGAGGAGCAATAAGACACAGTTTCACCTATCACAGGAGGAAAGGCTGATGGAAACGGCAGAATTTGAGGGAAAAAAAGTTTCTACACACTTATGAGGTTGGGCCTTTTTTAAAAAATAAGGTGTAATATGTAACATTTCCACATTAAAATAGGTATAACTTAATAGGCTTGTACTTGACTTGTACATATATTGTATTAAATTATTCCAAAATCCAGTATCCTAATTAAAAGAAACCCAACCTTCTATTTGATGTAATGGCTTCATGGCTCCCTTTACTAATGTAGAATGAAATGACCTAAAATGAATGCATGTCAGTAAGCATATCGTGAATAATGTGCTACTTGGTCTGTAAACATGAATTCTGCCTGAAGTCATGTTTTAAGTTAAGTTCTGTCGCAGATTAGTTTATTCACTCACTTCCAGTTGATGGAAACAACTTTGCTTCACATTGGCCACAGTTTACATGGAAACACGGCCACAGTCGCCGCTCCAACACACAGAGGAGATCCCAGATGGGAGGTGAGGCATATATCGGGGTCAAAAACAGCACACAAAACAAGGGATTTGATGCAACTCTGTGAAACTTCAAAGGGTACGTTGGCAATCAATGATATGGATGTTGGCTCCATTTGTCCAAACGTGTCTTAGCGAGTGACCTTCACTGTCATCCACTTCCCTACTCTCAAGCCTCTGCATGGTTCAGTTCACTGTTTCTCTCACCTGAATATGTCTCCCCATGGTCTAATTTTCTGACTCTATTTGTCTTTTTGGTCAATGATCGCTCCGCTGAGATTACCATCAGTTTTTGGAACACAGAGGACACTTTTTGACATGCACAGGAAAGAAAAAAATAATATCAATCCCAGTCATCAGATTGCTTTGCTAAAATGTTACCAGACCTGGATATCCTAAGACGCCTCACCTTCTGCGAAGGAAGGCGACAACAGCCTGGCTAGTCTGTCCAATCAAGAGGCTGTGAGTGTGGAGACAGAGCAGTGCTGTGCTGTGGTGCGGGAGGACCAGCTGCTCCCTGGTGTTACATTTCACAAGCCACCGTTAACAGATCCGAAAAGATTCAAGCTGTTTCTACATTGCATTCTGTTTCGGGGGAGGCTATTGTCGGTGGAGAAATTGATATCTCTGCCTCCTTTATGAGTTCTGCCCGGATGTTTGCAACATCGCCTTTATCTCATGTTTTAAAACGGTCTGCTGCAAACTGTCACATTCACTAAAGCACTAAACTATCACAACATGTGGCTGGAAATCTTGCAAGAATAAGGAAATGTGTACAGAAATTAACATGACAATGACATTAGCCTGTGTTTAAGGGAGGATTTTTCCTTAAACCGATGATTCTATTGAGAATGTGGACTAGCTTAAAAAAAACATAATGTTAAAAAGCACTCTACAAAAGACTAATTTACAGAAAGCAATAAAAGCCTTGTTTCTGGGAAACGAGTGTTGAAATACCATGTCCCATTAAAACAGTTATCTCATTTGAAGAAAATATGCCTAACTTTGTCTTAATAAGATATTCCAGCTAATACTGAGTAGGATTTTCAGTTACATGCTAAAACAAGGCAGAGGAACAAGACTGTTTGCATTATTTGAAGAATGAGAGCACTTGCACAACTTCTCAGTTAAAGAATATTAAATATGATCTAAACAGCTGTATTGTTATTGTTGGTGATATGTACAACTTGCTTATCACTTACTACTTTAAGAGACTATCTATTCCTCTGTTCATGCTTGATATTCAGTTCCTTCCAGTTTGTGTTGTAGCTGGGTTCTGTCAATTGGTCAACTTTCACATTTTTCCAGAAAAATATGATCATATACATAAGATTTAAATTTGACACTGCCATAAATCCAACTTTTTCAATTTAACAGAACTTAACTAAGAGTTTTCTTGAGGTTTTTGGAGGGTTTCAGTGCTCAGAGTTTGGGATTCTCCCAGCAAGAACCGTTAACATTTTTCAATAAAACGTAACTTTATGTCATTTTACCGTATCTGTGTACAAAAAATTTTAAAACTAAGGTAAATACTTAATATCTACAAAACCAAAAAAACAAAAAGTCCACTTGGAACCAACTCCAACCATTAGATGTGTGAAAGTCATTTAAGTTGTTTTTGATGCTTCCACATACTACATTAACTGGACGTTAAATTGGCTTAGGCCTTGTCTAGAACATTCTAGGTTCTCCACCTGATGCCAACCTGTATTTGCCCCTCACCCAGGGATGAGACTGTTTTCTTTATTTTTAGAGTGAGTATCGCAGAATATTAAGTCCATCTTAAATAACTGTATTTTGTTCCTTGTAACAAGCTTACATTTTGGCATTTTGTTTCCGGTATTTTCTGTATAATTTTTATGTGGCTGGACTTTCATCCTTGTTTTAAGAAATCCCGCCAAGCATAATGCGCTTAACACATTGAAAGATTTATTTTTTTTACATAATACAAGACAATTTGGCTATATTTGAAGCTGTATTGGAGCTGTTTCTGCAGTGAGTCCAGACTCAAACAGGAGCCACTACCTTGTACAGTGTCTTTCATGTGTAAGTGTACCACATGTGCTGTGGAGACTGATAAATCGGAAAAACTTTCAGTGATAGGTACCTAATAAAAGCCCTGCAGAGCAGTCTCTCCCAGCCCCAGGGAGGCTACACTTTGTCTCTGACAAGGCAGCCGTCCAGATGCTTTCCCTCAATAAATTTCTGACTCACACAAAGGATAAGGCGCTAGCACTCAAGAAGATGGGTAGTCTGACTGGCTACAGTGAGGAAGTGTCAACTCCTTTTCATAATATTGCCCTTTAGCTTCGTGAATGTCCACTGCACGAATGTTTTCTTCAACTGCCCAATAACAACATGCAATTCTCTCACTGATCTGATATGGTTTTTTTTCCAAAAGACTGAAGCATATAGGTGTACTAATAGAGGCTTTCAGCATTTTAATGATTTCCCACTGGCATCCAGGAAAAACAGCCTTGAGACTGAGATGCATCCAAAAACACAAATCAACTTCAGCTTTGTTAATAGCTCTCACAAGATAGCCTCCCCAAGCTTTGCACCAGAGCACATCACCGAGCTAGCATCAGAAGGGAAATGGAGGTGGAGGGGGTCAGGGA
>JAPQRQ010000010.1:28656021-28684337 GCA_037367365.1 Apogon talboti | reverse complement strand
GGATGTGAAATTATTCCCTCTGCTGGAGAGAAATGCTTCCACTGCTAAGAGGAAATAAGCCACAAATTATGAGCTCCGACTTTCATGTACAACTGGTAATGTTCTAATGAAAGGAGGATGATGAAACTGAGAAAATATGACTCATGTTGCCTTTTCTGTGTTATATAAAGGTTTCATATGTCACTGTTTAGCAGTTTGGCTCCAATAGAAAACGGAAAGTTTCAATATGAAGGTGGGCAACGTTTCGCTCATAGCTTTGAACTTCGGTGTGATCTCTTACTTTAGTCTGAGATTTATATTTGAGGAATTAAATAGTTTTAGTTTACTTTTTTCTGGTATCAAAAGGACAGCCTTGGTTTATGGAATCTGAAAGACAGCTTGACATCGGCTCCATAATGGTAACAGTGAATGTCAATGTTATGCTGGACCTACAGAAGATCTGAGTAATTAACACTTAAATCTAAAGCCAAACTTGAAAAACTAAGCCAATGTTAGCCAATTTTGCTGCGGTTGATATTCGGGTTCTTAATGGAATTTTCACAAAGAATACTGGCTAAAAAAACCCAAATCTGATCCTGTCATGATTTTGCCTCTAGATGTTTCCTTCCAGTTGAT
This sequence comes from Apogon talboti, assembly GCA_037367365.1. Taxonomy (NCBI): domain Eukaryota; kingdom Metazoa; phylum Chordata; class Actinopteri; order Kurtiformes; family Apogonidae; genus Apogon; species Apogon talboti. The sequence continues at coordinate 28,683,722 of JAPQRQ010000010.1, read as the reverse complement.
GATTAATGACTTTGAGTTTAGTGTTTAGTCAGTAGTTATCAAGTTTCTACCAAAGTTAGTCTTTTGTACAGTCTTTTGTAGCGTGCTTTTTAACATTGTATGTGTTTTTTTGAATGGTAGTCAATATTCACAATAGAATCATTGGTTTAAAGAAAAATCCTCCCTTAAACACAGGCTTATGTCATTGTCACGTTAATTTCTGAACACATTTTTCCTTATTCTTGCTAGACTGCTAGCCAATAACAAAAATATTTATGGCAGAGCTGAACATTTTTTAGGACCAATGAGTTATCAGCTTTTTCCTGCTCCAAACTATCAGTGTTATATTGACCTTTAAAACCACCCTCTCTTTCAACCTCCAACCTTTTAGGGGTTTTTTTAAGTTATTTTAGTTTTAGTGTTTTGAAAACTGTTTTATTATATAGTTAATTACATTTCTAAATCCTGGCCCTGAGCTTGAGAGCTGGAAAACAGTTTGATCACAAATCAAGGAATTTTTATTATGTTATGTCAGTGTTTGTTGTTCATTAAAACAGACAGAACAAACCATTAAAAATGCTCTTATTCATTCCAACATAGATGGGAACACACACACACACACACACACACACACATACAAGAGATGATGAAAAGTCTGCTGAATAAAAGAGTAATCCATCACTCATGCCTTTTTGCATTTGCCTTCTTCAACAATGGATTGAGTGACAGGGAACGATAAGGGCCCTCTGTCGACCAAAACCAAGAGCACATGGGAAAACAACAGCAAAGTCATCACACTACAAGAGGAAACTAAAAGCATGCCAGGAGGAGTTTGTCCAAGCATTGTGCTACGAATTTGATCCTATGAGAAAGACTATGGTTAAGGCTTAGTTTACTGCTTTAATAGAGAATTTCCTGATATTTACTCATGTTATGAGGTATCAAAATCAAGGAAAAGATTAGTTTCAACCACCACATACAAGCTTAAAGGGCACTAACAGTTGATAACTATGATGTATGGAACTGCTCTACTGAAGGTATTGACTTGTATATTATCAGATGCTAGAGACACTTAACACCTGGAGACAAGCCCCCAAAAACCTGACCTGATAAACACAGAATAGATGGTTGCTCCACATGACCATCTACGGATAGTGAAGTTGACACAGACTTCAAAATAATGAATTTAAACCATCTGAAATATAATAATAAAAAATATAATATATGAAAATAATATTTAACCAGTTGGATTTTATCACATTGTTCCAATTTCAAAATAATAAGCAAAAGACTTTCATAAAATACCTTTTCAGACATTTGTCAGTTTTTTAAAACCTCTTAAATCACTTGTTAAAATGTAGTTTGCACAATGACCTATTTTAAATACCAAAATCCAAACCCAAAGTCACAGTTGAAGCTAAATGGCGCTATGATGACCATTAGTGGTGATAGGGCTGTAAATGGGACACAAAGTGTGTTGTAAGTGCAGTTAATAAATAAGTAAATAATTGACCAGTGTTAAGCAGTAATCGGAGCCTCCTACATCTTCACAGGAAACCTCTGTGCTTCTCTCCTCATTAACCATTCAGAGTCAGAGTAACAAATGAGCTTCAGCCAACTGACTAGAAAGCAGGCCCAAAATAATTAAGGAAATGAAATATTCAACATAAAACTTCTTATTATAGCTTCGGCGCCTCATAAATTTATAGAGAAGCAAATGAGTGGATTAATTTGAATGCTAATGGAGAAGAAAGCCACTCATTTCCCTTTCCTCCCATTCGACTTCATTTAGCCTTTTTAACAGTTACACCTTCTATTACTTATCTCGGGATTTCTGGCACATGGCTGAGGAAAAAGAAAAAAAAAAAGGCATGCAAGGTTCAGGGCATCAGACTGCTTCATTATAAAAGAGGAGTCTGTGGCCAAAAGACCAAGCTAATAATAACAAAGATCTGAGCTTAAGTGCTCTAAGGGGGGAAAGGACCATTTTTCAATTAGTCTGGAGCCCTCTGTGTCGTTTTTTAACCTCTTGATGGGGAGGTTCTGCTAAACGTCCACATGCTGGAGTACAGTGCTGTGGCCAGTAAAATAAAGAACACGATGCCAGGGAGACAGCTTCGGACACAGAGACTGAGGAGGACACCAGCACATTTTAACCCCACTTCACACACAAATAAAAACCACTGCGCTCAACACTTCACAGGGACTAAAACCTCAGCTCTTATCCATGTACTAATCCGTGCTAATATTTCTAAAGTTTTGCATCTTTTCAGTAACAAGTTTAGAACAGTCAAACATGTTTTGTTAGAAGTCTTTGCGTTGCCTAAAGTTAATTTAATCTTGAGTCTATTCGACATGTGGGACGTCCACAAACACGGATCAATAGAAGATCATGAGATAAAACACCAAAGCAAAACTGGGAAATGAAAACCACAGCATCTCTTATCCATCTGTTGTTTTGATAGAGCCACTTACTGTCCTTTAAAATATCTGTTCGTACATGTTTTACTCACATGCTTCTAAGGAGGCGTGTGAATAGATATCAAAGCCTTTAACTGCAATGAGATTCATGAAAAAACGCACAGAAAACAGATTCCTGGTAATGAAATTACCATCAGTCCAAGCCATACGTACAGATATTTGATGGGATGTTGGATGTCAAACTACTTTGAGCCTGTTGGTTGCAGGGTTATTACATAAAATGAAGCCTACAGTAAAAAAAAAAAAATATTTCATTCATGTCACTTATTTTTGTGTAACGAAAATAAAGCAAGTAAACTACACTGAACAATGCAAAAGGAACTAAAACAAAATCAGGTGAAATCAGCTGTGGTTTTCTTTCATGGTTCATGGAGAACAGGGATAAAATAGATTCATATAATGTGGAAATGTTATTGTTTTAGTGATCCTATTCAGCATTTATGTATCAAGGCTTTCCTCATAATACAGGAGGTTTCAGGTTTTGTCTATATGACAGACCGCACCTTAAGACCCCATTTTAGCTGAAATACTTAAGTTTTTTACTAGAAATAAATTTTCTAGTGAAATGTATTCCCTGTATTGCAGTTGTACATTGACTTCATCAATCAGTAAGTTTGTTTTCCAAACAGTGTAGTAGTATATGACCAAATCATACAAAAATGAGCAATTTTTAATCTACTATTTAGTTTATTTCTGTTCTGTCCATAGTTAAAATGCTTCTCAGCTAAAATGCTTAAAAAATATTTAATTGTTACAAATCTAGAATAGAATAGAATAGAATAGAATAGAATAGAATAGAATAGAATAGATCTTTAGTGTCACTGTCACGGGAACAATGAAAATCATTTTAGCAGCAAAAACACACTGCAAAAAAGACTATAAAAATATCACACAAAATACTAAAGAAAAATGTAGACATGCAAAAAAAAAAACAATACACATTTTTTTACTGTATATTTTTATGTTTAAACAGGTTTTCATTGCTCTACCTCTAGACTTTAAAACCACAAATAACCACCTTACCAGCCTAAACTTAATGAAATAATGACTTAATATTTATCGTTGTAATACTTTTTGTTCACATCTCCCAGCCAAACTTAAAGAAATGTAAACACTTAATCCCATACGGAGACTACAGACACCAAATCAAACTAATTCAAATTTTCAAACTAGAAGAGTTAATTGAGAAAATAATAATGAGCTGAATCCCTGCAGAGGCAGTGGGTGGATTATCTTCATGACTTAAAGGGAACCGTGTCCATGCTGTTGGTCGTCCTGGGCACAGCGAAGGCATGAACATTCCTGAGTAAATAAATTCCATTAGGGCTCCCTACTGTCTAACTCACAGGCAGGACATTAACACGGGGCCGCCATGCTGGCAGAGGAACACTAAAGCAGCCTTGTAAATCCCATGTACCAACAATAATCCAATATTTCAGCATGAGGTCAGAGTGGTGGTGTAGGTCACACCGTGGGTATTGCTACCCAGTAAACACCACAAGCCATCATGATCACGGATCAGACTTTAAGAGGTGCTGCGTAGTTAAAGTTAGACTGTCAGAAAGGTAGAGTCCCTGTTCCCCCCTCTGCTCTGAGCCGTGCAGCTGATCCCATCGGACAGCCCCAAACTCAAATGCTAGGTGAACCGTGATATAATTTCCCCCAGCATCTCCTGATGCGTTTCGCCTGGTGTTCCCTGCGAAGAAGCTCCCCGCTAGGAAAATGTTCAGATCACTTCTGATCTCTGTAATGAGTTTTGCCACTCCTGTTATACCTCTGACAATATGAAGAACAGCGGCATGGTGGACAAACACCACCTCTCTGTCACTGTGTGTCAATGACCACAGTTGGACTTGTCTTTTCTGGGTGACCTTTGTGTTTCACTGAGCCTGTTTACATGACCATAGAAGTCCAATAACTGGGAGTAATCAGATAATTGTAATAATCAGATCTGATGCATTTACATGCACTTAAGAAATGCAATAATCGATTAACCCTGGTTTAGATGCTCCAGTCCATTATCAGATTTCTTTCGGAGTATGTACGTACACAGTGATGGTAGAATCAAACTTCCTGTTATTGTCTTCCGCTCACGTTTGACTATGTAACTTCCATTCTCTACGATTTTAATTGTGTTTACACATGGACAGACATAAAAGAACAAAATAAATCAGATTAATATGTATACATGCAGGAAGACATCGGAGTTTTGGGGAGAAATCCAGGTTTGTTAATCCGATTTCTCATACTCCGATTACTGCTGTCATCTGATAAAACAGATCAGTTTATAATATGATCACTTGAATATCCTGACTCTCCAGGAATCGGATAATGATCAGAGTATTGGTGTGCATGTGAACAGGCTCAATGTCAAAGGCACAAAAACACACAATGTTTGAGCTTTTGATACTTGGATAAGAACTCTGATCTGACACCACTCACTAATGGAGTTTCAACTCAGTTTCCAGACTAAAATGTTGCCAGTTTACAGTGTTTCATGCACAGCTTGAATACGTAGAGTTTCCAAGTTTCCGGGGTTTTCTCCCTTCCATCACAGGCAAGATGTGGTTCAGGTGAATGGGGGATCGATAAAGTCCAGGACTTTGCTACAAGACAGTTGAGTCCATATACCAACACTTGTATTTGGGGACAAGCGAAGACTGTGTTCTGGTTTCAATATTTTTAAAATTATAATACATGGTGGGAACTTTTTTCATTACTTTTGTATACTTTTTATTGCATTGAACCAGGCCTTTATTGTCTGCATCTAAACTGAAGCAAGCACTATATCATTTATAAATACACACAACAATACATTTGCACCATTATTTATGTATGTTTCTTTGGTTGACATATTGATAATATATTATACATACAAATTGCTGTTCTATTTTTTTGTATTGCTAATTTCTTTCCTGCTGCTTTTTTTTTTATTACACTTGAATGGAACGACTGTAACACCCACTCATCCCCCCTGGGATTAATAAAGTATTCTGATTCACTAAACAAAAATAAAAGGTTTGACAAGACTGTCGTCACAAATAACTCGTGTTGTAAGATGAGCTGGTGGTTAGTTTGGTGGAGAAAAAAAATGATTCTGCTTGATTAATTAATAATATTTAATTATATATTTGAAACTACACAGAATGCAGCAGGTGTTATATTAGGGCTGGGCAATCTATTTAAAAAAACAGATGTGGATGTTTCATGATTTTAATCTTTTTTTTCCGTCTGTATGACTCATGACAAAACATGATTGAAAATAGTATGTATAGTGCTATAGTATAGTGCTGCCAATATCTTCAAACAACAGCAACAAATGAAAGCACTTGCAAGGCTGGCAATGTGAATTCTTCATGACAAAATAAAAATGGTTCTAAAAATAAAACCTCAATAGTAGACAGTGAGAGAACCTGGAGAAAACTACCAACAGGTTGCATTTAATCTTTTATTGAGAGTAAGCTCTCCCGAGGTACGGAGAGGAGAACTTTTGTCACATTGTTCAAATTATTTGATATACTGCAAAGCTCTACATCACATTTGTTAAAAAAGAAAAGTCAAAAATACTGCACAAATACTTATATTTTTATTAAATGTAGTGATTAAACATAGCCTGTGGCTGGCAAAAAATGCACAATTGCAACAATAAGTGCTTTTTTTTGTGTATTTCTCTTTTAAAAAAAAACCCAAACTGTTATATTTAGACTGCTGGCAACATTATGCCAATAGATTGATGCGATGTGAAAGGAGGGAAGTCAGGCTGGTACACAATGTCAACAGTCTAACCTGGATTCTCACAATGATAATGACACAATTGTTTTATAACAGAAATGTTTAAAATAACAGGGATATGCTCTGATTCTAACAACTCAATTTACACAGTATAACAATGTACAGTTCCTATAGGTCTGGTTGTTCTGCACCTTAAGACCCACTTTCAGATGTTTTAGAAGAAAGCAGCGATTAGGGACCAAGGTTACAACAGCTGGAAGACAGAAATAAATAAATAATCTTATTTTTGTCTCATTTCTCAGACAACATGATTTATGTTATGAAAATAATAGATTATAGGTATATCTAGGCTAGGTCAGCGCTTGAGGGCTAAGTGGGTAAGACAATGCCAAACGCTGGGAAAGCTAGGACAGTTTAAAAGCTGATAAAGGTCTGCCCAAGTGTTTAAAAGTGTAATGCAATCTAATACAACATCCATGCAATAAGTATCACTTCTGTGCCACTTTGCCCCTTCCCATTAACACACAGTGGGACAAAGTAACATAAATATCCTGCAGCTACAGCGTAACCCGATACAACACCGCAGCGTCCGAAACCGCAACTAAGACTCAACATCCTAACCTTCCCACAGACGGTGTTTATTGCAGGGCTTGTTGGGTTGTGTTGCGCGACACTGTACAGGTGTTTATGTTACCACCTCCCGTACATTACAGTGGTGGTTTAAAAAGAAAAATAATCATGTATTCTTGGGGAAAATGACTCTTCTGGTAACCCTATGCGTCTTTTTCTGGGGAATGGTTTTGAAATTGTGTCACCAGATGGCCGATACTTGTGGGCGGACCAGCCACCATGGCAGCAAAATATGTTCACTGCTGAATTAAACTAACCCTGTGTCCCTTAAGTGACTATGCAAATTAGTCTGCATGTCAAATTCACTAAAGTAAATTGGCAATTTAAATTAAGTAGCTAAACAGTAACTAAATATTACAAGTGAGGCAAAGAGAATGTTCACTTGGGAAACACATGGCTTGAATTTTAAGGAGCAACATGGTCAGCCACATCAAATATTAGAACGCCACTTTAGCTTAATATGTTCAAATTAAAAAGTAAAGCGCAATTTTATCCCCTTCAACCTGCCATGAGTTGGGGGTGCTTATAGTTTAGATTTTGGCATATTCCACTCAGTATGGACCAAAAAGAGAATTTCAGTTAAGCAAAAAGTCTTGAGGCTTCTTATGTTAAAAGAGTAAACATTAGCTATAATTTTTTTCTTGATAAGAGTTAGACTTAACCAGTAACAAAATAAAGCAAAGGGCTGGGTGGTATCCAAGTAGAGGAACAAGATTGTTTTCTTCTATTCCAGTTAGACTAATTGCACAACTTATCATTTTAGCGGTTTGTCATCCACATGGAACCATCAGCTTTTACATTTAAGAAAAAAAAAAGTTTATCCAAATGCCTGTATTTGATTTGAAAGGGAACATCTTCTAGTTTCTGTGTTTAGCACAGCGCTAAAAGACAGCACAAACTATCTTAATTCCAACATGGCTCAAATGTAACCCAAACCTGTAAATCACTTGCCAGTGACTGAATGAAAAGGTTATGAATACTAGGTCTATCATAGGTAAATGCCTTTCATTACTTGTAATAAGCTCAGCTTGTTTAGATTTTGGTATTTTTTCAGAGTTTAACACCCATTAAGGCCCAGGTCTTACAGCAGCTAGATTTTAAATATTCTTGTTTGAAGAAATCCAGCTGAGAAAAATTTGGCAGACTTTTTATTTCTGTACTTGTTTTTAACTCAGTTTGGTTGTATTTATTTGGATTATTTCTAGGCTAATGGTTTGCATAATATGCAAGAGAAACAAGACTGCTTTTTGCCGTATGGTTTAGTGTATATTTTTCATCTTTTATAGCTAAGCGACTAAAGAAATCTCCCTTTCTTCTAAAATGCTGACAGACACAAACCCTGCAGCTGTTTCTGGATAAAATAACATGCACGCTTCCATTTGCAAGTGCAAACAGACCAGTAAAACCCAATCAATAGACATTATTGGCTCAGTGAGGGTCGGATTTGTGAGAAAGCAAAGACCAGGTCCAAAGGGAATTCCTTTGAAGGAGGTCTCCTTAAGAAAAATGTGAAATGAAAATTTCCTTTGGACTCAGCTGAAAACCTTTTATTCATCATCCATGTCAAACAGAGGCCACAGCGTAACTTCCACAAGTAAAAGGGCTAAATGACATGAGCTTTCCACAAGCGCAGCACACCGAGTTAGGATGAAAATAATCAGAGCGGACAAGAAATTACAAAAACATGCTGTGACCTTTCAAGTCTGAGGGGGAAAGGCTGTGTATACATTTACAAAATGTGAGGGGACAGTGAAAAAAATTCCCATCACAGAAATTGGAGTGTGACTAATGGGTGGTGAAAGAGCCGGTCTGTAACCTGAACTCTAAAATAATCTTGCTCAAGTCTCCATGGCCACGTTGGGGGAGCAGTGGGGGGTTTGACAAGGGGGGATGGAAGACCACCTGCACAACCAGCGGAGCCAGCTCTGTACTGGCACCACCATTTGTTACGCTGCGGATTCCCATTACTTCAGAGCTAGGTTGGCTGGGAAATCAATCTCCTGGTGTCAGGTTTATCAAACTTCTATGCAAAGGGAAAAGGTGCAAAGGCTCAGTATAAGGATAGAGATGTCTTTACCAAAGGTGCAGGAAATCCACTGTATCAAAATACGCCCTAGCACTGTGCTTTGATTTTGTGTTTGTCTGCCTATGAACACTGAATACTGAGAACACACTTTTAGATAATGTGGAGGCTGAGAAACAAGCCTCTACATTAAAATTATAAGCAGCAGCATTATATGCATGCAAACCATTCTCAGCAAGCTTAGTGTCAGCCCTAAATTTAATAGGCACTTGACACACAGTGAAAGCTGCTAACAGAGGCAATATATGCTGTATATTCAAGGGCAGCATTAGTCAAGCCTGGTTTGAATGCCAACTGGGGGAGTCTGAAGCAAGGTGAAAGGCTTCAATAGAGAGATAATGGGTGGCCAGCAGTAAAAAACAATAGTTCAAGGTACTGACGCACCAATCCAATATACTAGATGTGTATCTGCACCAGTACTAAAGCCTATTAGGGGGATTAGGTTTCAGCCAGGGGCCGGTCTCACACAGATAGACTCTGACTACGGCTTCGATCTAACTAATAGTCAGACTTCAGATACATGTCGAAATGTATTTGCTGCACACAGGCTGTTACAGCTCCTGTCTGTTCTGAGTAACATTTAATTTGCTTTGAATTCTAGGTGAATTAAACAAGTTCAAACTATACATAGCTGACCTTAACACCACTTCAAACCTTTCAGTTCAGTTCCCTGCAGAAGAAAATGTTGACTTTTAACAGTTACAAGAGACTTTACTGGCAAAATTCCGGCTAAATTTCCTGGCCAAAAACATAGTGTCATTTAAAGCGTCAGGAGGCAGAGATAGAGGATGTCACATCATTTCATGATTCTATGGGAAAAATCAAGCCAAAAATAGAAATAGGATGATTAATCAGTGCCAATAACAAATAATACATTTTCTCTCACTCACCTTTTTAGATTTGTTTTTGTTGTTCACTTTAACAGTTATCCATGTTCTAATGCATACAGTCAAAGATAGTGAATTTGTGACAGTGTTAAATATTATTAGTACAAGGGAGTGTGTGATACCAGCTGACCTTTATATCATAGTTAGGTGAAGGTTCTACGTTAGGTTGTGCAGACAAATCTGACAGATTCTTGACAATAATTGCTGATTACAGCTATCATTCATTTAACTTTATGTCCCTTCTCTTTGGAAAACCAAGTCCATGACTGAAGATTCGACTCGATCACCAGTCTGAAAACAGAGCCAAGCCTAGTTTCCTCACTCCCCTTGAATTACAATATGCTGAAGGCTTATTATGGACTTTAGGCCTAAAGATGCCAACAAAAAAATACTACCTGCTGAAGCTTTAATGTTTCAGGGCTTAGCGGTTATGATAATTCAGTCCAGTCAGGCCCAGCATCGTTACCTTTGACTAAATAATTGACGTATTCTCATCACTTTTTATTCCTAGAAGGTTACTGCAGTCTGTAAGAAACATTCCCTTCTCAATTCTCATTCCACAATATTATTAAACCACAAACCAACCACATTATAGTCTGCTGTATGACCTGTGTTTTCCTCTTTTTCGACAGCTGGTGCCCCGACTTAGTGTAACCTGTTGCCATAGTATCAAAGGTTTTCATCCCAAGGGTCAAAAAACTTATGTTGACGAGAACTGAAAGCTGAAAGCAGTTCTTTGAGTTTGTTGTTTTTCTTCTGATTTCTATGCCTTTAGTTTTAGTTTTTTTCTTTTGCTATGGTCAAAGAAACTCTATAGCTAAGACATTAAATATAATTATTTGTCTCATGGCATTAGTGCAGAACAGAGACATGATGGACTAAAAATACATGAGACTTAAAGGCTCATGGCATCTTTTTAATCTTAAATTGAGCCTGTCTTTATTTCTGTGAAACTGTCTAACTTGTATAGGATTAATGTTGGAGGAATATTTAGACTGTTTGAACACTATAGACTAGTCTAACAGATCCCCTTCATTAACGTTATACTGTACAGAACAACAAGATTAACATTTTCCATCACTACAGTAAACGCTATGGCTCATTTTGACAATCAAGTAATTGTGTGTGGTGGAGGAAAACGTACGGAATAAGCAAGCTTCTCAAATCCTTATTCTTCTGTTAACTTTTTCTGATTTCTATTTCTGACTCGATAATACCTTTAATGCCATCTCCTGTGGCTCTTGGGATAAATAACATGCATTTTTCTACATTTCTCATATTTTAGAGACAGAACGATCAATCATGGATTCAATCATGAATTGACTACACTGCATATTGATCTTATAACTACTTGGTTTTTTTTTATCCTCGGCACTGTGAAAACCGAGGAATGTTTTTTACAGAATGCAATTACTCTCTTCTATTTAAGTTAATTTGTTTCATTGTATTTTATTTATTTTACCTTGGAGAGGAAGGTGCATAATAGCGGTCGGCTGATTATCGCCTGGCCGATTATTGGCTTCGATATTCGTCATTTTGACCATTATCATTATCGGCTTTTTAAAGTGGCCGACGGCCGATGTGATGGATCAAACTTAAAACGGGGTTATTTTGGCTCTGATGCAGCCGGCTGTCTGCTCTCACTTCTCTGTGCTGTTAGCATTGTCCCTCCCACAGCACCATCTGATTGGTTACATGGCACATGCCAATCAGCAGTGGAAGCTCTGTGTGTGAAAACTGGGCAGACACAGAGAAGCTGCTCTGAGCCAGGTGTACAGGCTTATGTGAAGGTAAGTTCAGGCAGCAGATTTTGCCAAAGTTGTAATAAACATGACAATCCTCTACAACCCATGGCTCCAAATAATGTTAATGAAAGACCAATATATGAACGCAATAAGTGAAAGCACTGTGAAGAGAATGCTTAGCGACAGCTTTTACCATGTAGCTTAGCTTCGAGTACCCCACCTCTTCTATCTGAGTAAAAACCTGCAATAATTCCAGGTTAGTTATTGGGGGGCTGATAAGTTTAGCCTTTCTTCTCCTCTCTGTCTCACTACAACGTTATGGTCAGTGGATTCTAGCATTGATGAGCGTGCACAGTGCTCATGAATGGACATTTATAAACATGCCAGTGTTAGCCAAGCCGACTAACTTACAACTGCAGTCAACTGACATGGTGTTATCAATGCTGTGATAGTGAAGTGTGTGTGAAATTAGAAGCTGTAGAACTGAGAGCTGTGCAACTCTCATGATCCCAGGATATTTGACTTTACTTTTTCCCTTTTTGAGAGATCCCAAGCATTAGAAAATGACATTGTTAGATGTAGTGTGTCTGAAGCTCTCTTTGATAGTGTCTTGTAAGAGGAGGAGAGGAGCATGATGTTGTTAAAGACTTTAGACATAATGTAACATCATCTAAAGCCTACATGGACTGCATGGTGTACAGTGTTCAAAGATCAATAAACTCTCCTATTGCCACTGTACTTTTTTAGGTATAATAAGTCAGTAACAGTAATTAGCAGCGGAGTAGACTAGTTTTGAATGACAGGACTCCTGCCATCACATGCAGTTAAAATACAATATTTAACAGAATCCAACTACAGGATTTCCAAATGCTATAATAAATGAAGCATAGAGTGTAATGCATATATCAGCATGTGACCCACTTATAACTCCCTCTCTCCTTTTCAAACCTTTATTGCAGATGGATGGACTTCAGTGTACGAGTGCCTTGGAAGTCCCTCCTTTTTTGTTATTTCACTTAAATTTAAATGAGAACATTTCAGTTATACTAAAGTACATGATTACTTTATTTACTTGTGAAAAGTATAGAGAATTATTTATTTATTTTCAGTTGAATTTATAATATGCTGCTGAGCCTGGGATTTCTCAGATTTAGTTTTGTTAAATGAAAAATAAACATGCTGAACCGCATTTAAACAAAGTTAAGTGTTGGTGTTTGTATGATTCAGATTTTTGACACCAATTTTTAATTTTTACGAATATCGGCTCCAAATATTGGTTATTGGCCTTTATATTTAAAAATAATCGGTATCTGTATCAGCCCTGAAAAACCATATTGGTCAACTTGTAGTGCATAAGGTGTATTACATAATTGTGATTATGCTGACTCCAACACCTTGAGACCAATTGTGTTTTGTTTATCATATGTGTCCGAATGCGAAAGTTTATTCTGATCCTGAATCAGTTAAAAACATTTCTAATGAAATGAGTGTAATCTTTTTAACTCAGTAGAAATGCATTATGTCGGGCTCGAGAAAAGGCTACAAAAATATATGACTTTAAGCATCAAAACAGGGATCAAGAGGGACAACATAGGATTCTTGTAAGCCCACTTGCAGTTGTCATTAGATGTGACACTTTATGTAAGTGGTTGTATTTGTCATGTGTATCTGTTTGGGTTCAGGAGGTTAGGAAACAGGGGAAGCAGAGATTTTTTTTCTTCTACTTACAGAAACAGACATCCTTGAGGCCTATTCTTTCTACATGGTTCTGTGCATCAATAACGCAGACTGACATGCACAAGATACTCTCAAGGAGAGCCAGTCAGTTTGTGTCGGCAGTGTGCTTGCCGTGAAATAAACAAATGGGAACTGACAATCCTTGTGATAGTCCATACATTCTCATGAACAGGATACATCCCAGCCTGCTCTGGCCACCCCCTATGGATTTTACACACAATACAGGTTTGCTTTGTTTTCAACAAGACTACACATTAATGAGAAGGAAGGAGCCTGACCCCAAAGACATAAAAAATACTTCCCAGTTAATTGAAGATTCTTAGCAAAGTCTGAAAAAAGAAGATAAAGTGACGGAGAGTGTGCTGTGTAAATGGCTATGAAATACACAGAGCTTTGGGAATAGCAGTGCTGAGAACATGTAGCGGGAAAATATCTCTTAGGAGTTGAAACAGACGTGGAAGACTGTAAATTGTCGCTGCAGCAAAGCACAGGTCCCATTGGGAGTTATAACAGAGGCATGGAAAAGAGGAGGAATATGAGGAAAGAGATTAACAGTAGTAATAATCAATGCCTGTATCGTTTTTAGATTGTGTTCTTTAGAAATGTCATGAAAAAATCCTGATCTCTAATCAAATTGTTATGAAAAGGGAGCACTCTTACTGTCCCATTCCACAGCTTACTTGGGAAATGAACTAATTAGAAATAATTGTCTGAAAAGATGAAGACACAAGAAATGAAAAAGTCCAAGACATCAGGAACAAAGATGTCAACGTCTAAATAACTGGGAATCATGCATCCACCCAGAGGAGCAGATGATCTGAAGCAGAAATAAAACAGTCACAGAAACTTGATGTAAAGTTTATGTATTTGCCTCGATTTCCCAATGCATATTCTTTAATTCAAGATTCGTCTGCTCTGCTGATATTCCAGTGTTCTTTTTTCACAAACCCATGAAGCTTATCTCTAAATACAAAGGCAAAGAGCCACACCATAAAAAAGGTATTGTAAGTAGGCTGGTCCATTGCACTTACCGCAATTATTTGAACCAACCGCAATTACTTGACCTAGCACAATTGTAGTATAATCATGGCACTATCCTGCGCATGAAATATGAAAACAGCTGGATGAAACACAAACATGACACAGAAATGGCACATTTCCATTTTTCTACCATGTGAGCATGGACAGGGACTTTTTTTAATGATGTCATCTCATTGCATCTTCTCAAATTGACCTTTAGTTTAGTTGATTTACAGTGTGAAAATGCATTTCGGATGGTTCAGGTTTTGAGGCCAATTATATGAAGTTACATAACGCTAACACTGAGAGAAAAAAAATAAGAAAAACAAACATAAGACAAAAGCAACATTAATATGTCTATAAACTGAAAAACAGATAGATGAAGCAAAATAGGGCTGCATCACAGAAAAAAGTCAAAATATAGCAATTATTGTAGGCAATATTGCAATTGTGATTTTCATCTATTTATCAAAGGCAAATAATGTTTATGCATTGCTTGTTTGCGGAATGCGTTTTTAGCTGAAAACATGCAACACTAAAACTAACAAAAACTTCCCAAAAAAAGCAGTAAATTTTGACTTTTGCTTAATGCAGTACATCTGACTGCTCAACGGCACTGAATCCAGAATATCAGCATACAGCAGAGACTATGACAACAGGATGTAGAAGCATATTCTCAAAATTACATGTTACATTCAATACAATATTAATGATTTTATACCATTTTGATCGCTATTACTATCATATGTAGGTAAAACAAATTCTGAAAATCTAAATATAAAAGGAACATCACCCAAACACCTTAAACATAACAAAGAAAGTTCACTGGAAGCAAATCTGCAACTGTTAGATCTGGAAAAGCCATAATTTTGCTGATCTCCATATTGATCTTAGGCGATACAGCTGATCCTTCTAATGGTAGAGAAGACCCAGGTCACAGAGTGCAAGAAATGAAGAATTAAAAGCTTAACATACATCAACCGTCAGTCACACTAACCTCTAATTGCCTCTGCTTTTATGTGAAATACCACATAAATGTATTTCTATTCCTCCACTTAACCAGGTAAAAGTCCCACTGAGACGCTAAATCTCATTTAAAGGGGAGACCTGTCCAGTGTAAAACAAAGAACAAAAACCAATACTGTGGGTCCAAACAAACGGGGGAAAAAGAAGAAAGAAACAGTCATATGATACATTTCCACCATTTGCTGTGAAGCTCCTAATTAGTTGAGACATTTTGCTTAGTGGCTTGGCATTTTAGCCACAGGGGGGCTGATACAGTAGATTGTATTGGACATGCTAGCAGAAGGACACACACTAAAAAGGCTGATTCAGGAGTCGAAATCCTTTGCTCTACTAAAATTTTGTTGAAAGAATAAATAAATAAATAAATAAACGACACACACACACACTATGAGCAAAAGAGCACAGTAAGTGTTAAAAGCGTGTCCTAAATGCCACTGCTGCACTGACAGAAAGTCATGGTGACGGTGTGGAGAATGCGCGTCAGACTTAACAATATAAGGACATTGGCAATTTGCAGAAACAAGCAATTACCCTTTTAAAATTTCACACAAGTCTCCTTCATAAACTTGTTATCACAGGAGTTATTCAACAGCAGCCGGGCCCAGATAGAGATGTTCATTATCCTATTGCTGAGACAAACACATTTGATGGATTAAACAGTCAAATATAACAAGATGCTTGAATTGCTGTCCTGGTTGTTAAGGGAGATCAAAGTGGGGCCTGAGGGGTCTGGTAAGTACGAGGAGCAGGATTGGTTCAGCGGAGCTCCCAGAGAACAAGAGCTGGACCAAGGAGATACGACATCAGACGTGTGCACTGCATTCCCCAAGGCTTGTTCTCTCACAACTGTCAGCCTGCCCTGCACCAAAGGAGCTGCAAAGGAGGAGGGCGCAAACATTCTTCTCGAAAGCACTTCTAATCTAACAATGAGCACAAATCTCATTTGGTAAGGTGCTGTCTTATTGAAACAGCTTTTTGTTGTTGTTTCTTAACATATCATTCCCTGGAAAATTTGCATTCTGCTGTGAAAAATCACCTACTTCACACTCGTCATTTTATTTATTATTATTATTATTACTATTGATGTCATTCAGTCACTTTAGCAAATTAGTTTTATTTTTTTTTAATCTTCTCTGTATTTTTCTATTGTATTTGATGTTTATTGTCTTGTGCTGCTGTATATATTTGAATTTCACCATCGGGGGATCAATAAAGTACATCTTATCTTATCTTATCTTAAAACGTGCCGCATTCAAAAGAAAAAAAGGAAATCTCAGTGCCAATTAGCAATTAAGGCCCAGTATAAGATAAGATAAGATTTGACTTTTTTACCCCACCGTGGGGAAGTTTCACAGTTAACAGTAGCAAAATACAATGAGCAAGTGCAGATAAAAAGACAGGTAGAAAACCCACAAAACAGTGAAACATGAAATAAGAGAAAAAAAATTGTATTTATATAAATATTTCTATAAACATAGAATTAAAATTGACATTAAATAGTCTTTACATTAGTAGTATATGATATTAAATTTGTATTTTTAGTATATACTAATTGGTAGGTTTTAGATTTTAGTTCCATTAAAAATGTCTGTAAAAGTTCTCTGTGGTGTGAAGAATGGAACTATGGGTATTGAATTTTCTGCCAGTGAGACCAGACATCATACATAGACATAAAAATATGAATGTGTGTGGCACTCACTCTGCTGCTGGAGTACTTTTCTCAGTGACACACTATATTTGCTCGCTGATGGATTGCCTTACATACAGTAAGGAAGCAGAAGTGCTGATAAAATGTTTTTTGCCTAGCTTTCAGGCACATCATAAAATAGAGGCCTCTAACTTGCCTGTTTCATTTCAGCAACTCGACAATATCAATTTAGAATTTTTGCTAATGCATGTTGGAGCCCTTGAAATGAATTATGGCTGACTGTTTTGGTTTCTTTTCTTTTCTTGTCTGTTAGGGGACAGTATGATCTTAAACAATGAGCAGGACTGATGTTCAGAACGCTGCACAGAGCACCTGCCAACAGTCAAAGGTTTTATTAGATCAGTCGTCAAACAAAACTTAATTTACAAATCGAATACCGAGGCAAGAGTTTATTAACAACGATTATCAACTCTAATTTCATTCTCATGGAAAAAGGCCAGTCACTCAGGAGACAGTGGATTGTTAAAGGTCAATATAATAACAACTGTTTGGAGAAAAAGAGGAAGCAACAGCCAATTACCAGCTGATATCAATTCTCCCTCCCAAACTAAATGTTTATATTGTCAAAAATGGATTGCCTTTGACTTTATTAGGAACTGAATAACTGTTAGTAATTACACACCTACCACAGTTAAACCATAAAGACCCAGTGCTACTTTTGTGCCAGTTCTCAAATTAATTTGTATGTATATTTAACCTTTCTTAAATGATTTTCACCATTTATTAAAATATTATCCTCTGTATTGTACATTTTTTCAGTGTAAAAGATGGATTTTCCTGTATTTAATTTACTGATCATGTAGATGTTCTTAAAAGCTCAGATTAATGTTGAGGGTTATTATATCAAAAACAGAGAAAACAGAAGTGTCTTTCTCAGTAAATTTGTCATTAACTGAACACAAAAACAAGTGTGTCCATCCACTGTCATTGAATCAATATTGTAGAAGATGACAGTGTTTCCACGTTCACTGTAGAGCCTCTAAACGTCCAAATAGGTCATATCTGATGACCATGAAAACATGACAAACTGCATTTTACACTAATTATTTACATGTATTGATAGGATTAATGGATTAACAGGTATTAAACTGTTTAGATCAGTAGATGTTTTTGTTTGATGGTGAATGTTTGGGTCTTCATGGGTTAAATCTGGATTATGGAGAATCAAAGTCAAAGCAATTAATCAAACCTAAAAATGAACATCAACAATCAAAACTTATCTACTTTTGAGTAATTATTCCCCCTCAAAATCAGTAATTCCAGTGAAACCTCTATGTCTATGTCTATGGTTTATGGTATGTTACTTCTGTATAACAGCCTATTGCCATGGGCAACGTTTTGATCATAGACTCTGGAGATCATTTTTAAAATCAATAAAATCATTCTCTAGATCATTTTCTGTTGTCAAATTATTGATTTTGTAGCCCAGTAATTGGACTGATGTGGAGTGAGCAGGTCATTAACCTTTTCACAGAGATCAAGACCCCACTGGTTAATGCTTCACCCTGTCTGTGTTCGATTTGCTGTAATAACTGTCATAGTGTACACCATTGCTTACTTGGCTACAATTGGAATCAACCCCTGTTCTTTCTGGTATAAAATATCCCATTCTAAGACATCAGTGCTGATTAATTGGCCCATCAATTAAAAGTTTAGCATTCAATGGAGAAGGAAATACAGCTGTATTGTTTTGTTCTCTACGGTACGTTATATCTTGAGCTCTTTTTAAGTAACTTAGTGCTGACCTGTTCTTTATTAGGGACTGTATGTATTAGTTATGTCAAATCGGGGCAGGACAGTGTAAGCTCAGCTTCTTCCAACTCTATTTCGGACATAAAGTGTTGTTGAGGAGCCACAGTGAGATAGTTGTACATTGTGTGACTTTTTTTTTTCTTTTTTTGGTTGGCTTGTTGCCTTTGATATTTGGAGTGTTCTGTTTAAATTTGTGGTTTCTATTTGCTTTTTGTTTACCTTTGTATTTTATTCCTACTAATGTTTGAAATAAAGTTTATCATTATCATTCTTTGGTTGTATATAATGGTGAGATTGCAGCTTGTATCCAATTGAATAGACCTTACTCTCCCCTATTATAGCCACAAAAAATACACAAGGCCCTCATTGTAGCCATTGTTTGTTTTGACCATTTTAGGGTTTGAAGATAATAACACTATAACAGTTAAATGAGTAAGCGAGTCTGAATCACTACAGGGGCATACTATGTCCGTATAATAGACTGCACAGTGGCTAAAACTAATTAGACCTTTGACCTTGAACTTTGACCTTTTGACAACAAATTTAGTGGTGACCAAGGTAGGGCACGGTCAACATGACTGCTTAGTGTGATTATCTTAGCGCTACTAGGCTGTGTACATGATCACAAATGAACACGCAGATGAGCTGCATTGCAGGACTGTCAGTCAGATCATAGTGATTATAAAAACATGTGGTGAGCCTGTGGAGGAAACCCACTCCCTCTGTAGATATTAACTGCTCATTCAAACACAACAGGTCTTACTTTCAGGTGGCTGCGTACTAATGACAGCATAATTATGAATATTATATTACACTTCTGCCATTAGATCCCCCTGAATCTAAGGTCTTTCAAATGGTCTCTCTAGTCAAAGGTTTTAGTTTCAAAAATGGGACAATGTATTGGTTGAACAAAAGAAGAAACGCTTGATTAATGTGGACTCTATCAACTGGTGTTTCATATATTTGAGCATTTTTATGTTTTAGAGACTAAAATGTATTAATAATCAGCAAAGTGAATATAAATGAGCTGCAGCCCTACATTAGATTTTGAAACATGGAACTAAACTACCTCCAGGTTCCTGCTATTATTGGCAAATTTTTTATTTTTATTCCATTGTTAAGTGCAACCATTTTGAACGTTGTGCAATGTACAGCATGTTCAACTTCACGCTTTGCCCATTATTAGAAATATCCATCATTTCAATTATCAGTAGTACTTGAAACCAAAGAAGAGACTGTGCCTACAGCAGAGCAGTCTCCAGGATGTGGTCAGCTGCGGCACTGGTGGTGCACTGACTTAAGATGCCAAATCATTTGTGTAATGTGTCTAAATCCACACAGGAATGCATGAAGATATGTGTGAGAAAATGGCATCCAGCCCCGCATTACTGCCACAGGAGGACATATTACCACTGTCCTTGTGCAAAGTGTGACCAATCAATTTAACTTCCCTCCTGGAAAACAACACAGTGAGTGAGGAAAATCAGCATCTGCTGTGTCCCACCCTCGGTTGTATTTGCAGAACATTCAAAGACATGTGATATCATACAGTGCTCGGTTTTGTGTAAGACTTTAAAAACAAAGAGATAGAAACGGTGAGAGGCAGGCTTTTGTCTCGTCATTTCACACAGCGGGTATCGGAAACAGCCAGATGCTGTCCATCACCAGTGAAGGCCAGAGAATAGACATGTCCTATTTATTGAACAAAGAGGTCAAAGGTCGTGAGGTAGAAGCTAAGAGGGAGCCTGTCACAATTCCGCACTAAAATAGCTCAATTTTCTTTCATCTCAGGCCAGACTACCCATCGTATGATTAAACTATAAATAAATGTATAAACCACATAGTCAACTGGACAACAAAACATACACTCTTTGAGCAGATACTTAGACATAAGTCTCTCCCATTAGTTCCAGTGTTTCACTGATTAACCTGTTAGTCCATTGATATCTTGGTGTGGCGGGGGGCGGGGGGGGTCTGTTCGGTCTCTGGGAACGCAAGTAGAGTTACCGTCGCAAATAGGCTAGTAACATTCTACAGATAGATGCCTTTCGGTGAAGCTGTCACACATATTTTAGTATATTTCATTGCTTCTGTTACTAGAGACATCGCTAACTAAACTGGAACATTGCTGGCTTAGTGTTTTAGCTCTACCATAGGGCTTCCAATAATATTTCTCATTGAAGGATGTGTCAGCAGTGGGTTTGTTGTTGTTGGGTTTGTTTGTTGTTAGCTTGAGTTAAGTTGAAGGACTAAGCACCTGTAATGTAAAGCCTAGAGATAGACCAAGCAGTTTGGTCAGTTAATCTCATTACATTATTCACAATCCGGTCACATTTCATAAATTCTCCATCAGCAAAACTTCACTCCAACAGTAGCTGGTGGATAATATCTGGCTTCGTAACACAGACTTAAAGAAATAATACGTTGATGGGCTATTGATTTTTTCCTGTCCTTAATTATCCTTAGGGATACTACCGTAAAATTCCACAATAAGTCCATCTCTAGGCCCTTGAGTATATGTTTCAGTTGCTATGGTAATTCCATTTCTACTAATGTGACACTGAGGTTTTGTGTTAACACGGTGGGCAAGAGTTGTAGCAGCTGTAAACAGTATGTTGTACGGGCACTCCTATCTCCTCCAGCTTGAGGCTACAGCCATGAATGATCTTGAAAAACCTCTTTTGTAGCAGAAACACTCACAAAGACCTTTGTTATCTTTGTGATCACTGGAGGGCCCATACCACCCACAGTACTTTAGCCATGGCCATGCTCAGCATGAGAGCAAACAACTTCCAGAATTACAAATTATTCGTTTAAAGCCAATAGCCTGTTGAAAGGACAGCCATCCAAGATTGTCTGTATAAGCACACTGTATGACATAGTACAGCTTCAAGGCCAGAGCAGACGCTGCAGGTTTAAATGGAAAATTGAAGTATAAAATTATCAGACAACTTGTGTAGAGAAAAGGAGTTGAGGGGTTAAGCAGCTGATTGTAATAGCCTGGGCCCTCTACACAAAAACAGATGATTGAATTTCTGCTGATTACTCTGCCAGCCGTGCAAATTTTCATAAAGCAAAGCTAAAGCATGGAGAGAGAAAAAAGAGAGAACTGGCCGACAATTATGAGACCTCATTTCAATAAACTATAAATAGCACTCAGACAGGAGAACCTTCATATTTATTGAGTAGATTTTTTTTTCTTTTCTTCTCTTCATAAAACTCATTTAGGCAGACTTCCACAGGTACGGATGCTGTAATCGAATGTAAGCCTCACTTTGCGTGGCATACATTTGATTACCGCATCTGTATAAGGGGCTAATGCTGTTGCCATAGTAACACCTATGATTGATGGCTTTGTTAAGGGAAATAGTTACACACCATTAAACTGGTGTAATAGTGCATGGCAGTCATCTCAATAACCAGGGACAAAGCAATTACGACGTTATTAAAAAAAGGAATAGACTAATACAACATGGTCTGAGTGACATGCGCTAAGATTAGCCTGTGTGAATGATATTTTCGTGTGATTTATGTGTAAAAATCATGTCCTTTGTGACCCACAATCAGAGTCATTTATGTAGGGATAGGCATTTCAAGCAAAAATACTATTAAATAACCACTTGAATATGCAAAGCTCACACTTAGTACTAATCAAGTTGGTTGTAGCACATTGGTAAAAGAGCACAAAGGTAAAGATTGACTTTAGGGCTCTCTGGGAAAAGGACTTTCATTGCCGCATTGAAACAGGAACTTTTCTAAAACCAACTAGTCTTGGTGCCTAAACTTAATGCCTAAAGTATTTTGATGCCAAATCCTAAATATTGTAATGATTAACAGGGCCCATTAGTACAATCAAGTGAATCCACTATCCTCAAATTATAATCTGTTAATGCATTTTTTTCAATTACAACAGGGCTCCAGACTAACTTTTATCACAAGGAGCAGTGGTGCTCCTAACTGAAATTGAACAGTTTGGGCGCACCATTAAAAATCGACATGCAACACAACACATTCCTATTTTTTTCCCTCTTAAGTCTATTACTGATAAATGCTTTGGTAATAATAAGAACAACATACAGTAAAACAACGATGTTTTATTTTGTCGTCAATGAAAAATTCACAGAATCAAATATTGTTGGAAGAGGGGAAAACAATCATTAAATTAAGTTGTTAATTACAGCTTTTTCAAATATAGACACCAAAGGACCCCTGTGTGCCCTCTTATTAGGGAACATCACCCTGTGGGCTACAAGGAGGCATTTCTGTTGGCCAGCCCTTGTAGATGGACCTTCTAGCTCTGTTACCCTGATGGAGCCACATCTGTAAAGCCTCACTGGCATCAAACTCCTCCAAGCTAGTTCCCTCAAGACTTATTCTAATCAGGTCCTCCACTGTGTCCACATGCAGGGATCCTCTAACATCAGATTGAATCCTCTTCTGTGCTGAGAATCCTCTTTCACACACAGCAGAGGATATGAGGAGGATGATCATGATGTGCACAAGATGTTGGATGTTCTACCAAGAATTTTAAAAATTAGTTAAGCTTTTATTTTAAGCAGTTCAATGTTGCTCTTAAATTTTGTGAATGGCATCTCTTCTTTTGCTATGTGATAGGCTGTCATACTGTCTTGAAAAATGTTCTCATTTTTGGTCACAGTCTGGAGACCTGTACTAGCGGTTACAGCCAAAATATGTTTGACCTTGACATTTGCTCTTTGGCCACCAATATCTAAACAGTTCATCCTTGAGTTGAAGCACCAAATCTGAAGACATTAAAGACAGTTGCAGACTGTTCTTGAAATAGAGCATTTTAAATGTTTGGATGTATATGTCTGACTTTGAACATGACAGGCTGATGGACACACCTTTTAAATGCAGGTGTAATCCATGGATGGATTTTAAAAAGAGTCTAAGACTAACTTATAACTAATAGCTTCCAGTGTCTCCTGACCGTTCAAGTGTACAACCCATTCATCCAACAACTGCTCCATCTACAGCCTCACCTGACTTCCTATGGTTTTACTGCCAAGGAGTATAAAGAAATAGCTGATATTATTTTCTACTTATTAAGCCATTTATTTATCATTTAATGACTATTTAAAAATGTTAAAATCATGACCCATAATGATAATTTAGCATGGAAAGAGATGCTAAACAATAACTCAAAGATGTGAAACAAGTTTTCCACTGTGTGTGTGTGTGACGCTGCGTATACATTCATCACACAACAGATGCTCCAATAATGTCTACTTGAATTGTCATTTCTACCGGGATTGCATTCAGCTGTGTCTTGATATTGATTTGATGGCTGTGTCAAGAATACTTGTTCACAGGAATACCGTCCGACACTGCAGCCCATGAGCAGGGAACGGGGCACAGCCGTGGCGGCGATGATTGAGAGAACTCAAAATTCAAATGAGAGAGGGAGATGAAGTGAAACAGATGTGCTGTTGTTCAGAGAGAGCGACATGCATACAGGCTAAGGCACGCACAGCCACACACCACTACACACACAAAGCTACATACACGTGCATAGGCAGCAGCACCACTCAATCATCCTGGTCGAGGGCCAATCCATCTATTGCTGGTTGACTGGGATCCAATCACCATTCCCAACTGAGCCAGAATGAAAGAATGGCAGACAGCCTGTGAAGAAGCCCATTCCCTCATTGTAGATTGATGGGACAAATCTTAGAGCGGTTCATGAGGCATCCCATATCACAGAGGACATACCATAAAAATCTTTGGCATCATACGGTACTTGAATACAGGTCTTTACTGTTTTTTTCCCTGTACATTTGTTGCTTTGCATTGCTGTATTGTTAAGAAGGTGTTGTTGCCATTCAACCATAGGAAGCCCATTAGGAGATGTCATGAGTTTCCGTGTTATTTGTTCCCAGCAGATAACACTCATTTCCTTGTGTTTAATGCTGCAAAACATTCTCATTCTCTCAAAGCGATGCTGGAACGATTTGACATGAGCACCAAGTCCAGAAGTAAGGCCTTGGATGTGCACTTGAAGAAAACAAAAGCAAGAAACTTTTAGAATTCTGCAAATGAAAGGATAAATGGGTCTGGCATTACCTCAGGCTATGTTCACAGTGCCAGCCTTAATGCTCAGTTCTAATGTATTTCTGTTTGTTTTTTATTTTTAAACTGTTCTTTACAGTCAGGGCATGACAAACACATGCAAAGCAGAAGAACATTTCAGACATCTTTGTGTCTGTGCGTGAGAAAAACTAAATGAAACAACTACAATTACTGAAACATTGAGTATTTCAATGAACAATATAAATAAAACTTCCAGGAATGATAATTATCATATCAACTCATATCACAATAATTATCATTATTTCCTCACCCAGCCTTAGAGACAATGATAACAAGGACAAAGAAGGAAATATTCAAACTCCACAAGCTGGAATCAGAAAATGTAGACCGGATGCATCCACCTAACTCTAAAGCGTCATTCCATCAGTTCCACTTACGGTTAAAATAATTTTTTACAGATATTTTAAGTCAGACTGATGGAAATAGCTTGCTAGGTACATTGTAAGATGAGATGATTGAGGTACTGCTGATGCATGGATAGTGAATGCATCACTGAATTTCTGGTTCTTTTATTAAAGTTATTCAAAGAGATTCATCAAAATAGCAGACAAATTGATCAATCAAATAATCACTGCAGTGTAACACTGGAGTCCCTCTTGCTTGCAGTCTAGAGCTGGATATAGAGACAGGAATTAACAAGAACTGAAAATTCAGTCAGATGCATCACTTCTTCTTGCATCATAATCTGTTCATGAAACATTCTTAATTACCATAATAGGTGAGTCTCAAAATGAAAGAAAACTTACATCAACATAAAACATTTGGGGCAGAAAGCAAGATGATTAAAGTCCTTCTAATTATAGCTAAGTTTAGTGTTTTCAGTCGGACAGGCAACAAACCGAATTAATTATTTTGACTAACCAGTTTAATCTTTCCATTAATATTATGCCATGTTCTACTCTCTATTTTACGGGCCAATTCAGTGCCTTCTGGGTACATCCTTGGGAAAATCCCTCAGTGTTCCTTTAACTAACTGTGAATAATTTAAAGTGTATTATTTTTAACAACTCCATAATATTAATTGGGCCAAGCTGCATATTTTGCATTCGTGAGCAAAGAGCTCATACCTAACAGTTAGAAGCCTTTCAGTAAATGTAATCAGCGCTAACATGGAAAATCACAGAGAATGGCTATTCATGAGCCTAGTTAGTCGGCACATCTGTTTTGCCAGAGCATTAATGGGACCTGATGTGGGGGTGTGAGAACATTGCGTTGCCAACATACAGACTAGGTGCTGCTGGCTCCAGACACACTATGCCCATTTAGACTGTGTGTGTGTGTGTGTGCAGAAATTCCATGAAATAGTCAGCCAGATAGATGCTGCTTCTATACTGGGTTCATATTGATTTTGTTTTACTTCAACCTTCCTCTCAATAAAACAAACAAACTGCAAGGTTTTGTGTGTCCAAATTGCTTAATGATGTAATGTCAGATCTGCTCCAAGTGCGTCTCTGACCAACTCTGAGGTGGCATCCAGTAATTTCTGTCAGAACAAATTTAAATATTCAGTTTTTAGCCTAATGTGAAAAGACGTAGCGCATTATACCAGCCTGCAAAACACGTCACTTTGTTTTCTTTTCACATTCATTCTCAGCTCATAATTCTCTCTTTTAAGATGGGAAATTAACGTGCTGACTTATTTATAAAATGTTAAATATTCATTGTCTTTCTTTCAAGCATCAGTAAGTCCAAGTAAAGTCCAAAAGCAGCTTGTTATGCTTTATCTACCAAATTACAAAATATCTTTCACTGCGTGGCAGATACTGAGTTTGTGACTCCGTATATCATCATTTTATTGATTCAGGAAATCCATTAATAATTTTATGTAAACAAATTAGAAGAGCTTACACACAGCACTGAATATCCTACTCACATGAGCAATTATTTAGACTTAAGGAATAATTCAGCTTCAGTTGTTTTTTTTTGTAAACTTTTAAATTAAGTCTGTGAGGTAGAGTTTTGATTTTGATAAAACCCAAAACAGAGGTTTAGACAAAACAAAATGAATACTGAATGGAGTCCAAGTGAATACGGACAGGTTGGTGGATGCTTTGGTCACTGATTCAGAACAGGAATTTAAAAAACAAAAAGACTCAAAGGTTATTTGATTTTGTGTGTTTTTCGTGTTCCAAAATAGTTGAGGTTTTCGTTTTCACATATGGAAGAACACAATAAAACTTCAAAACATGAAACAAAATGGTCTGCTTTTTTCATCCACACATGACCACACTGTGGATGAGGAAAAAACATATCAGAGTTGGCCGTATTATTTATTTTCTTTCTCTCTTAGGGTCTTTGTCATTGGATAACTCAAAAACATCACCATCATTTACATTTAAAGCCAAAAGTACAGTTTGGCAAGAATTACGATGTCTTAAGTGTATATAGGACACCAATGAAACCATAATGTGTACAGTCCTGTGATGAACATAATCAACTATCGATATGTTAGATTCATTACATAAGAATTAATGCAAAAGTACATCTGTAACATCTGTCCCATTTCCAACAGCTCCACACAGCTGTTTCATTCAGTTCAACATAAACCTTAGATCACATTCACACATGAAACGCAAGACAGCTGGGTAAACGGCAATAAATATGCAACTATGTGTTTGGCAGTAGCAGTAGTTCCCACAAAGCAAAAGATGATATATAATCTGGACAACAAAAGACAAGCAAGTTTTTGTAATATGAATAACACTGAGTTGATACAGACTGGGTTTGAGCATGGACACAGCTGTTAGTTTGACAACACGTAACATATTGAAGTGATATCTAGTGGTTAAGTTGCAGATGACAACCCTTTG
>JAPQRQ010000010.1:28626117-28637679 GCA_037367365.1 Apogon talboti | reverse complement strand
CCATCTGCCGTATCAGCGGGGCCGACGGAGTGCAAGCAATGCACTTTTCTTCCATTCAGTGTTGTGCTTTTTCACAGCCAGCTTGCACAAACGAGGGTTCCTGTTTCAAAGGCATCACTTGCCACAATCAACACACATGATCAATTACTACAATTTGTGTCGTCTCGGTGTGCAAAAAAAATCTAATTGCTTGCAGCTTGTATTAATCCAACTGTAATTTCACAATAAAGTGCAGCGCTTAGTGTAATGCAGGTTGCAACGGTCACATAAGAAGCAGCTTTAATGCTACTTTTACTGCTAATTCAGAAGCTTAATACAATGTGTTAGCATGCAATGCTTCACACACATCACTGTGCGATATGATCTCACACACACAATGTGGCAATACGAGTACAATACATCCACTATTTCATATTATTGAAATTTTTGAGTTCTTGAGTCGCAAATCACATGGAAATCAACCATTTCCCAACAAAAATTTAATCTTGTAAAAACAGGCAAAGCACAGGTGTTACTGAAAACATTAATAACGGCTCTGATGCTTTTACTTGAACTACGAAGTGATTCCATCTACTCGACAGCTGAAACAGAACTGCACCTTAAAGTATTAAATGAACTGAAGTTACAGATAGACCGATTTAAGTTAGAGAATAACTTATAAAATAAAAGTAAAACAAATCTTCATCTAGACAGGTAATTTGTTGTTCATTGTTGGATTTATTAACTCATGACTTTGAGATTGATGTTCAGTAAAATAGATTTAATTACTGATAAATGTATTCATTTAAGTATGTAATGCTGTATTTAAATATCCAACTCAGCAGTTCTAATCAAGTAAAACAATAGCTAATTTCCAACAGTGTCATCTTCTTCTGGGGTTATTGACTGATTAATTGGTCATTGGTTATTGGTCATTAAAAATTAATTATGTTAAAATCTGTAATGGCTTGGAGAAAATACATGCAAGAATAAAAACAAATTCAGGTTAAAGCTGTGGTGGTCTGACATCCTTCAGTCAAAAATGCAAATCACTGCTCCTTTTTAACAATATACCATGCAACAGTGTTACAGCTGTTAAATGTCAGGAGTGAATAATAAAGAATCCATCCTGTGGTTTTCACCTTGCAAAGTATAGATTTGCTGGCACATACTGCTATGATTTTACAAAATGGTTAGTGTAAATTAAGTGTCCAGAACAAGCTCGGTGTGAAATCTGGCTCTTTGTGTGCAACAGTCAGGGTATAATCTACATAAGCTATATGAATTTGTCCCATTTCTCCCATTTCTGAAGCATGCAATGTGTGACATTTAAGTCCAGGCGGGTAAGATGGCTGGATATTTGACCTTCATGTAATGTTCTGCATCAATTTAGGTGGTGTCTGTGTGTATTTGTGTGTATTTTTGTGTGTGGGGAGGGAATGGGAGGGGGTCAGTCTGTGTTCTAATTAGAGGAGAAACTGCAAAGAAAAGGCTGACAATGACGAGTAAAACGAATGACACCAGTCAGTGAGCCGTAGCTCCATTTGTCCTCGTCCAGCACTTTGTCTGGAATTAAAGAGTGTGTCATCTGTGCACTTATGCTGACAGGGCAAATGTGCTGCAAAGGCACTGAGGTCTTACACGCCTGTCGCATGTTCCTGTCATCTCCCTCAGACATTTACCAATACACAAGATGTGATAAAGCTGTGTCATAACATAGCCTCGGTGTCTATTCATAATCTATGTTAGGATCTGTGGGGGCGGGGGTAATAACCCACAAGTGCCAAGTAAAAAGGACACAAAGCTACTTGGGCTCTAATGATTCAGAAAATTCACAGCTGGATTTGATACATTACAGTGGGTCATGCCTGAGAATTACTTTTATTTCCACTTTCAATCTTCTATCACACGTTCATAATAATGTAAAAGTCTGATATTTAGAATGATGCAGTTTTGTCTCATTTCGAGAGGCGTCTCAGCGGGATGACAGAACTAAAATAGTGCTCCAAAAATCAAACGAAAACAACCACATGTGGTGTCAAAAATGGCAGACTTCTCTTCAGCTAAACAAACAATGCACAATGTTGTATTGTAGATATTGAGTTAATTGCACGGTCAATTGTTTGATTCACCACATGTATGAGATGAGGCTTTGCTGCATCGTCATACCACATCCAACAAACTGATTGAACATACATTACCAGTGATCTACACAGGCCATCATTATCAATTACTTATGTCACTATGTAAGTTAATAACAATCAGTCAGGTTCTTAACAGTAATGCCATCTACTGTCAACACAATACTTTTAATATGTTTCCAGGTGTTTTCTTTTAAGAGTATGGTTGTGTATTGCTACAGAAACTAATACAGTTAAACCATTTAAGTGAAAACCCCAATCCTGCCTGGATACAAAAAGACATACTAAGAGGAATAATATTGTAAAATGTTTAAGGAATACTTGAAGTGGATGCATTATAAAACTCTCAGTTTTTATATTAAAAGGTTCAGTGTGTGATATTTACTGACATCTACCAGTGAAGACACAGACTGCAATTAAATGACTCCCCCACCCACCCACTCACCTAGTGGTGCAGTAATCCAGTGGGGTTTTTTGTGTCATTGTGTGTTCTTTTAGTTAAGGAGATATTGATTCTAATGATACATGCCACTGATACTGAACACAGAAGAACAGAAGAAGACATCCATTGGGAGCTATTGTAGAGACAGGCTGTTCAACAGAGTGGCTCCCTCTGCAGATGAAACCCAGTTATTCTAAGGCTACGAAAACACAACACATTTTATTGTCATTACCATATTTCTCCAAATAAAAACCGCGCGTCATTTACCGAACGAGTCTCTAATAATAAATAAAAGCTGGTCCTTGAATACATCTCACATAGTGTGCAAGTGGGTGTAGATCACTCATCGTCCAGTTTCAGTCACTGCAGATGTGTGTCTGTTTAAATGGAATTGTCTGTAGAAACTTACAAGCACAACAGGAAGATATTTCGACAGTAAAATCTATGTTCACCAACGTATGGTTTCTATCCATTGAAACAGAAGAGAGCTTTCTTTTTTTTCAAATGGTTAAGGTTTGTGTTGTGTTTGTGGAAAAGTGCATTTCAGTACTATTAACGGTAATGGATTCATACTAAACAGAGCGATTTCTAATTACTATAAAGACAAAATAAAAGCTAATGCCCAGACACTGTTACAAATCTTCTTTAAATAAAGGCCTGATACCGTATACAGCTGAGGAAATATGGTGTACAATAATGAAAACAAAGCTACAAATATTATTATTATTCTCCTAAATCTCTCCACCCCACAGCAATGAGGTTAATATACTTTATATTCAGCATGATTGATAAGTACCAGATCCACATAAATAGTTTAATTCATAGAATTGCACCCAAGGAAACACAGTTTTACTTAATTAAAAATGTGTTACAGTGTGGGATGTTTTTTTTTTTTTTTTCCCTTACACGGCCAACAGTTGAGTCAAGAGGAAACACCTCATTCAGCAAACACAAAGCTGTTATTAGTATGTTTGGACAAAAACAATGGTTTCTTTTCACATGGCTGGTAACAAGGCTGCTGGCTTTAAGACCAATGTGTGATAACACAAAGCTACATTTAACTGATTATAGTTACAATGCGCTCCTGATAAATATAGAGTCACTGCAGGATAAAATGTGCTGTTTACAATCATTTATTACCTGTCTACTGCTGACACTTATGGATAAAATTTGCTATTTAATCTGTTAAAAATTGTAATAAAGTGCAATTATTGCCTGAGCAAATTAAATTAAAACTCTTAAACCACCTCCCTTAATTACTGTTAAATGACACTAGAGAGAAGTAAACTGAGGAGAAAAAAAACATGCAGGTATCGTAGTTTGAAAAATAAGAATAAACAATCCCCTTTTATGTGTTGCTGGTTTTTAATAAGCCGGTCTGGGTGGTGAGAAAGCAAAGCCATCTGGGACCATCTGAGATCACAGGGACAGCAGATGAATGGCAACAGTTTCTACATCTCACTGCAGACTTTGTCGTGCATACCAATGGGTGGCTAACTTCCACAGTCGTCTTGAAGTTCCATTTCTCACTTCAAAACATCTTCTGTGCAGCAAAAAGAGCAGTGATATTTTTGAGCTGCCAGCAAAGCAATAAACAGAGGACTGGAAACCTCAGCCTACTTTTTATCTTCAATTTATAACCGCAAATATGAAACAGTCACGTAGCTCTATTGGTGATTATAACCGATGGTTGTACAAGATGAAACAAAATGACAAAATGTATTGGTTTTCTCAGTGTTCAGCAAGGGTGGGCAATACGGCCAAAATCCTCTATGACGGCAACAAGATAACAATAGGAGTAATTGTCCCAATTGAAATGGTTTGAAATAAGCATATCACGCTTCATCACATCTTCCATTTCAGCCCACTTTTACTTGGAAAACACAGCTGCCTCTTGAGTTCAAAAACAAAAGGCTCAAAACAGTAAAACTGGCATTCTTTCAAAACGAAAGCTTTAAAAGGTTCTCAGGAAGAACAATAACCCTGTCAAAATAAATGACAGCGTGCAAATGTCTTGGTAATCATGGAATTCCACCTTCTACACAAATGAGGCCAACATTTTCAGATTTCGCTGATTTTTAACATAATAAATATCAGCCTATGATGGAGATGAACTGGTGAGATAACATAGGAATCCAGAACCTAATGTGGATTAGAGGTCAACCAACAGTGGACGTCTAAAGGTTAATATAACGACACGAGTCTGGAGGTAATATTGTTGGGTTGAATAGTTATCTGGTTTTTCTTCTTCCAGTGAAGAAATTAAACCGCTTTAACTCCGTTAGAGACTGAAACACTGTTGAGCTAACTCAAAGTAATGACTAACTGTAAAATGCTGGTGATTCAATGGGTGATTTTTTTTTCTTTTCTTTTTTTTTTTTTTAGTTATTACATGATTCATTTCCAGCAGAAAAGCCTGATATTAATGTTATCAGTGCCTCTCTGTGCTCTAAATAAATAACAGATAGAAGGGCTATAACATTACTAAAGCTCCACTAAGGCTGTCAGGGTCACAAAAGTTTGGCTGATGAATAATTTTGATATAAGTAGTTATTTTACTGATTCATGATTTGTCTTTTTGTGTTCATTTTACAATACTAGTGCAATGAAAGCCTAACAATAGATTATTTATACACATATACCTACATTACACCCAAAGAATAAGAGCAATTAATTTGGCATTGAAAACTGCAACAAAAAAGAAAAGCCCATCTCTGTTTGTATGTTAGCCTTTGCAAACAAATACTGGCATTTAACGCAGAGAAAATGATATGGAAATAGTAACCAAAATGTGACATTTGTGATGCGGCTGAATCCCGATGATTATCATGATTATGCAAAATAATTGCAATGAGGCAGTTATGTAATAATTGCGACAAGTCTAATATAGAAAATAGACATTGCTACCAACTTTTCTGTTTTTCTGTTGAGTGACATAAAACTTTTGTAACCATTGTTAAACCGAATAAAATTAATGCCATCCCTAATAATGTGACTCTACACATATTGTAGTTGTGGCTACATTAACATACAATGCATCCAGTAACAAATAATACATCAAATCCCAGCATTCTTCATTTGGTAATCTTTGCACTAAGGAAGTCTGGTCGCCACACTGACTCAGCGATTAGTCGTATTTAAGGCTTAGATTAAACACAGAAGTAATGGTCAGCCTCTAACATATGTTAAGACAGAGATGGGGCAAAATGACGTTTTTCTCTATATTCACACTACAGTCTCAGTCTGTACAAACTGGCTAGACAGCCGAGCTCTATGGCTTACAGAGGCTGCATAATTCAAAGCAGATGGGCCTCCTATATCTGGAAGGTCCTTCTGCTTAAATTAAAAACACACAAAACCAATTAACCTAACATTTGACCTTTCAATGTCATCCATATTAACTACTTCACTCAGCAGCACTAACATCTTCTGAAGTAAAAACAACAAGTCACACAAGGAACGGATAAAAATAGGCCTGTTGCGGTAGCGCAGGCCATTTTTAGGCTGTGCGTCTGTTTCGACTTTCCCCCATTGCTGGGGTGCCCTGTAAAACATCAGTGTAAATGGTTTATAATGCCACCAGTGGACTCTGAAATGGCAGACCTGGTTTCAATCAGCAGTCAAATTGCTCCTACATTACCCTCGCAGACAGAGTAGTAAATCACTCTTTGCTCTCTATGCTGCTGACGTTAAGGAACAAGCATTGTTAAAAATCCACCATGCGTGCTGCTAAGAGCACCCTGTCTCTATGTGGGGATGCTAAACAGGACAATAGCAGTTGCTTGCGGCGTCCCTATAGATACAAGACACACATATCCTGATGTCTAAGCAGAAAATCAGCTCACCTCATGTCTGTACCCCAGAATAATATCTCGACTGGGTGGGAAAACCTGCAGTTCTTGACCTAATTTGCAACCCTGCGTGTAAATTGGAGTTTATAGCTGCTGCTCAAAACTTCACTCCAACAGCTCCATCACAACCAGTTTGAACCAGTTTGCCTAGTTAAAAAGAGTTCTTGGTTTGCTTGTGCCAACGCCCTGACAGTGGGCCACTGAGGCATCTCACAGTACTTATAATCCCCTATAAAGCCGAGAAACGCTGATCCCACCCACCACAGACCAACACACTATGGGCAAAACCTCTCATTAGAGCTCCAGGGCCCTGAAATTACCAAGATTTTGCCCATATGGAAAGCATGAGAAAGCGTCAGCTGGGAGAGGTTTGTGCCGAGTGGCTTTTTTCAGCGTGTGGCCACAGAGGAGCTGGAGCTCTTTAACGGTGCCATTCAACCCAGGCCCTGCCATGGAGCACCAGCATATGAGGAAACTGAGGCAGATGCTCTGGCTACTAGCCCCAGACCAGGCCTGCCTAGGAAATACCCAACACAGCTCACATAGAAATACTCACACACACCATGAATGTGCTAAGGTCGACAAACAAGACAGATGCAGCGTGCACAAAAATACTGAAAATCAATAAGAAGGCAAGATATGCAATTCTGAGGTTAAAAAACATCGCTTCACCAATAAAACTGCAGAGTGCAAAAATGGTCTTAAACAAAGACTAAATATAAATAAGAGTGATAAAACAGGTTTTCATTCTTGAGAAACAAACCAGATGTAAATTTTCATCTAAGCTCGTCTCTTCCGATACATGAGGTTAAAGGGTTTTCATTGACTTTTCAGAGGTGCTGTCTGGGTTCCAAGATAGGGGGATGCTGATTAAAATTATTCAAAGGAAGTTATTTTTTGATGTTTTTTATCATTATTATTATTATTATTATTATTATTATTATATTGTTGTCAGCCATTACTTTATTGTATTTGTGCAAGAAAGGCTGGTGATGTTTTTTTAGTTGTTGTCAAATTCTACTCGTCAAGAACACCTTCAATACAAAACATAAAAAATCACATAATTCTAGACCATTATTATATAGGTACAAAAAAGCTGAAGCCAATAATTAATAAACAATACCCTCAAACACTAACCTTGCTCGAGAAGTCCACAGAGGACAGACTGCATCCATCCATTACATCTGGGAAAAGTAATTTGGTTTGTTTTGTTGCGCTCCATATTGGTTTTATATTAATTTGGGAGCATGGGGAAATCTCTGGGTTTGTTGTAATTTGTAGAGGCAAAACAATAATAAGCAAACTCAAAATCCATGGGTCTTAGAGCTCAACAATATGCAAAAAAGTCTTCGTTTTCATTTTCACTGATGAAATATAAAACTGATGGCCATTTGATTTTTGCTGTTGTCTGCTCTTTGTCAAAAACATTAGTTTTTTTTGAGAAATTCTGAAGATTTTTGTGGATACTGTTCCCATAAGAAATCAATACACATCATTCACACCTTTTTATATTAAGGACACTAACACCTACTTTGTTTGGTCCAGACTGTTTGATTTGAACCATATTTGTGGGTTCAAACCTTCACCTGGACCCCAGTATCGAACAAACAAGATGACTTTGTGCTTCATCACAATTAACTGTGATTCAGTTGATTTACAATGTGACAAAACTTTTTGTATGATTCAGATGTTTGGACAAAATTACAGGAAAGTTGTTTTGGATTTTCAGGTGTTGAAAGCCTTTAATGAAATTC
The DNA here is from genome assembly GCA_037367365.1 of Apogon talboti. Taxonomy (NCBI): domain Eukaryota; kingdom Metazoa; phylum Chordata; class Actinopteri; order Kurtiformes; family Apogonidae; genus Apogon; species Apogon talboti. The sequence goes on along the minus strand of JAPQRQ010000010.1, from coordinate 28,629,512 downwards.
TAGATTTCTGCGATTCTATATTTTCACAGACTGACAGTGTGCAGCTCTGGTCGAAATCAAACAAGCTTCATTTTGTGAATTACCTTCAGTAAAAAATTGCAGCTCCTGTAAATTGGACATTGCCCTTGGCCATATTGCAATAAGATTTCAATTAATTGCTCAGCCCTAGTTGTTGTATTTCGAAAACCTAATAAATATAATTATATATAGATTTTGGATTAAGCCTTAAATTCACTTTTATACCTCACTATTTTGTACCTGACTCGCATAGGAGACAGTTTGTGTTCATTTCTTTTAATACTCTTTTGTCTTTTGTTAATGTATTTGTAAAACAGGTGACCAGCTAAGTGCCAGTACCAATTTTCACATGATGTGTTTCAACTTCCCATCCCATTAATGCTGATGAACTACTGACTCTACTGGCAGCAAACAAAAGAAAAAAGGAACACACTGATCCATTGTAGACCACACTGTGATCCCTCTGGAGTCGCAGGGATTAAGTCAAATGAGTCTTCTCGAGTCATTTTTATTTTGAAGTGGCTTGAGTATGAGGGCAGGCCAAATGTCTGCAGACCGTGTCATTAAATTATTAACAATCAGAGGGAAAAGGGTGACATGATTGACAGACAATTTTCAACGTATTGCAGCAACAAAGATAGACTAAACAAGAAAAAGGGCCACATAACAGCTGTACAGTCTCCCTATAGCCAATATGACTGAAGAAACCCTTAATTCTCCTTTTGCATGATACCTAATAATGTTGTCAACATGGTTTTAAATGATAAAATATCCATACCACATAACAACAGGTACCACTGCCTAATCCCTAGCAAGGAAAATAATATGCCTTGTGAGAATAAATTATAGCCAGTTTGCACTGATCGACAGGTTTCCCCTTGTGCTAATAAAACAACCTACAAAAAACTCCATAACATTTTACAGTTGACTGTCCCCCTGAGGCCTTGTACAGTAACACTGCGTAGGCTGCAGCATATAGGGCAGTTTAATATTAAATTACTCTGAATCAAGAATAAAAATACACCCCGTCACTTTCTTTTTCAGCTGGCAGGAGGTGAAGCTTAGAAACCCAAACATGCACTGGGGCCTATGATCCAGTTGCAGAAAGCCTCTGATGCAATTCCAAGAAACTAACCCACCCTGTATCATCCTGTTACAGTTTGGCTCTCGGTTAGCTCCCTTCATTGTGTCTGTGACAGCTATAATCGGATTCGAGTATTGATAAAGGGTGGCCGTGAGGCTACTTCGGCATGTCACTCACCCTGCAAAAATGCTTCCAATCCTTTCTTGAAGTAAACCAAACACAGGGCTGCAGGGGTTGATGCAATGCTGAAAATCTATCCGTATACAGCCCATGAAAAACACTCCCCCTGTTCCATCCAGACCTGAAGAGGGGTTTTAGGCTATTATATTAAGTTACAAACCTGTGAAAGATGACACAAAAATGCTTATTCTCTAATGGGTAATTTATGAAATGTATGACTTTGCCTCAGCTACAAGGAGAAAAGCCCTGCCATGAAACCTGTCTGCAGCCTGTGCCACTGCCTCTGCAACAGTGATTTTTTTAAAGGGCAGATGAATGACAAAAACATGACAGAAGCTTTTACAAACTGATAGGCATACAAGAACTCCCAACACCTGTCCATGGTCATGATAAATAAAGAAAGAGCAATAGATTTCATACGCCGAGGGCGCTCAGGCGCTGGCTGACGTGCCCGCGCACTCGTGCACGCACACCGACGAAGTGCAAAAAGAGAGGTATTGCACCTTAAGGACGGAGCAGTTCTCCATCAGGTCAAAAATAGGAGATATTCATCACAGTGTAACTAGGAGAAAAATACACCGAGACGAGCCCACGCACCGCTGTCCACCACCACCACTACTCCTGTTTAGTATTTCATCAGGGATTCTGGACGTATTTTCTGCTTGATTTAAGCCTTCATCCCCGCAAAGACACAGCTACGTCAATTTGCTCACAGAAAAGTGCCTGCGTTCACTTTAACGCAAACTCTGCGCACGTTTGCATATTGAAAACACCTCGTGAAATAAGTGATTTAGAGGAATAATAGCCGCTTCTCCTCCCGTTTATCCTCGTGTCTGTGGAGGTTGTGTTCCGGAGGGTTTCTGTGAGACCCTTCAAAGCAAACCAATTAGCATTTGTTGTTGTTGTTTTTTAACCAAGGGAACAAAAGTTGTAAACAGGCTATAGATTCAAGTTAGCATGAATAAACACAGAAACCAACTGTGTGCGTGGCTGTCCTGTCGATAGCCGGAGCCTGCTTTTTTTTTTTTTTTTGCCAGTACTGACTTCCAGTGTTTCACCGACACACCAGCTAAGTAGCAAACTAATATCAATAAAGTACGCTCAACAAACACATACAGAAATAACGTAGAGAAAATTTCGCCAAGTTAGCTAGCATACAGCTGCGTCTCAAGTTCAATGGAAGACTGTAAAAAAAAAAAAAAAAAAAGATAACGGTGCACTTACTGAATCTCCTCTTTGTCACCGCCGTTGGCATTTCTCTCCTTCTCCGAACCACTGCGATTTAGTCCCGTCTTCAGTTTGTAACAAGCACGAAAATCCACTTCAGTAACCAACAGCCAAAAAAAAACAGGAGAAAAAAAACAAGAGTTAGAGCCAACCCAGACTGTAGAAGAAGAAGAGAGAGGGAAAAAGGTAAGGAGTCCACGAGCGGAGGAGCACGAGGTCTTATCCCGGCCGACCGGGGTCGTAGACTGGATCTATTCGTGGCAGCTCCCGTGTCTCTCTCTCCCCTGTGGAACGGGTTAACGTCAGCTTTGCTCAACTGTTCTGTGTCGCTGCCTCGCGCGCGAGACACGAAAGTAGAAATTCAATTTCGAGCGCAATTCTTCAATTACAAGTTAATTCGCACGCGCGGGTCCGCACACAGTGGTCCGTGTACTAGCCGTGTTCTCCTGGAGGAGCCGTGGAAGGGAAGGTGAGGGAGTTGGTACGTCTCTCCCTCCACAGTCAGTCACGCTTCTTCTTTCTGCCTCTGTGGAGAAAACGCGCAGGTCGGTCGGTCAGCAGGGGTTTGGGCTCCACTCTTCTGCTGCTGCTGCTGCTGCTGCTGTGTGTGTCCCTTCAGTCCGGCTCCTCAAGTCCTGCAGCCGCTTCAAACGTGCAACACACCAAAAACGGACAATTGTGTTCGTCTATTTACACGACGCACCTGCTAAAGACACACACACATACACACAGTTGCACAGATCTTTGCCCAAGGAAACACTGGGGGTGATTTGTGAGGTAGCTTACATTATGGGATGTCATCAGAGTGACATCTATGATAAATAACACATGTTTAGACTTACTAAATATAGCAGTAAAATTAAAGTATTCATGTTTTTTTATTTCC
>JAPQRQ010000010.1:28472882-28483802 GCA_037367365.1 Apogon talboti | reverse complement strand
GATAGATAGATAGATAGATAGATAGATAGATAGATAGATAGATAGATAGATAGATAGATAGATAGATAGATAATGCTCATCTCAGCCCACGTGTTTTAGATTTTTCTGAATTTGATGTGGTTCTTTCCTCTGGGTGAAGCCAGACTGACACAGAAGTCTGACAATACAAGAAAAATTTGATGTGTGTTGCATTCAGATGACTAAGCAACAAAAAGGCAGGTTCTGAATGTAAAAAAAGAAAAAAAATCTTGATAAATATACTTGTGTGTGAGTTAAAAGTAACCCAAAAGTCAGTAAAATACAATAATTTTGCAAGAAAAAAATAATCACCAGAAGGGGTAAATCTTTTCACTTAGTTTTTTGTTGAAGTTTTTTAGTTTTCATGTTTGTGAAAAGTTTTATTTTTAGTTGAAGTCATTTTTCCATTGCTAGCTTAAGTTTTCATTTACTATTATAACCCTGCTCTGTACTGCAGATACTTTAAAAATCCATCGTACTTTCCTTCATAGCTGTGAGATTGGATGGTCTGCTTTGGATAAACATAAGCTAATGACTCACAGAACCAGTAAGAACCCTTTTCTCTCAGCTTTACTGTACAATGTGTGTGTTATCGTCTCAAATGGCTAATGTACAGTAAGGTATCAAATTCCATGGCAGACAAACAGATAAGTTCCAGTCACTCATTAGAGCTAAACAATATCGGGATGATGACTCAAAGACTAATATAACCCCCCATGCTCATCTGGATGAAACTTTTAGCTGTGGGGAAGAAATGGACGACTCGGTGAATGGCATCTCCTCCTCCCCTTCACACAGTGAGATGTGAAATCAAGACATGTGACCATCATAAAAATTCTATGCGAGTTCTTCTAATTTCACGGCTATGACTCTTGCATAAAGTTTGAGGTGACAGTGTATACACACTGACATCAATGTCACTTTTTTCATGCTTCATTATAATTAATCGCATATCTCTAGGGCACGACGAGAGCAGGAGAAGCAAGTTGAAGCCAGGACGGCTGTAATCTGACATTGATGTACAGCAAAAATGGAAGTCCTCGTTCACCTTCCCTTTGTTCCAGGGAAAGGGAAGTGGTGTGTGAAAGGGTGTAATTAATGAACCTACAAATAGCTCCAGTTTCGTTTAATGACAATCTATGTGTTAAGAGGCAGTACCCTTTGTTACTGTGGGTGTGGGAGTGCTGGCAACACTGGCTCCCAATGGAGCTCTGACAGGTAATTCTGCATTTTGAAATGGTAATGAAGCAGAATGCATCACTGGATTGCACCTAAGGGACTAACATGTTGAGCGTCCTTCAGGGTATTAAAATGTAATGCTCTTGATCATCAACGAGGCCACTGGCAACTGAGTATCTATGGGTGCGAAGGTCGAGAACTGGATCTGTGTGACTTACCCCAGGGCTTCGCCAATGCAGCCAATTTCTAATTGCCGCTTTAAACAGGGCAAATGAAGCTGGCATGACAAATTGCGTCAAAACAAGTCTGTAGGCTGGCGCTCAGTTAATTTGTGAGACACAGAGATGTATTTGGTGCCAGGGAGAGCTCACGCGTAATGAATATCATTTCCCAGGTAGCAGCTTGCAGATGGTTTTACTGCATGCTGTGCACAGTGCATTGGAAGTCTGGCGAACTCGTCTGTATCTCATTTAAAATAAACCTGGACACTGCAACGTCTGCTGCTGCTGCTGCATTTAATGGCTGAGAGAGAAAAAGCACTACTGTATTGTTTTCTCTTTTAATTACAAACTCTTTGATTTTTATGTAATATCAGATGCTTCCACTTTATAGCCATTTTACACGTTCAGTGCTTAATTAATTTTGCACTTCAGACAGTTTCTAAAGACCCTATCTTAGTCCCTTATCATTCCGTCCAAAAACAAAAAAGAAAAAACTTTCTGAGTTTCTGGCACCACCTCTGCCCATCTATTTTCACAATATGCTTATCTTAGTCCCTGAAAGATTCTCATTGTTCTTTTACTAATCCTTCAAATCTGCAGCATGCCTCAGAAGTTAACCGCTCTGTCTTGTGCCAATACAATTCACTTTTGTATTATCCTCAAACAGGAGCCACACGTCATTTTTTTTCCCTCTGAAACAATGGACCCAGAATGACTCCTTGCCTGCCAAATAGATGATAAAATGCCCAGCTGCGAGTTTTAATAATACTCCCAGGCAAACGCAAGTCAAAGAAGCAGTGACAGATATAATGACGCACTTTGTTTTAATGGAGCTCATTGTCTTACACATCAGGGACCTGATGCACAAATGCTACGCTTTGAGTCGACTTGTAGTAGGACTGCTCTGATCAAGGACTGGTTGTTTGACTAGTGACATGTGGTCATTCCAGAGGGCTTCCTAGACCTGTCATTGCATAAAATTTGATATTAGCTAAATAAGTCTAGAGTTTTTGGTGGGATAGGAAAATAACATATGAAGAATGTTATGGGTAACATTGTTAAAGGTTGATGATGGAACATTAGGCTGTGCTTGTGTACTCGTCTGCTGTCTTTCGTACTGGGAGCCAGTTATCAGTTGTTAGCTAACCCCATTACTATGCTAATGTCTGGCTCCATCGCTTCAATCCATGTAAACAACCAAGTTCTTCATTATGTCTTCCCTAGTCTCCCAGAGCTGCAACAGATGGCAGCACTCACTATGGTTAGCTTAGAAATCCTGTCAGGCCTCAACACAATAGAGAATCCAGCACAAACTTTGTATGCAAGCACGTGCAAATCTTCCATATTTAACCTTTAACACTGTGCTACATCACAGAGAAATACAAACCTGCAATTATAAGCATTTTATACATGCACATTTTACATAGGCACACACACAAAGGGAGTTAAGTGGCAAAAGCAGTAATGATACTGAATGTTTTACAATGACCAACAGGGAGACCTCCTAACAGTTCAACGTTTACATTATCAATCATAACATCACAAACTGGACACAAATCCACAGTAAGTCATACATACAATATTGAGATAATTTCACTCCCCAGTTCCCATGAACATCTGCATAAGACAAAGAGTGTTTGTTTATCTGGACTAGATCACATTAAAGCTAAGTGGCTAACGCTAGGTTACTTACATGTATCAGATGATAAACCAACTCTGCTCTGACAAATAATAAATAAGAGTTGGCCTGTTAAGTTTGCATTTCACACACTTTGGGTTGTCAAAGAGTGAGTGATTGTCACAACGACCTGTGAAGTTTGAGATTTTTTTTTTTTTTAGATGTGACCATGCATCTCTATTGACCTTATTCCTGCACCCAGGGATACTTTGGGTAAATTATGGCTGTAAAGTCTGCCACTAAACTGGCGCCAAATAGACATAAAACATGTGGGAACACCACCTGTCAGACCTCTAACGTGATAATGTGATCATAACTATGCCTTCTACTACCGAAGGACGGGAGTTTGAACAGAAGTTGCCTCTGATAACATATGCTAGTGTATTTACCTACATTTATATCTCCTATCAATATTCAATAACACCCAATTTTCACTGTATTTCAGTGTTATTTTGAGTTCATTTTATGGTGATGAGGAACACGCAAGGCCCCTCTTCCATGTTGAATAAAATTGTGTGGGAAAATACTTATGTGATTGGCCTCTGAACTACTGATGCTTAACTAATGTCACTAATAATAATTAATTACTAATGATCATGTGTGTAGAGGCTGGAATAAAAGCGGATGATAATAGTAGTGATGAAATTACAAAAGTAAACCTGGATGGTAAAACAGACTGAACCGTGGTTATCGGGACAAACAGGAGAGGTTGTTTCTGTGAGAACACATGGACTTGTGATGAGGCTTTATGATACTGTTACAACCTCATACTGTGACACAGTCAGAGGAAACCTACTCCACTACAGTCAGCTGTTATAGTCCTATTTCAGTCTGGTCAAACACAACCGCATGCCTAATGTTCTCTGTGAGTGTTTAATGAAAGCTGCGAAGGTTAATAAATAATTATACATTTTTTCTACTATAACTTTTTTGTGGATATTTTCTAGTCTCTAACCAGCAGAGCAGGTGTGCTTACCACAGCTGGAGACAGCATAATACAGTAATAATAATAACACTAATGGATGTTATGTACATTATGGGAGTTTCTCAATATCAAGTTCAATGAGTAAGGCCTTTCGAACAGACTTCTTAAGAACGCAAGTCTATTTGTAATTGAAACGGTTCCACGATTGTGACCGTTCCTCCCAGACTCTGCTGTAGTTCCACTTTATAAACTTTATAAACAAATTTCGCTGAATCCCATATCATGATAATATAAATGTATTTCTCATTATTCTGCCTCTCCCACATAGTACAACATTGTATCACATCATCTGGTGATGGTCATCTACTCAATAAAACATTTCTGAGGTAAGTCATCACAGAAGACGCCGTTGCCATTGAGAGTAGCACGAAATGCATCATGGGATATTTGCCAGCCGAGTCCACATGAGTCACCAACCAGTGCATCCTTGGTTTAAGCTGGCAGACAAGGACAACATCTGCGCGACTGATGACATTTCTTGAAATTGCGAGAACAGAACAGGCAAGAACTCGTATTGAGAAACACCCATTTTATCCAACTTAATATGGTTGTTAGTCTATCTTTGCCACATTTTAGGAAACCCTTAGTTATATATTTGTTAAAACAAATAATAAATCAAAGTCCAATTACTGAGGAAGGTACAGATTGCAAGTGGCTATAACCAACCTCTGCCTGAGACTGACCATAAGCAACTGAATAAGGAACTAGCCCTTCCATTAGCTCAGAGGTACTGTATAAATATTGTCTATAATAGCGTCTACAAGAAAAGCGTGTTTGTAGGTTCCTGACTCACTCCCTATTATGTTGAGAATGTGGTTCATCAGGAAAAGTTTGACTAAAGGTCTTAAAATTTGGCAAGAACACTGGGATTCGAGAATGAAGAGGCAAGATTTTGGTTGAGGTCAGTGTGATCTCATGTGTGTTCTATATTATTATATTATGAATGCCACAGCGCTAGAACATCTGGGGGTTGTCTCTGCACAATTAACAAAAGTTGAGTCAAAGATGAAATTATTAATTTTTTTTCAGCAATAACTTTATTGAACTTTGATATACATATTAAACATTCAGTATTCAGTATTCACTTTTGTCATTCCACTCTTTATAAATGGACAAATAAATGGAAAAATAAATGTTAACCAGGATAAGTAAAAATATTATGGATATTCAAATACAAATATATATGGTACCTTATATTTTATATTTTATTATACATTGCATGAAAAACAAAACAAAACAAAACAAAATACACTTTTAGATGTGGGTCACATTCAAACGTCACAAAGCAAAACTAATAATACATAATACAATAAAATGATGCCAACAGTATTTTGTCCTACATTTCCTGTAATTGTTTTCTGATACCTTCATATACTTCTACTTTATTTTTTTAAGAATATGTTATTTTCTCCAGGGCCATACATTGTGCCATAGCATTAAACCAAGCCCCTAATGTAGGTGGATTGGACTTTTTCCAACATAGAACTATCATCCTTTTTCTCTGTAATATTGCAAAGTCTATGAATTTGCATTGTTGGAGTTTCAATTTAAAATTATTTGGGTACAGGTGTAGTTGAATCAGCTTGGCCTCAAACAAGATATTCAAAGGTAAAAGTGTCATAGTGTTGATGGCTACTTCTTTCCAAAATGATTTAATTATGAACTGTGTGGAGTTTGGATGTTCTCCCCATGTTTGTGTGGGTTCTCTCCGGGTCCTCCCACCATCCAAACACATGCACTGATAGGTTAATTGGTTAATCTAAATTGTCCAATGTGAATGTGAGAGGGATTGGCTGTTCGTCTCTATATGTCGGTCTCGTCCAGGGTGTACCCCGCCTTCACCCATAGGTAGCTGGGATAGGCTCCAGCCCCCCCCGCGACCCGCGATATAAGAGGATATAACACGGGTTCAGAAGATGAATGAATGAATGAATGATTAATTTTAGCGGGTTAAAGGGCAAGGTCTCAACACAACTCAAGGAGAATGGAAGTGGCTCTAATGAAATTGGTTCTTGTTTAAATATGAGTAAATATGGCGCTAAAATGGTCAGTTCATTCCTTTCACACTGGGTAAGTATGAGTTTGACGTGTCAATTTCTCTATCACACATGCACCAGAAAACAATGCAGAGTGAAACACACCATGGAGCTTAGTGACAATGTTACACTGTTTAGAATTCTTCATTTTTTACACCAGATGATATTTAGACACAGATAGAATTTGTGGCTGAAGATGTGAATCATAGTGATAGTGTTGTATTTCCATTCTTGGCAACTTGACAGGAATCTGAAAAATACCCATGAATACTGGACTACTGGTCATATGACCCAGAATGAATACTGATTTTACCCAATTGTAGTCTTTCACAGTGAAGACAAAAGCGGATCTTTTGGCCCGTGTGAAAGGCTTTTTGTGGGAGGAGTCTACTCACAGCACTTCTCTTGGACCATATTAGTCTTACTTTCTCTACATACTCTGTCCTTATTCCTTAGAAAATAGGTGAAAACAGCAAATGTGTGGGCTCTTTGTTGATGACAGCTACCATGCATGCTATTCTTGCTCCCTGACCATACCCTGTCATCCAAAACCTCCCAAGTCAATTGAGATGAATCCAGAAGAATGTCCTGCATGTCTCGGGCGGGGCTGGATACTGGCAGTCGCCTGTTAACCTTCACGGTCACAGGAATGCAGTCATTACAGACAGGGGTACTGGCAGTCTTAATACAAAATCATGGCAAGCTGTGACATTCCTGCGCAAGTGGAGGTGCTTTTCAGTTCGGCCCCTAATCTCCAAGGTCTATTTTGGACAACATATTGGTCCCTGAGGCCCCCTTTCCTCATGTCTCTCTATCTCCATCTGACCAACTGTGCGCTGTCACATAATACACTGTCTGCCTTTAATTACTGTCTGGAAGTATCAGGGTTAAGGATCACACATTCCATCCGGAGCCAGGGTGTACATGTGTGTGTTGTATGATTACGTGAGTCTGAAATCCGTGCGCAGCATGTCCTTTGTATGGCGGCTGGAGTATAGTGGGAAGTGCTGAATTCCACAGCACTTTCCCCTGTCTCCCATCACGTATCTCACACTCTTGACCCGCCACCGCCTCGGCTCCACAGACCAGTTTTAGGAGTGCAAACTGTTTGCGAGGAGCCACCGGGGGGGAAGAAGCACTGAGAATGTTTCAGAGCTGTGATTACAAGTGTCTAAATTAAGTGCGGGACAAAATTCTGAAATCATATCGGGCACAATTTAATCCACTGTGATATCCAACCCAACCCCAAAAAGGTATGCTGCCCTTGAGGTTAAAGCCCCACTATCCCACAGGCTCAACTTATATACTTTCCCTTAAAGAGAAAAGATTACCCCCCGCGCGCACACACACACACACACACACACACACACACACACACACACACACACACACACACACACACGCACACACACTAAAGAGCAAACTGCTCGCAGCAAGCACAGCTAATTTGAGCTCTTATCTGAAAGTGAAAAAATTATTTTCACCTTTTAGAAGGGGAAAACCTCAAGCTATAAACCATTTCCACAAGTGTGTCACACAGTCTACTATCTGATCTGAAAGGAGGGGGGAAAACAAAGAAGCTGCTTCGAGATATGAATAAACTGAAACCACACCCTGTAATTTGATGACAAATATTGCACAGATCAGCTGGTGGCCTTCCGTGTTTTACTGTCACCAGCATGCCATCGGCCGAGCCAGGCTATAAATTAAAGAAAATAAACTTAGGTGTTAGGTTATAGTAATTGAGTTTGCTGGCTGTTGTTATATTTTCCTATCTGGTGAGTTGTTATGCGTAATCATAAAATTCAATGACTAAACATAATGGTGTTTTCATGATGGGAAGACAGGCGAGCAGAGGGGTGGATTTAAATGCGCTTTAGCTGAGATTTAGCAGCTCTGCCTTCGGCGCTGTGACCAGCATCATTTTTTATCAGGTTTTTATTAAATGCTCGGAGTCGCCAGTGCAATTCCACACAGGCAGAAATAACATATTGTTGAATGCTGATTCACTGCTCCCTGAAAACATAATCTAGCGACTGGGCAGAAATAGGCTGTTTATCATGGGATCTGTAGACTAACTGTCACACACCATTAAGCAGATCCCTGAGATACTGATTACTAAAGGGGACAAAAACATAAAATGCAAATGTCTGCAATGACCGGAGTGCAAGGCTGCGATGCACAATCCACTCAATCAGGGAAACAATGATGTAACGCTTCATCATGGAACCAAAAAAAAAAAAAAAAAAAAGAATTTCAGTCTTCACACTTACGGTGTGGAGTTGGGACATTTTCATTACATAGAGGTGCATAACAGGGATATCAATCCCATTCATTGGATATTCAATACAATATGCATATATAAACCTGCTGAATAATAAATGATGCACTTAAAATGAGAGCATGAGGACATCTATTGATTAAGCCTCTTACATCTGTCATATAAGCCATAGATTATCACATGATCTGCGCAGATTGCCTTACGCTCAGAGCTCCTCTGGCGACACAAAAGAGCACAGGGGCCGGCGTTTCTCTGGAAAAATGTGGTGATCTATTGATAACTGAGCTCATTCCCTTGACCTTGACCACGTATAGGACAATATACAGCTGGTAACGAAATACAATTTACAGAAGCAACAAACAAACAGCGTCTGCGGCTACAAGCAGCAGCTCATTGAGGAGCACAGGTCCACTGGATTCAAAGAAATCCTAGTGTACCTCTTGGAATGGTCGAATGTTGTTGTCCAGTGGAAGCACTTCTAAAAACAATAAACCATGATGACTCAATTAGTCCAATGTAAGTCTTTTTTAACTATAAATTGCAAGAAGAGCAAATTTCTGCAAAATTGAATATGATCACATCACCTCATAGTTTTATCTTGAATAGGTCGCAGCCACATCAAAACACCGATTTGTGCAAGTGATTGAAAACATTTTAAAACTTATATGTTTTCGACAACTATGTGAGACCATATATTAGCATTTAGATGGCAGTAACAGGCTACTCTGTTTTTATTTCTTCTCACTACAAAAACAGCCCCTGCATTTTATATACACAAATCATGGTTCTAAATAAATGTGGTGGATGTGGTGCTAACAATTAGTACCACATGAACACTCAGCATCATTAAAAGCATGTTTCATATTGAACATTTTGTGAGATGCTTCAAATGCAAATATATTTCATGCCCTGAAAAACCCTCCTGTGACTCATTATTTGGTTTAAAGCCCATGTGTAAAACTCAAGGACCACGGGCCACATCTGGCCCTTTGCAAATTTTGATTCTGGCAGCGTCTTATGATGGCCCACCGAGCTGAAGCTGTAGTCTTCACAGTTGTTCAAGAAGATCAACAAATCCTCACAAAGATGGCTCCATTCTGAAAGAGACTGCAGCTCAGGACTTTAAGCCAAGAAAAAATGAATTTGCATCAAAGAAAATATGAAAATAGGTCAACCTATGTGGCTAAATAGCACACCAACCTTGGTAGGTCTGTGAAATAGGCTATTTAACTACCATTTGTAGTACTTATTGTGCAGCTGATTGCATGTATTTACAGCAGGTGTGTTGCATAATCAAAATGATTTTAGTATTTTTTATTAAATGTCTCACAAAACCATTGTGATGTATTTTAACAACAAGTTACTGTATGTTTACTGTAGTAAAGTCGGCAAGAACAGAATCAAGGAATCAAAAGTCCATTATTGTTTTTACATCAGGCTCTATTTTGATTCATGAAAAGCCCGAGCAAAAAGTAGCAGTCACATTAAGGTCTGAGAAGCATGATAGCCATCTTGAAGTCGGTAGCTTACACTTGCCCCCAAGCTGATATACACAGAAAAGCAATGCTAATAGCTTACCAAGCATTAGATGAGTCTCCTCTAATGGTTAGCATTAAGTCAGATGGTGTTACTCTGGGCTGTTGGATAAAGGTTTACTGCTTTTCTATAAACATGATTTCTGCCACATGAGGTACATTTTCATCTGCAATTGTGATGAAAACAACAGCTCCTGCGATCATGTGTGTTACATCATCATACGCTGCTTCATCACAACGCTGCACAACCTGTGTCAGTGTTTACATAAAGAAGTCAGGGTGACACCTTGAGTAGTCCACGTCGTTCTCCAACAGACAAGCTCTGGATGATAACAAAACAATTTCCTGTGAAGTTCCATCTAACAGATATGGTAGACTGCAAAGCTGCCACTTCCTCTTATCCAACCCAGGCTTAGGTACCTTCTCTCCTACCGGGTTGCCTTATCCCCCTCTAGCATCTGTTTTTGAAGCCAGGCAGCTTAAGCGCAGATTAATGGAAAGTCCTGGAGTTCTTGCCGTGAGGGCACAAAGCAGAAGTCTTGGCCTGAAATTTGGCATCAGAGGCTGCATGGACCGGGTTGCCATTATCAGCAACATATCTATTATACTGCTGAAACAGTAAGTTTGCTAACATAGCAGCTTTGACTTATCTCAGCATTGTACTTTTTAGTTCTTTGAGCAGCTGAATAAAGCACCACTGGGTATTCACTGCATGAGAGCTCCAGGTCCTTCAAGGATATTTTCTGCCTTTTTTTTGTGTCATACAGCATATTAATGTTTGCAATACAGTGGATTTAACTTGTGCTTTCATCATATTCAAGAAATGTCAAATCATGTCAAGCCTCTATCATAGATGGTTATGTAATATTTACAACCACCCATACTCAATTTGCTTCTGTGTAAAATAGTGAACTCACTATATACATATATATATGTATATATGTATATCGATCTATCTATCTATCTATCTATCTATCTATCTATATA
>JAPQRQ010000010.1:28413324-28431354 GCA_037367365.1 Apogon talboti | reverse complement strand
ATATATATTTGGAGTTATAGTTATAGTTAGTGTCATTCCAGGAATAGATTCTCTACCATCTCATTTTATTTACTTTTTTCTCCATTTCATCAATACTACAAACAAATCTATAGTATATAACTAACTATCTCAGCCCTCATTCGTAGGTTAATATGCTATAAATTATATCGAGCTATAAAATGGCTGAGTCTGAATCTGACGAAGTATGTAGTTGCATTAGTCATGCATCAATGCATCAGTGTTGCATGTTGCAGTATAGCAGTATTATTTATATTCACAGTTATTTATGAGAACACCAGATCAATTACAGGGATCATCACATAAAGACTAGTGTGTGTAGCGTAAATAGACACGATAAAATATACTAGACAATTTGTGCATTGATTGAGGTGAAACCATATGTGAAAGAAAAAAAATGACTGTTTGCTGGAGAGAATAACAACAGACGAGGTGTTTTTGTATGAATTCAGAAGGCAAATTGACTGATTTAATCTTCAATCATTCAGTTTTTTTGTTAAAGCTGGCTGTATTATATACACTGTGTAAAATCCTTTTTTCTTCTTGGTTTAATGTGAAAAATAAATAAATATAAAATGCCTGTAAATAATGACAACTCCATTTTTTTCTTTTTGTTTTAGTGCAAAAAATTAACATTAAGTTATGAAAATATTTAACATTAACAAACTATCCTTTAGCAAAAAAGATTTGAATAACCTGAAATGTCTAAAGAAAATTAAGTGCAAATTTAACAATATTCTTCCTGTTACTAAATGTTTTATTCCTTTGTAGATCTGATCTGTAATGCACATGTATAAATGATAAGTTCAGACATGATTAAAATTGCACTTATTTTTCTTATGAAATTTTAGTTTATTCAAATCATTCATATCATTTTTGTTTGGATAGTTTATATTTTTAAATATTTTCATAATTCAATGTTATTTTATTGCACTAAAACACAGAGAAAACTGTGGAGTTTTGATTATTTATATGCTATTATGTTATAATTCTACTGGGCCCGTCCACTGGAGATCAAATTGGGCTGAATGTGGCCCCTGAAAGAAAATGAGTTTGCCACCCCTGCTCTCCCTTTTCTGTTATAAATGGAGTGGTAGTGGCCTAAACCACCGCTGACCCTCTGTCTTTGTTCATCTTTCATGAGTTAAGGACACAGAAATGCCAGTGAAACCTCACAGTAAACTCCCACGATACCTCTGAGAGCCATTTTACATCCGAAGCTACAGCGAGAAGAAGCCATCATACAGCCTCGTTTTGGCTCCTCTACGCAGTCATTGTCTCCAGGGTGATAAACGGCTTCCATCACAGCCAAAGCCGACCACAGCCCAAACTAATTACCGATTGGACGAGTCCTGTATTCATCGAGGGCCCTGCGAACGGCACTTTCTATCTGCTCTTCATTCCTCATTGTGGTCATTACCACAAAACCCTCTGTGTCAGGTGAAAGAGGAATGATGTAGTACGATATTTCCTGTGTAAAATGTCACACATTCTCTCCATGTAGAATGCTCTTTATTCCTTTTTCTAGTCTTGTTAGTGCCAAGGGGAGAGTTAGATATTATACGGGTCCAACATGCAAGCTACCACCGCCTGTTTATGGCTCACAGAAGCAACACTAGGTGGAAATCTTCAAAGGGACTGACTGTGCTGCCACTTAGACAGATAATACGTCGCACTATAAAAGGGTCTTTCATTGACATTTAAATTCCATTCCATCCCCATCATTCAGTACAATGCAGGGGAAATGCATTTCTTTAATATCGCCGTTTCTGGTGCTTCTAGTTTTCAGCCGCGTCAAAATATTAGTATTAAAGCCCATACTCATGGACTATATACTGTAACTGCTCCTTTTCCTCCTAATTTCTTGTTATGTCAGAAGCACCGGAAGAAAGTCACATTTAACTTTATCTCCCGTGGTTAATCTCTTTAACACTGAAAGCAGTCTAAAAAGGGTTGGGCTGAAAATGCCTCTGAAAATATCAAGGGCTGGGGAGACATCCAATGACGGTGTGATTTATAGTTTCATTACCACATCTACCAGGAGAGAACCCTGTGTGTATCTCTGCTCTGAACATTTCTGTACATCTTCCTGCTGGTTAACATCACTCACACCAGTAAAACATACTGTATACGCTGTTACTTCCAAACTGTAATACATTACAGAATACTTGTTACTCTTATTTAAAAGCAGTTTTGGGAGTAACACGTTACAAAAGTAATGCATTATATTAACAGATTACTTTTTGCTGTAACGCATTAGTGTAAGGCATTACTAATCCATTTTCACTAATATTTTATTATTATTTTTTTCTACTTTATTTTTGATTTTTTCAAGAACAAGGATACAGTTGCAGACTGACAAGACAAAGTCAAATCATGGACTCACAATGACCGAACACAAGAAAGTGGAAAAATACATAAATAGATAAGGATAAAAACAAACAGACAAACAACAAAAAAGAAGAAAAACAAAAAACATTACATAGACAAAATACATTTTGCACTAATCGAAGCTACAGAGAGAAACAGTGGTAGCATCACTACTCATAGATCCTGTCAAGCCCAGCTCGAATACCGAGAAATTAATATTAATATTTTACTCAGTACATGTTCAATAGCGCTTGTTACAACACACTTTTCGCCCATAATTTAATTGCTCAATTGAAAAAAAAAAAAAAAAAACAGAAAAAAAATCCAGCAACAGCGTGAGACTTTAACAGAGGGCCAGAGTGATAAACCAAAGTAACATAAATTCAATATGTTTGTCATCCTTTCTTTCACTCCCTTGAGCCTTCACTTTACCAATTAGAAACTCTATTGTTAGTACCTGGATCGATCACAGTCATTATGCTACACCATAACGCCCTTCACTTGATATAAAATGCCCTAAAGTATATTTTGTCATTTTAGAATGTTACGTTATAAAAGGAATTGCTTTTTAAGAGCAGTAACAAGTAATCCGTAATGTATTACAGTTTGGAAGTAACTTACACCTAACTGTTCCTTACCTTATAATATTACTGTCTCAGAATTGTAATGTGTTACTTGAGTCGTGTATTACTTTTGAGTTACTTTCACCAAAATATCTACAGAAGTAGAACTTACTGAAAATTGATTAGTCATGCCTTACACTACTGCGTTACAGCTAAAAGTAATGTGTTAGTGTAATGCATTACTTTTGTAACACGGTACTCCCAACACTGACTGTATACACTCAGGGGTCCCATGGGACACTAAGAAGTCTGAAACTAATATCAAGGAAAATAAGGTCTTTAATGTTTTATATCTATTGCAAATCTAATGTAGGTACGATATGAAATTTGATGAGATGGTGTATTTAACCCTCTATCGGGCAAATGACTATTTTTGGTAATTTCTGCACACAAGACAGTGACAGCACGAGCTACAGTGAGGACAGTGAGTCAACAATCTCAGGTCCAATCTGGTCTACAGGGTCTGTAAAGTCCACCTCTGCATGAACAGTGAGTGTTCCTGCTTTGTTAGGTACCATGAAGTAATGGTACTAATGTAAGTAATGATGTTCAAAGGAATAATGTGGATGTTGTCAGGTGTCTGTATGAGCACTTATGTTGGTCTAATGTTCTAAAGTACATGTTCCTTTCAGCTTACGTGTGTTTTTCTTGGACTTTTTATGCATACTTCTTGGATTTTTTTTTTTTTTTTTGCCACTTAAGGGTAAGAAACCAAATATGGTAACTTCATTGACCTTAATTTTGTACATGACAATAACACATTTTGAAAAATTTCACAAAAGTAATAAAGTATTGTTATGTCCTCCAATAACACACTAAAGTTGAAATTTTTAATTTCAGAGTATTTCTATGAGTGAACTATAAAGGGTTAAGAGCACTGGAAAACAAAAACCAACCAATTACACTAATTTAAAAAATCTATTTTACAAAGTTAACATGGAAAATACATCTAAAATATTAGTTACTGAGTGTGTCTGATATAAGCAACAACAAATATGTAAACAGACTTCAATAAATAATACAAATCCTAATCCAAAAACAGCCTACTTTGTTGTTTATACTAGCGGTGGATGGAGCCACTTTTTGCACTTTTCTGTTTTTTGAACAGCGATCTTAAAAGCAGGAGCTTGTGTTTTGGTCTTTGACATTTTGATTATCTTTGGTCAAATGGGCAGAGGTGGAGGAATGTAGGGGTGATGGGTGAGCTACAACGAGCTATGACATGTATTTATGTACTGACATGGTTAAACAATAAAGCAAAAAAATAAATAAATAAAAATAAATAAATGTATACCATGGCAGATCACATTTTTATTGGTACATTTTTAGCTATACCAACACTAGAGGTAAACATGCTAGCAAAATTCTGAACATTAGATAACCTTGAATATCGTCTAATACCACATTTGTTCTAGTAATGGCCTTTATTTACCTCTGCATAAGGTGCCAGGCCTTTATTTGAAATAGGGTTGTGTTAGAGGTAGGCCACTCTTTCTAAGTTCCTTTCTTTAGTAAGTTGTAATACTTGTAAATAGTGCAAAACCAAAATAACTATTCTTCATCATTTTGATTGTGTATCTATTGTGTTCCTGTGGCACTGGTACGTTTGTAGAAATGACAACGTAGTTGAAAAAGCAAGACACACACACCCATGAAATCACTTCATAGCGATCCAGAACAATGAAATGAAAACAGCTACAGCTGTTGCATAGATTAAGGTAAACATTTAGATGTGAACGTTGTGTTTCACTTGCAGGAAACACAACAGGTTTATGTATATTACTGGTTCCCCAGGCCTATATTTGAAGACCAGCATTTATTTATTAATTCTATATTTACCCTTGGCTGTTATTAGAGACTTGGCCTGTAATTAACTCCAACAATTTTCACATTAGGAAATAAGACAATATGCTAGTAGATTAGTTGTCTACAACAGCTTAGCTATAGTTAACCATATATGTCAACACTCTATTTTTTGGGGTGAGAGGGGGAGAAAGCAGCATTAGCAAGACTAAAATAATGAACTAAATAAAGAGTGGTATAGAGCACATAAATAGGTAGGCAGCTCATTCGATAGCAGCTAGTAGCTAACAGAAGCTAGTTAATTTAGGTAGGAAAAATAACTGTTTATTTTTTGTGTAACAAATCTCAAGCCTGACCACATACATATAATTTGACATTAAATTATAATATCTAAGTCCCTATAATACACATATAGAATGCTAATGTACAGTATGTACAGTTGGACCTCTGTCTATACTTAGTAAACTTTAATTACATTCTGCAGGAAAGGTTGATGTGGTAAATTAAATAATCAAATAGTCTCTGCAGAATCCCATTTTATCTGATAGTCTCTCAAAGTCAGAGAGTAAGAGGAATATGCTAACTCCGCCAGAGAAAGCCATATTTGACAGATGGCTTTTTTTCCACCCATAAAACATTCATATAATGAATCACTTAAGATATCGAAATACAGAAGAGCTGGCCGGGTGCAGAGAATAGAATTTTTTTTCATTCCACTGAAAACACACTGTCATATAACTTATTTTTGGATGTGAAAGGAGTGAAGAAGAATGCATAATGCATCTGAAATGGGCTAAGCAGGAGGGATACATATCACAGGTATTAATGCAGACCTATTAGTTTCTTAGTGAACCATGTATCAAAGTACTTTCTTCAAAAGCCCAACAGATAGTGTTATCCTGATATACTGACCTATAATTTGGACATCCTGTCTAGACTGTGTAATGGAGTAAGCAAATACCAAACGTTTCCAAATGCCAGGGAGAATATTTCACAGAGAAATCATACTCTCTTTTGTCATCTTCAGGTTATTATATAAAGGTTTCGACTGGTTTTATTTTCCTCTTGTGGACTTCTTTAAAGTGAGTAAGCGAGTGAATGAGTATGATCAATATAAACAGTTTCATTCATTCATTCATTCATTTTATTTATTTTGAGCAAGTAGTAAGCATTTTACAACACAAATGACCTGCATACAACAGTATCTGATAATGCAAATACATTCAAGAGAATACATGCAAGTTCAATATTCCAAATTCATTCATTCACACTCGAAAAGGAATGGGAAGAAGAAAACTTATTTAATCCCATCAATAACTTAACATAATGAAATTTCAAATACTCACTCCTGTCTTTAAACTTCAAAGCAGGACAATGAATGATTATAAGAAACTCATTCAACAGTATTTACATTATATAACCAGAATGTGTGTGGAAAAATAGGAACAAATGTACATCATGGTGGTATTACCACGGGTAACAGTTATCCGTTATATTATAATAATAATAATGGAAAGAAAACTACAATACCCTCCTGACTACCCAGGAAATTCCAAGCTTTGGCTTTTTTACATTACATAATTACCTTTATTGGAAACAGCACGATGCAACAGTTTTTTCAGATGCATTTTAAAATTTTTTGTAGAATGTCCTTTTGCACTGGACAGTGTTTATTTCTTTTTTTTTTTTTTCAATAGAGCTGTGATACTCTTGTCCACTACAGGGGACAAAAATGCATTGCTGGTTGTCAGGAGGATATCACTAATGGTAAAGAACAACACATACCAGTAATAGTAAGAACAATACCAGAAAATACCAGGTAAATAAATATGGACCAAAAGTAAAATACCACCACCATCAGCATTAATGAATTATTTCACAAAAACACAGCAGCATGTTTGAAAAGCAAAGCAGACTGATGAGGAGAGAGCTGATCATTCAGTGTTATGAATTATAACTGCATTTGTGAATTGTATAGACTGTTAAGAACATTAATAGTCTGAACTGTGGAAGTCAAAATATTAGTGTTCAGTTTATTTTGAAAACTTCAGGATTTTTCTTAGTTGGTGTGGGTAGGTTCTAAACTCTAAAATTCCTCCATAAATACACAACATCATACTAATTATATTGTTATATACACAGTAGTATTAGGGATTGGTGACTGTGTCAGTACTAATGTTGAGACCAAAGTGTGGTAGTAGCATTCACATTAGTTCAATTTTTCCAAATAATTCTGAAACGCGTGCTGATTTACCATTTATTCTGTATTTTTACCTTTGACTATCTACTGCCATAAAAAACAAAAAAGACAAAAAATAGAAAAGCTGAAAAAATGTGTAATTTTTTTCATATATTGATAACCTTAGAATGCTTCAAAATTGTATGGTTGTTTATTCAGAAATCAAAATCAAATCAATCATGTCATAACAGAGGTTATCTCATGGCACTTTATATATAGAGCTGGTCAGGTTTTACATGAACAAATACACAAATGTCTAAACAGAAGTAACTTGACTTGTGATTCTGTCACTGCCCTGAAATGTACTACTTTTTTTTTTTTTTTTTACAGTAGAAACAGCACTGAACCCAGACATGCATACATATTAATACATTTGTCTCCTCAAGGACAGTCCGTCTTGCAATAAGTCATCATTCTGTCAATATGAGCACATCCTTTGACACTTAGCCCTGAGCCATGCAACCCACAGACACCGAGGACATGTGTAGGAATGCCTCACTGTGACAGCTCCATCTGGACACACTACACAGACCGTTTAATGATCAGAGTAGGAATCCACTCAAGGACCCGGTGCTCCTTAATTGAAGGCTGGCCAGTGTCCACTTCGCTGCGGCTTTAATCAGGATTTTCTTTTCTTTAATATGTAATTTCATCTTCTTCAACTGTGAGGGCGAGTCATATTTAACCTAGATATGTAGGGAGGTTGAACATTTGATCTTCATTTCTGTGAAAGGTACATGACAGGACATTTTCCCTAGTTTGTGTATGTGTGTGTGTGGACAGGGGGGGGTGGGGTTGATTGAGATATGGGACAGTGGCACTGGTTATGGTAGACCATTAGATGAGTGTCCTTGGGCTCCTGCGCTCCTCTCATCACTCTTGGGTGGCTGGCTGTGAGCAGCACAGGTCCCTGTTTGGTTCCATTATTTATGACTCTGTCAATCTGACATCAGGTCGCTCCACCTGTGCTATTCAGCCCATTGGACTGGATGTCAGTGGAATGTGCAGCAAAAGATAACAGCGGTTGTTGACAGAAAAACACTGGGTTACGTCACGTTGCTCTGACTTCTTCTGTAAACCTTGAACGACCTGTGTGTTGGCAAACGCTGCACTGTTGTTCCATCTGACTAAAAGGAAGAGGCTGAATTTTACTACTAGCTCACTTGTATATATGTGATAATATCATTTAGTATCGCTCTGGCTGTTTCCTAATTCATGGAAGGCTTTTGTGGCCCGTAACATGTATTAAAGACACAGACACTGATATTGATGTTGAAGTGAGTTTGGAAATGAAAATTGAGCAAAAGGTGTAATTATTCAACTACTGCTAATGCTGGAGGTAACTTATTGAAAGCATAAGAGGTAAGATAAGATAAGATAAGATAAGATAAGATAAGATAAGATAAGATAAAATAAGATAAGGCTTTATTTATCCCACCGTGGGGAAATTTTCACAGCTTAACCCTTTAACCCCTGACGTGTCTGTGGTGAGCGTTCTATGATTTATTTTAAATATTCATAAAAATTCATCCATTTTCTCAATAACAAAAATTTCAAAGCATGCTGATAAAATAGAGCTTGCTCTTTCCATAGACTTCTGAGCATGCTCAGTTCACCCCCACTGCCTGTGGAATGAGAGCAAAACACAAAGCAGTGAGTGAGACCGACTCGCTAAAAAAATAGATTTTTTTTTATCCGTTTTTCTTGGCATTTTATTTTTACTGTTGTTTTCAGTGTTGTGGTGATTTTCCTATTTTACTGTGTTTTTACCAGAGTTTTGACTGTGTATCTGCTTTTTGGAGTTCAACCAGGTGCCGAAAAGGAGCTGGACTGATCAAGAAAAAAACAGCCCCAAAACAAAAACTACTGGGCCAAAATTCAAACCCTCCGAGTGTCTTATTTAGTGAAAACCT
This sequence comes from Apogon talboti, assembly GCA_037367365.1. Classification (NCBI taxonomy): domain Eukaryota; kingdom Metazoa; phylum Chordata; class Actinopteri; order Kurtiformes; family Apogonidae; genus Apogon; species Apogon talboti. Next base: position 28,422,388 of record JAPQRQ010000010.1, on the reverse strand, counting down.
GTAAAACTTCAATTCCTCTCTGTCTTTTTCTGTTATCCCATTCTGTTTTGACCCTAAAACACACAGTAAAACAAAACTACTGAAAAAAGGAACACAAACACAAACTCACAGCAGCTTTTATGACACTGGAACAGACACAAATTCACAGCAGCATGTATTTAAGTAATGGTAAACCTAATGAAACACTGGTGTAACTACATGTATGATGGTAAATTGATGAAATAGAAGAAATCTTTTTATTCCACTTACACAAGACCCGTCTGTCTTAATGGATGAGTAATAATCTATAATCAAACCCATCAGTCACAGCCCAGTTGACATATGACCCTTCTATTAGCCCTAAAATCCTATTAATGAGGCAATAATTTATAGTACAGTTATCTGGTTTAAGTACTGGATTCGGCATTTGGCTATTAGCATGTTGGATTTTTGGAGAAATAAGGGACAAAAAGGTTTAACTAGGGAAGGGGTGATGGGTGACATTTGCAGGTTATTGCCAGCGCTACTGCTAGCTCGCATAAACCAATGCTAACACTTTATGTTAAACACCTCCATGTAATTTTGGGTGCTTACTAAATGATAACACATACAGTTGTAATGTAATGTAATGTAATGTGGGATAGCATTACAGTTGCTTGAATGAGCAAGAACAACTATTAGCCTTTATTAGCAGGCGAGGTGAAGTGCCATAAAGCAATATCATATTACTGCTAGCATTAGTTAATGTATCTAAGTGACACTAACAGGGTTGTTATTATAATTAAGTGGTAGTAAAAGTCTTGAAACATCGGTGCAATTAAATGGTATGGTCTTCTTAATTTAGCTTCCAAATGACAGTTACAGTAGAGCTGTCTGTCAAGAAGACATCTTTTTATTCAACAAACAGCAGCTCCGACAGACTGACAGAGTAGGCAGGTGAGCTGTCAATCACACCTGTCAGTCAAAACCTTATAAAAATTGGTCAACCCTAACATCACATCATTGGAGGAATGATTTACTGTTCATTTATTAGAAGGTCAAGATGAAGTAAATGAGACCATAATAAGATAAGATAAGACTTTATTTATCCCACCATGGGGAAATGTCACAGTTAACATTAGCAACACACAACAAGCAAGTGCAGAGAAAAAGTCAGGTAGAAAAACCACAAACGAGTGAGAAATGAAATATAACAGAAAAGTAAGAAATTTGGTATTTATACGAATAAAGAATTAGAATAAAAAAATCAATGCTATTAATGAATGCTGGCAAAAGAAGGATTATCAGGTTATTTTTTTGATTGAGCTTTTTTTGATCCAGAATCGAGTCGTTACCATTGGTTTTACAATGTAAGATATTGCAGTACTGGCTTCAATATCAACCCATGGCTGTTGCCCCTTGTGTGCAAGCCCAAACAGGCTAGGACCAGGAGGATGATGTGACTAATGGACAGTGATCTGGCAGGTCTGAGGTCTTTGGCAGGGCCTGAGTGATGGCTCTGACCCGTCCATCCATCAGTCAGAATGTGACAGGACAGGAGCGCTCTTTGCAGAGGGACAACCCTGACCTGAAGGGAGTTAGTTACTGCATCCCCTCTGCCGGCAGCCTCATAAGACATTCACATCTCCATACCACTGGGGAGAGAAGGCGGTCCTGCTGAGCCCAGAGAATAGGTTGTCCCTGCTGGATTCTAATTTGAGATCTTCAAGTGGCTGTGAATGAAGGATGCCCTCGCAACTGAGTGCACATCATGTATAAAGAATAACGCAGACAGGTAATTTGACAAGCCCAGTGCAAACAAAAGTGACACTGTAAGTTCAGTTAATATATTCCTGTTATAAATGTCCTGTGTGAAAACTACTCTGTAATGTTGATGCATTTATTTACATGATGAATTGTGCCACCATTAGCTCAGAGGGTTCAGTAAAATTACATCTGCTCAAGTCAGGGCACAGTACGTTGCATACAAATGAAACAAAGAGTATTAATCAATACTGTATTTCTCCCCACTAAGTGAAGCGTTAACTATTGCACTATTTCGGGAACACGACATTTGAATAAATATTTGATTTAGCAGGAACAGAATACATGCCAGTTTGACAAGAAAAATCCATCACAATTTTTTGTTAATGCAAATGGTATTTACTCCGCTATTAATGAGGGGGGGGGCGTTGCAGTCAGCAGCGCTACTAGAGCGACTTACGGCAAGAATCGCATAAACACATCGCTTCTGATCTGTCTATGACACGCCAATTTATATGAAGATGCAAGAGGGGGAAAAAAAAGAACAACTCTCTGAAGGGGAGTTCAAGAATGGTGTAGAATAAAAGAAAACTCAATAACTGTGGAAGAAAGTGCTTCAGAGTCCAAGCTCCATTTTTGTTGGCCTGCCATGTTGCCATGGTAACCGTTACATGTTGGACCGCCTCGCTGTCAATACGCTGTGAATTAATAATTTGGTAATTGTTTGTAAAGAGAGATTGAAGGAGAACTGTTGAATGTTAAATGAGTTGGCTGTAGTCTTTAAGTACCCAGATGGCTGGTGTGTATTTATAGGATCGACTGACAAAAGCATCAAGGCCTCTATTTCTGTGATGTTAAACAGCCCATAGAGAGCGACTGGGGAATCCAGGGATAATGTAAGATTCTTTTTTTGGCAGATCCAGTGTTTTTTAATTATCTTTTGGTGACTCACATGAACAATGAACAGAGATGGTCAGTAAAGTTAAGGAAGGTTTGATGGATCTGCAACCATACAAAAGCTTCAATTCCATATTCTTTGCTTTGAAACCATGAAATAGGGAAGACATTTAATACTGTACTACATAAAATACAGAATGCATAGTGCAAATTACCATCTCGTACTTGTTTAAATATCTCTAAGAATAAATGGATGTTTGTGCATGGAGATAAAAACATATAATAGAAAAGGCTGGTATTGTTTAAAGAAGCTCGAGCATAATGCATAAAAAAAAAAGAAAACTTGTCTAAATGCCTGTCAGATATTTGTTATTTATGTTATGTCACATTCATAATGTATGAGATGATAAAAATGGAAATGTCAAACTGAAACTCAAAAGTCTGGCTGCAAGAATAATCAAGCCCTTAGTAGTACATGCAGTTATTTCAGTATGATTTTGAGTTTATGTGTCTGAGCGTTACAACGTCCAAACAAACACGTAGCATAGAGAAAAACATCCCACCTGTTAAAGGCTCTGTCACAGCTTGACGATTGAGGCAGCGGATGCCGATGTATCAATAATGTCTCTAAAACACTGGCATAAGCTGAACTATCCATGTTTTTCATTTAAATTTATTTTTAGTTTTATGTCGCTTATGTAGAATGTTTCAATAACTTATAGATAGTTTATACCAACAAACACTGAGGGTGTTGTCCGTGTTGCAGCTGGTACAGTGTCAAATCGATAAGGTCATACTGATGTTGGAGGACAGCTTGTACCGTAGGTATTCTGATCCTTCTGCTGCGGCTCCCTGTAGCTTTGGAAAATTAATAATGAGTATTTAATTTACATTTTGTAATTATTTAAATTATTTTCTTTTAGTTGGTTAGTTTTTAAAATGTGATTCTAAATTTGAAGATTATGGTGATTCACGTATTGTCTCCTGCTGCACAGCACAGTCCAGTCGCTGTCCAGAGGGGAGGTGCTGAAAAGCTTTGTGTCTGTAAGAGATGAAAAGAGGTCGTCCAGAACACATCAGATACGTCTACAAACGTCAACATGTGTTGGCAATAAGTTCGATATGAGTTACACATAGGTTCAAAGCAAGTTTGTCATAGGTTAGAAATAAGTTTTGGATATGCTGGACATTATCTTCTACTTATGAGTGTGTCAGGATTGCATAACTTACCTCCAGCTTAAGGCCCACGTAGGAGACATACGCTGGAATATGGCAAAAAATGTTGTGCATGCATAAAATTTCTCAACAACCTCGCCGTACTATGACCTTGTCTTTCAGCGTCCTCTTAACCTATACAAAACTTAACCGTAACTTATTCAATGTATGCCAGCATATTCATCAAATTTATCATACGTCGGCATACGCTGGTTAAATCGACAAGGTGTGACAGGGCCTTTAGATGCAATCCCTGTCTTTTAAAAAGGGTGAGTTATCACATAAGTCAAACCCATACATGAGTGCAGCCTGACAGGGAAAGTGTAGTTTCTGCAACTACATTGTCATGGTTAAACACATGTTTATGGTTTAGAAACAGAACAGCAGAGCAGCTTTGGGATCACATTGCTGTGTTTTATAGGATGTAGAACAACGTAGCGGTAGACTGTGATGTGACCCAGAGTGATTTTTAGAAAGTCTGGAGTTTGAGTTGACAGCTCCCCGTGTTTTTAAACGGTTGGTTTAAAAGCAGAGAAAATGAAATTCCAGGCAGTTCAACAGAGCTGAAGTGAGTGAACGTGGACTAACTCATGCCTGAGCGCTGAAATTGTAGAGAGCTGTCAATTAAAACAAACGCAGGTTGGATGCAGATACTTATGGCATAAAAAAATAATTGTTGATATTAAAGGAGACAGAGTTTGCTGTTGATTAACTTGTATATGTAATAGTCACTTTGGCTTATGTACTGCATCATTTTTACCAAAACATCTTCATTACTAAATGAAAGAACAGGTCGAATGCCAACAGTGGTCTTTCCATGTTATTATATAGTAAAAATTAATTTAGTGCTGTCAAACGATTAAAATTTTTAATCAGATTAATCAGACGCTTGCTGCGGATTAATTTTGATTAATCACAATTAAATGTCATTCATTTTTTTAATCTATATTAATCGTGTTTCATTTCGGATGAGGAAAAAGGCTCAAGAAAGAAGGGAATACTGCATATACTGTATGCACATAACTTGTTTATTAAACACCTTCAACAGTTTCAACTAAACAACTTGAAAAAACTGTTCCGTCTTAGTGTTTTTTGTACTCAAATTTCCCATCGAGAGGGCCAATGTATTGTTTAGCGTCCTCCATCTTTATCTGTTACTTCTGCTGCCTGTCACTACCGGAGCAACTGTCCATTTGCGCATGCGTGACGGTAACTATACTTGGACAAACTGCCCGAAAATGCGTTGGCAGAGACCTTCAGAGTCATTCTTCGCTGCAGACGGGTTAATTGCGTAACAATTCTTAATCAGATTAATCACGATGATGGATTAATCCGCGTTAATTTTGACAGCCCTAAATTAATTAAACGTGGATCCAAAAAAAGTTTGAAAGTAAAGGTCAGAAATTGAAACCATGTTTTTTCATGATTCAGACTGAGGATTAATGCGGTCTCTTCATCAGTCCACACTGCCAACTCTGTTCTTCATCCAGGTCAATACTGGAAACAGCTTCTGCTTCTTCCTCCTCTTTTGTAGAAGTAAAAAACGAACCATAAAAGCCACATAACACACACAGCTGTGTTTGATAAAAGCAATATTAACAGCTCTTAAAGAATGAGGTGAAATATGCTCACATTAGAGCCGTCTCGGTGTTGGTGATGTGAATCATGTGAGATGAGAGATGCAGTTTACTGAGCAGTCTCCCAAAAAACTAGAAAACTTTTTTCAAGTCATAGCCAGTGACAAAAATGTATGCTATGAGGCTAATGATATGACAAAATATACCTAAAATCTCCAACATTTGGCGGAGGTGTACCATTGAATTAATCAATGAGGCCAGGATTTATGACCTTATTACATCCCACCACCTGGATGAAATTGAGACATTTTGGCTTCACTTTTGAAGAACTATAAAGCTGTCTATAATTACTGTGATTGTAATAGGCAAGTTTCTCAAATGACTTATGAAGACGTCGTCAGCCGGATGACAGTCTTATCTGTACAATTCAGTTAAGTACAGTGAACGGTAGCTTTGAGTAGCTTGAAGATAATCCCCGTGCAGATATTAAGATTAAGAGTACGCGAAAGCCTATAGCGGAGTTATTACCTAAGAAGAGATGCATTATACAGCGGTCGACAGAAACATTTAAGTTTTTCATTTCCAAGCCGCACAGGGCCAAACACAAAGTAAGACTTATGTAACCCGGATTCAACATTCAGCCATATTCTTTCCACAACGAGCGCGGCTCTGCAGTTAGCTTAATCGGGATTGATGGTACAGCACATTGGGTCTAAATTTAGTCTCCCCAAGAACATTCCTCTCCTTGCCGTTGCTGTGGGGCGAAGCTGAGGTTTTCAGATCCTCCACGGTCACACGCACAGGATGGGAGGCAGTGGAGCTGAAACGTACTCCTGTGTCACACTCTGCCCTGCTTCCCATCCCCAATGCCACACTCTGGTTCTTTTCTCTCTCTCTCTCTCTCTCTCTCTCTCCTCTGCCTCTCTTTATCTCCCCGTTCACTGGGATTTTGTGGATCACTTACTCAGGGAAAACCCCCCGAGGAAACAGGATTCTGTGTTCAGAGGTGCAATTTCTAAAATCCTCTCTTGTGTGGATCAGACGAAATGCAAAGCACCAATCAAACTGGATCATTAACAGTTGTAATTTTCCAAAAAACAAAAAAAAAAAAACCAAAAAAAAAAACATAAAAAAAACCAACATAGTGTACAACGTGGGTATCTCATGCTGCACAGTAATGATAGCTTCAGGAGCACTCTGGGGAGATTCTCTTTTTTAATTTGCGTGTGACTCAGTTGAAATTGAAAAATAAGAAGACACTGAAAGGAGCTGAAGGCAAACCATTATTATTTTGCTATGATTTGATTTTCGTGACAGAGACAGCATCGAAAGCTACCTCATTACGGTACCCATACATTTAAAATGTGCCCCTGGCCCGTTAGCCTAACTAGCCATAGTAGCACTTGTACTGTCAATGTAATGTGACCAAATCATCAGCAAACCTTTATATTAAATATCCAATGCAGAGTGACTGCAGCTCCACACTTATAGTTTTACTAGTTTTGTTATATCTTGTATTTTTACCTATATTTTTTACAGGACTTTGCGTTTTTGTTGTAAATGTGCTATATAAATAAACTTGACCTTGACCTAAAGAAAGCAGTTATAACAAGTACATGCTTACAATGATACTGAAGTTGGCACATGAAGTCCGCAGAACTAACGTCAATCCTAATTTTTATCTGGAGAGGATAGTTGGAATATGATTTATTTGCCCAAAAACATCATCCGCAGACAAAGTGTTATTAAATTCAGCTGGCAAGATAGAGATATGTTGGGAAACAATGGGGTCTGTCCACTAATAAGCTCTGAAAGTGGTATCCACTGTTCACTTTCAATAATAAAAGTGCCTCTTGGAAAATTAAAGTCTGGCCCATGAAATATGGATTTATTTTTGATCCACATCTTTTAAAACGTACAATAGAGGAGATTAAAAAGTGAATGTAATTTAGCAGCAGTTTGACAAAGAACAATCTGCTTTAAGGAGCATTTAGTTTCATTTTGAAGCATCTTGACATCTTTTATTAAGTAGCTTACTCTACAGAGTGTTCAGTGTTCATTTACTGTTTCTGTTTCTTTGCCCTGTTTAATAGGATTAAATAGTGCATCTGTAAAGGTAGTAGAGGTAAACCAGCAGGATGAGGAGTGCCCCTGCAGCTGCCATGCACCTTGGATAGAAAGAAGAAATAGAATTATTACATTATTTGCATTCATACATAAACCCATCCTAATCCCAGTGCTATCCAAAACTATTACAATTCTAACTACTGCAAAGAATTCCAAAGAGCCAATTGTTCTGTTAAAGATTTTTTCCACGTCCCTCCTATAGTTGGGTGGCCACTCCTTGAACCTGAACTTAAAGTACATAAAGGTCAAAACAGGACTACACTCTGGAAAGTACTAAAGAAAACTGAAAATGAAAAGAAAAGGCTTTTTTAGGAAGACAGACTTGACTTTATGAATATTTATGAGTAATGCAGTGTTATTTTGCTTTTGGAAAAACAAAAAAAGGGCTTCAGACAGTAACTAAAAATGTATTTAAAACCCTCCCTTCAGTCATAGTAAATACACCACTGAAGAATAACTGAAGTTTATGGTTTTTGCATAAGAAAGTCCAATGACCTTGCTGAAAACATGTTCAACTGATATCCTCTCCTCCCACACTGAAAAATCTGGGATCTAAATATGCAAATATTGTTCATTTTTAAAGGTTACCTCCTGGACACCAGATGTTTTTTTGAAAAGTGCACTTTCAGTCTTTTGTGTACTGATGGAGTTGGGTTCCCACATCACACTCGTAAACCTCAGACCGCATCCTCACTAATGAAGGCACAAGAAATAAATGTGGATATTTGCATTTAAACGATTCATACTGATTGTAATGCAAATTTGTGACAGTTGCAACACTTGTTCAATAGGTCATAACAGATTCGCACTAACCCATTCAATAGAAACAGTAATGAATTCAACATCACTGTAGCCTCGTCTGCAGCCTGGGTGTCAAAACACAGTAGTAAGATACAAACAGGTTCCCATTGCTGCTGTCTCATAGTGTAGTTTAAAGTGTCCCTGTAATGGTCATGCTTACAACTTTAATTGTGCTTTGTGTATTACCTGTAAGCAAGAGAGGCGCAAATTCAGTACAAAATCACCATAGATGCACTACACTGGACCCTTTTATTATGTGAATTAGGGGCGGGGGCAGAACCTATGGGGAGCAGCCATTTCTGGCCATAAGTGACGTAGGTCGAGTGTGAGTAAACAAGTCAAACAGCAGTCAGTGAGAAAGATTGAGTGGAAAGCACATGTTGGCACTTGTTATTTGTGCAGCAGTAAGCTTTGTACTCCACCATTGTCCTAGAGACGTGACCCAGCACTGGCCGATCATGCGTCATCTTAGACTGGTGTCTACTGCACGAGGTCAGTGACCTGTCTATCGCAGCCCAGGTAATCCGACAATACAATGAATCTGCGTCACTACCGGTGCTGGAACAGCCTGTGAAGGAGGCAACATGTCACTGATCATGTCTGACTGATGGAGCAGTGACTTAGTACTCACATGTATTTGAATTTTAGCTTTTGAAATGCTAACATTGAAAATTCACTACAGTTACCCTTTAATGTCTTTTAGATTTGTGGCAACTGTCAGACAT
>JAPQRQ010000010.1:28402807-28413224 GCA_037367365.1 Apogon talboti | reverse complement strand
GAAAGTGCCTCCAAAACAACGTAGTACGGGTCTGTTCCTTACAACGCAGAGTACTAACACCATCGAGGACTTTTTTTACGATTTCAACCGGTTACACTTGGTGCCGTTTCGACCGGTTACATGTAGCCAACATGGCGTCGCGGCAGAAACGCTCCAAAGTATGTCTATATTTCATGCGAAAAGATGACATCAGGGCCACTTGGAACACTTGCAAAACTTACATCTCTTCAAAGGAGGGAAATACCTCCAACATGATAAAACACTTGTCCACACAGCATGGAATTCATATGCAGGAATGTCACGTGTTTGATATGCTACTTAGCAACGCTTGTGAATCTAGTGGCAGAGCAAACACCAGGGCGTCATCCGGTGCTGGGGGGGCAACAAACGTCCTGCCCCCCTCAAATAAAAGTTTCAGAAGGTAGGGAAAAGGAAAATGAGGTGCACAACAGTGGGAGATATAGAGGAATTAGTAAAGTGTCTTAAGTTTCACTTTCACTTTGTACAGTCGTATGGTGTGAGCCCCCCGTTGCTGCATCCATCACCAGCATGCACCCCCTTAACATTCCTGACTGCCACCTCAGTCCAATTAGCACAACTATAAACAAGTAGATATCACAGAATAATTTTAATTAGGTCTTATGAGCCAAATTGTTTTGGAATGTGGCCTTCTTTGAATCCTTGATGGTTTCTGGAACTGGTTCCTATTTATAGCATGGCTCCAAACCAGCCATTTTAATGGTCATGACTGAGGACAGGGTTCCCTCTAGAGCAAAACTGTTCCTGGACTTACTGTTGTTAAGCTTAACCAGTGAGAACACCCCCTCTGCATTGGCATTCGAGTGGGGCAGCACCAGGACAAGCATGGCTATTTTGGCAAGCCTTTCAAACTGGCATACCCCTGTCACCGATGAATAATGAACCAGAAAAACAGAAGAAATAAGCTCTAGACAATTTATATATATATATATTTCAAATGAAAAAAATTTAATAAAATAAAGAATAGAGCTTATTTCTATTGTGTTTCTGGTGTATAAAAACTTTACCTTGTGTTTTCGACTTGCCATTTCTACCCAGAAACACTCCATATCCATTTGCAGAGTTCCTGCATGATCTGGTACTCCAGAAACTCCTCTCCAAGCCTGTGATGCTCTTGTGGTCCATGGAAAGGGAGCAGGTGGGGAAACCATATAAAAGAAGGCATAGTCAAAAGCATCTACATACAGTTTAGATGGCCTGCCAAAAGAGATAAGCCAATATAGTTACTGTGGAAACAATTAAGATAACTTCTGTACTTTGAGGATAAATAACAGACTTATTAGGGGTTTTGTCTACAATTATACAATATATAACAAGCAAATATTTAACAACCTCTCAAGATTAGATCCTGACCTCTCAACAAGGTAGAGTGCATCCTCTCGGTCATAGTCCAGCGTCTGACTCACATCAACAAACTTGGCGTGTTTCAGTAGTGGTTCTTCCAGTGGAAGCTTCTGCAGAGTATATTCCACCACACTCATAAAGAATGCTAACGCAGCGTCATGAAATCTGTCCACTTGTTGTGGTGTAATGTCTCCATCATCCATGAGCCTGTTGAGTTTGGCCTTAGTGGTAAAGCCTATACCAAACTTTATTCCTGCAATAGATACATATATCAAGGAAAAATTGCTGGTATGCTGATCATACCATACTAGTCTAGGGGTATTGTGTTTTTACTAAGATAACCAGAGGCTGAACATTAAAAGATATTATATAACAAGTGTATAAAATAGATACATATCAATGCTGTCTCTAGTACCATTGAGCTTCCCAAGCCACACAAAAAATAATACAATCAAATAACACTAACCAGGACAAAGGGTTGCATTTCCCATAAAAGGAACTTCTTGAGGCTCCATGTTGCTTTGGAGTGTTGCTGGCTGCATGAACTCTGAGCAAAGTTTGCGGATGAATTTTCTCATCTACAACAATACCAACAATAAAAGATGTAACTTCTAGTAAATAATTTAGTTAAAGAAAAAAAAATTGTAAAAGGAGAAACAATAAATATACCCCATCATGAAATAAAAAAAATGGAAGCCTGCTCTCTCTGGAGCAGAAGGTTGAAGGTGGAGAAGGTAGAGAGAGTGGTTTGGAAGAACAGAAGGTAGCTTTCAGTCACAGGGTTAGAAAAAACCTCCTGGAGTCTCCTGAACCTTGCCTGACTTTTAACTAGGATATGAACAAAAGGAAGTTACAGTAAGTATATGATTAACAGTGGAGTGATGTTAAGTAGCTATTACAATAACATTAGGCCACATACTTTCTGATTTAAAGTATCTGGCAAGAGGCTCATTTAGCCTCAGTATTCTGGTGACACACTGTTCCAAGCTAAACCAACGAACAGAGGCATGGAGGAGGATCTCCATATAGTCAGCTTCATGGAGCTGGCAACACTCTGTTACACACATTTGAATAACCAAACAAATTTAAATATTATTCACTTGTATTTAAAAGAACTGCAGTACGATAATTAGTGTATACTTATCAGGTAACCCTTATGATTTGTGTTTCCCTTAAACCAGTAGGAACATCCACCACAAAGTCCTCCAGATCAAATTTAGACACAATACACATTCAATTAATGTATTCAATGAACAAATAATACATGATATGCCTATACTCACATTCAGAAACCCAGCCCCAGCCTATTTTGCCATGTTTACGCATTATATTGTAAGGTCAACCATGTACATAAATGCTGCTGTGTTCCTATGCTCCTTTGTTCACTGCAGCATTGTCCACAGAAAACCCACATAATTGTGCCATGGAATGCCCTTTTCTTCCAAGGTGTGTTGTATTTTCTGAAAGATGGCATCTGCGGTGCCACTGCGGTTGAATTTTTCTTCACCAGTATATCAAAACAAGTTAAAATTGAGGCTTTCAAACATTGCCCACAGAGTCCCACTCAACAAAAAAAAACATTGTACTATTTAAATAAATTTCTATTGAATCAAATTAAGTATTAGTAATGATACCAAAATAGACACCAAATTATAGATGAAATAAAATGTCGCTGAAATGCGCTGAATGTCCGAGTGAACGGTGATGAAAAAAAGTCGCAATCAGATTTGAACCCCCGCCCTCACCACAGGTACCCTGATTATGCCACTTACTCTGTCATTTCATGTCATATAAGTCAGCCATGCACCCCTGATCTGGATTAAATCAGGACAAAGACTTTACTGTCCTCCTGCTCACGGGACACTAATTAGTCTGAAACATCACGCCCCCTTTCTCAGTCTGCCCTGCATGCAGTGAAAACAAGATGCTCAAAACACAGGCAGACTTTTCAGAGACCTGGATTTACCCAAAGTACTGTATATATTGTGGAATGTTTGTTTTTGTTGTTGTTGTTGTTGATTTTTTTTTTTTTTTTGTTTGTTTTTGGGAGGTGTGTATGATATCAGGAGTGTGGTGTGAGAGCCTGTGTAAGCAATGAAATGTGTGAGTCTCATGCTAAATGCATGAGAGTCTGCAGCCCTGCACCTGCCTGTCAGCATTTTATTAAATGTTAACTTTGTGAATTATTGCCGTAGCAACTTACTCCGGAGTTTGTATCTTGTTAACATATTGATAACTAGCATGCGTTATGTTCCCTCTTATGTCCTTGATTAAAACACATTTTTATTTGTTTATCTGTGTATATAAACGTATAGATTATTAGCCTTTTTAATAGTGACGTTATCACTGTTGTAACAAGCACCACTGTGAAGAAGTTTGTTTATCTATAATGGTGAACCAAGAAAGCTATTAGCCCATGTGCACCAGCTCTGTGATGTAGTTGCTATATCAACAGTGATCGGGAAGTCAGTTTAAGGTTAACTTCCTGCTCCAGTCACAACAGCAGGGGAATGGATGGACAGAAAAACAGGACTCCCTAAAACGAATGTCGAATGACAAATGACAGTAGTCGTTCTGGTACAGTACAATAACCGCTCCGAATGACAGAAGTATAAACCGAAGGGAGAGGTTACTGTACCATACCATAACAACTACTGTCATTTGTCATTCTGTGTCATTCATCATTCAGTTTTGGAAGTCCCAGAAAAACTCGAGTGCTTCAACTGTCTGATTTACTGATTAGTAAATCTAATATGAGGGATACTTTTAAGTTTCAGAGAACAGTGGGTGGCTCGAATGAACATTGCTGCGTGCCCCTTTGCACTGGATTGAGTGGCTATAATAGCGAAATAAGCTTCCATCGCATTCCTAAAGACCCTGTCCTCTGAGCGCAGTGGATACACAAAATACGAAGGACGGGGTTTGTTGTTACTCAGCACACAAAGGTATGTAGCAGACACTTTAGCAAGGATCAAATCCATAGTACTGCTAAGGCTAGCCGGGTCTTATCTACAAACGGCATACCATCGTTGTCTGAATGGAACAACTATGCCAGCAGCAAGACACGGGCCAGTGTTTGGGAGCACCAGACTTGCCCTTCAAGTCTGGAACCTGCCCTAAGGAGGAGATTGTTGAAGCTATGGTCCCAATGCTTGTGGACCATGACTACGGAGCCAGTCGCACAGTGTATGTTGACTATAAGTAAGGGCTATCAGTGAGTTGCTTAGTGTCATTCTAAAATTTTGAATCATTTAGAATCTAAATGATTGAAAATGGTGAATCTAACATTTAAATTTAATGTTAAACCAATTGTTTTTCTTCAAGACATTGCTGCCAACCAAAACACCAAGATGCTTAGAGAGCTACTCATGGAGGTGAAGCACATGTCACGGGACATTCAGTTTATAAAGTCTGAAATCGCTAAATCCACCCTGAATGTTCATGGAGCTGGACCTGACTCACAGAGAGAAGACAACTTCCCCATTGTGCTGCCACTCACCAATGAGGAGCAGTTTGGTGAGGCTGAAGCTGCACTGAAGGAGGAAACAGTCTGTCGAAGGATGGTGAACAAATTTTACACTGTGCATTTTTGTCTATATGTTGAGCCTTTTAATCTATGATGCATTTGCAGGTACCCTGTGGAAGTCTTAACATTTATTATTTGAAATCTAAGGGCATCTAATGTTTGGAATTGTAGCAGTCCAGTCATTACATTTCTTTTTAACTTGGATGTGTGTTTGGCAAATAAATATTGTGAAAATAACCGACCTACAAATTCATCGCCTCACAATGCAGGATATTTCTTCCTTAGTCAGTAAACAATTTGTTTATTTGCATTACTTGTTTAGTTTTATTGCAGTAATGGCGTTATTTCTTCCTTAGAGGTAATAAATAGGTCTTAAAATTCATTAAATGTGTACTTTAATGAGCAGATACTCTGTACACTTTAGCACACTAACCATTTTCTCTCTAATATGTTAAGATTACCTGCCTGGCGTTAGTCGGAGGAACCTCCTCTGAGATGATGATGCGGCGAATGCTATCCACTATCATGATGAACAGTCTGGCCTGCATCTTCACCTGCACGGGAAAGGGACCGAAGAGGGCCTTCATGGACACGCTGTTACAGGACTGCATGTTTGATGAGGCAGCACCTCAAAATACTAGGCTTTTATGTGTACTCTACATAGATAAATGAGAACATTCCACGGTGAGGAAAATGCATCCATTCTTAAAGGAACGCTTCACCAATTTTCACCGTATCTTCATATAAGTGGTGCTCACTAATGCTCATTATAGGATGGCACCATTTGTCAACTCACTCTGCATCTCAGACGCTAATGGACATTGGAAATGACCATTGATGTCACTGGAAGGCAGGTTTCTGAACTGTCCACTGCCCTTCTCTGAGACACAGAGCGAGTACACAGAAATGGTGGCATTTGTTATGAGCATTAGTGGATGAAGGTAGGGTTGAAAATGGGTGAAGTGCTCCTTCAAGGCCACCTAAAAACCTAGTACACTTAAAGAGTACACACTGGACATTTAAGTCTCTTTGGAACTGCAGCTTTGTTTTTTATAACTCTATAAGTTTTGTTTTTTGGGGTTTTTTTTTCTTCAGCAGCTGCTCGTCAATTTGACCGCAAATTGACAGAGCTGTAATACTGGGATGCAGTGCAGAAGTGGCTGAGAGGAATATTGGGGTACCAAGAAAAGACAAGCCAAAGACTTAAAAGGTTTTAATTTTATTTATTTATTTATTTATTTATATTTTCACATTTAACACGTAAAACATAACAATATAATCCCCCCTCCCCCACATGGTTTGGAGTTTGATGGGAGTTGGGTCAGTGTTTTTTTTTACCTGTTCATGTTGAACTGAGGTCCTGTAGTTCTGACAGACTGGAGTATGACAACTCTGTTTTCTGTCGTCAGGTTTTGTGTCCCCTGGATTTTCAGGAAAAAAAATCACACTATATTTCATCTCTATATAATATTTGTGTGTACAACATGTATACAAACTGCTAAATTATGTCTTTAATAAATAACTAAATGAATAATGGTCTCTTTTTTGCTCAAGGATGTGGTGACGCAGCTGTTCTCAACCTTTTTCTTTTTCCCCTAAAACAAATTGTTGAAAATCGCCGATCTACAAGCTCATTAAACATATTTGACTATTCAACTATAATGACATAATTATAATCAAGTATGGGGTCCCCCCAAAAAGCTATGAAAAGGTTGAGAACCAGTAAAGCATACTTAATGGACCATTTCAGCACTATTCAACCTTCGTTTATATGCCTCATTGAATGAAATAATCACTTAAAGTTATTTTTTAAACATACATGAAGGTTGAAAAGTCCTGAAGTGGCCCTTTAATAATAACAACAACATTGTTTCAATGTAAAATGTAATGCATTTGCATAGTTGAATCAATGTTAATGCAATCCTACATTGTTTCAATGTTGATCATATCGTAGTTGAATCAAGGTTGATTCATTGTAGAGATTGATTGCAAATTTAACATTATTTCCATGTTGATGATAGCGAGCACTGTCAATGTTATTTTCAATGTCTGACATCAATGTTGATTCCAATCTTCAGCCTGACCATACCTCAATGTTGATTCAATGGCTTTTTGCTTTCTGGGTAGGTATTAGGGAACATAGGTACCTGGAAACATAGGTACCTGGAAACATAGGTACCTGGAAACATAGGTACTGGGGAACATAGGTAGGAACATAGGCAACATAGGACTGACCCATGCCAGAGCTTTTCAAGTAGTTGTGAGTTGTAGCAGGTGTCATTGTAAATCTTTTGTTTGAACAAGGCCAAAAGGTTGCAACAGGGTGAGAAGAGGCTGATGAAGTGATTACCCATCATGCCTAGTAACTACAGTCCAAGCCTGTGGGGACAACGTTATGATCTGGGGTTGCTTTAGTTGATCAGGTCTAGGCTAAGCAACATTATGTGTCCATAAAATGAGGTGAGTTGAACCTGAATATACTGACTGACCAGATGTGAACATCAGTGGATGACACGGGCATATTTCAAGATGACAATAACAGGATTCATCAGGATCAGATTGTGAAAGAGTGGATCAGGGAGCATGCTACTGGTCACCACAGAGTCCAGACCTGAACCTCATAGAGAAATTTTAAGATGTGACTGAGAAGAATTTTTAGAGTGGTCTGACTCTCCATCATCAATACAAGATCTTGGTCAAAAATTTATAGAAATCCAGACAACATGTGAGATTTATTGTGACACTGCATTAATGTTGTATTGCATGAGTGAAAGCAAAAGGCTTTGTGTTTTGGACAGGCAGTGTATTTCAGCCACGGTTAAACTAATTCTAATTCTATTTTAGTAGCATTTAAATATAGAAACTAGAACATGTTTACTTTCAAATAACAACTAAAACATGCATTTCAACCTTATGCTTTGCTTAGGGTTATAAGAGATGTAGCTAAGGGTTAAGGTTAGGGTTCCATGGAAACAGTGGATGTTAAAAGGTTAAATACAGCCCACCACATAATTCAGCTAAACACACATGATGCATTTATGCTAAGCAGTCGACTCTGATCCCTCACTGTGCGTCCTCATTTCTCCTGCAACTCCCACAGACCTCTTTGCTGAACTGAGTTACTTCATTCCTCTGTTTCCTTCCACACAAACCCCCCCCCTCCACTTTGCCCATTCGTGATGGTTGCTTCCAGTGCCAGGGCACATATGCTGGCTGCCACTAAGAGTTGAAGAGAGAAATTGAAATGTTACTTTCTTTATAGCCACGGCTCCCAGTTTTCGACAGACTTACCCTGCCAGGGGAAGATTGATTGCCGGGGAGATTGAGTTTGAAAGTCAGTTTTCACCGTGGATAAGGCACTCAAGATTAGTTTTCAAAATTATGTGTAGAGGCTTTCAGATTTGGCATAAAAAAGGGTTGGATAGAGACCAGACTTTTTGTATAATTTTTGAATCTTTTTTTTTCCTTTTTTACCTTCAAGTGTGAAATATCTCAAAGAAGATCTGACTTTTAGATGAATTTCACGCTTTTGTGCCTTTGTTTGCTAAATGCCAGTTCACATCCAAAACAACAACAAAAACTCCTGAGGCAGTCTCTTCTGTCAAAGATCTCTCAATCACAAACCTCCTCTGACTTTTTTTTTTTTTTTTTTTTACCTCCAGACACTGAGGGCTGTCGATTCTTCTTAAATTCTTCTACTACTCCAGTTCGTCACCATTAATAAAACAAGTAGGTGGACTTCTGGATGTGTTCATACAACTGTAGAAGATGTCAAGACTAGTCCACAAGGCATATTAAACAGATCAAAGACTATGAGATTAATAGCCGTGCCCCAGATGGAAAACAAGGTAATTAATGAGGAGCTTAACAGGAAATTAAATAGAAGGCAATGCAATTATGGAGGTGAGTGTTGATCAATAACCTTGACTGGAAGCCTCCGGGACACTGCATCATACAATACAAATGTAACTTATTTGGTCTATCAGCAGAAAAACATCCCAAGATGTAACAGCAGGGGTAGGAACGTGGGCATGTGTGTGTGTGTTTAGATAACTGATTTTTTTTTTTTTTATTCAGCACATACAGTAAAGAATGCCAAGTTGAATTCTATCCTCCAGACTGAATATGAGCATTAATTTCTCACTGATTAACCCCCCCCCCCCCCCACCCACACACACACACACACACACCAGCTGGAATTTATATTCACTGTGAAATCAGGCGCATTGGCCTCATGACCTCACAAAAGTTATCATTAAATTGGTTAATGAGAACCTGTCTCAAATTTGCATTCAAGAGCAGTGTGTGAATCAAATTGGTGGCAAAATATTCTTAAAAAAAAAAGGGGGCTCTAATTAAAGGTTTTCATCCCAAACCACCACTGTGTGTGTGGGAGAGATTGTAACATACTGATAAGTATTTTCAAGAATTAATATACCCTGCTTTTTTTTTTTTTAAGGTAACCTCATGACTGTTAATAACCTCAGCATATGACTCATTTTCCATCTTAGCTATAATAATGATCAGATTTCCCACTTAGAGACACAGCATCAGTATGAATCGTTTTAATCACAGTGCTCCACGTGACCCATTCTTCAAAGGCATCTCTAGGTTTATTTTCTAAAAGTACCCTGTGGAGTTTTTACTGTAAACAAACAGTTTTATTTATATTTCATATTCCTCTCCAAAATGCCTTCAGTGCATCCTGAAGCTATAAGAAATGCTTGATGGAATATATTTTCTCAGTTTTATTTTTATGTTAGTGTTGTGTTTATGGGTTGCACCATGTGTACTCACAGTGGTCTGGTGTTCTCCTGGTATAACTCGGGTAAAATACCACCTTTGGAATTGAATGTGCCCCATGGTTTCTGCATTTAAAACCAGTTTCATCCATCTATGCTTAGAGAGACCAATACAGAAATTTACTATTAATATTACTGTATAGCAACTTGTTGTATTTTAAAGGGGCTACATGCAGTATTTCTACTTTACACATATATTTTTCAAATGACCTAAAAGTATTATTACAGTGTTGTCATTAGAATAAATTGTACTGAATCCATGCCAAAACATGGGAATGTATATACAGTATGTACTGTATATGAACTGAATCCATTTACACTGACGGGCCGTGCTTTTTATGTGACCACTAGAGGGAGTAGTAAGTCACTCGCCCATGGTGATGAAAATTAACACCACATGGCCTTTGACCAATGCATCAAAGTGAAAGTGATGAGATGGGATGAGTTAGAGTTGAAGAAAGTGACAAAGTAATGAAAGCTAGAAGCACTGTTGTCACCACTGGACAGAGGTCTAAATGAAAAGAATAGAGTTTGATGTTGAAATAGCTCAGTTTCTTTTACATGGCTGAGTTTGATTATGAGGCTTATGAAGTTATAAAATTACTTGCATTTACATTATTATCACTGCTAAATTCAACCTTAATCACAAGTATTGACAACACAATGAATAAAGAAAGTTAAGACATATTAATCCACTTTTGAGAAA
>JAPQRQ010000010.1:28374262-28386754 GCA_037367365.1 Apogon talboti | reverse complement strand
CTTCTGTGTGTCAGGACATGTGGGACAGATAATGGACCACTGACATGATCACATGACCACCGTGTGTTCACATTCTCCACATGGCTGTTAACCATAGCTTTGGCCGTTTTTCATCAGCTGGAAACCTGTGAAATTTAACATTGCTGTTCTTCTTTTGTCAGTGCATCATACAGCGCTACAAGTGTTAACCATATTGATAGATTTTTCAGTGTATGTATTTAAATTTAGCGTGGTCTTTTGACAACTTCACAGCTAAAATCAAAGCAGGACGATGGAGGAGCAGAGTCTTCTTGCCCTCCAGTCAGAGGTGGAGCGTGACGTCACTTGTCAATGTGTCTATACAATGAAAATATGTTCACTTCACTCCCATCAGTTAGTGTTTCACACTAAATTTGCAGCAAGATTTTATTATCACTTAATCTTAGTGTTAGATGATTTGATGTAGAATTTTGGAGCTAGAATGAAATTTAGAAACTAGTGAAAAATGCCCGCAGACGCTTTAGTGACCTGTATGCCTGCAAGATTAAAAAATAAACATTAAAAAAAGTTTTGGTTTGTTGGGCTTGCCAGGTATGTTGGTGGTTTAATTTGTGCTCCTTTGCCAAAGCACATAAAATTATTTGATCCGGTAATTTGCTCACAGACCACTGATTCATGCATTTTTAAAGTATGACTTCAGAGAATTCTCAGAAGTTTAGGCCGATGGGAGAAATACTATAAGTCAAATAATGCAATATTTGAAGAAGATAACCAAAAGATGTGGGGAAAAGCTCAGGGTGGGGTTACAGATAATACCCAAGGGACCAAACATTCCAGGTAATACAACACACACTTGGACCGGCTTTCTACAGCGGGGAATCCATCCATCAATCTCACGCCATCAATTATTCATTTTGTGCACTCTCTCTCTCTCTCTCTCTCTCTCTCTCTCTCTCTCTCTCTCTCTCCAGCAACGGTACAAGACAAAAGCTCTCTCTTGGAATTGTGGCTGAAATAGGAGAAAAGCTCTTCCCCTCAGTCTGAAAGCTTCCAACAAAACATGTGTAGAGGTCCCCAGGTAACAGAGTCAGTGACACGACTGGCTCAGATTCTTACTAAAATGGATTAAACTACTATTAATCAAATTAAAACCACAAGGGACATATGTGCAAAGTCTGAAGTCGGTGGCAGTAGGTTTTTACAGTATATATTGTTTATTTAATTACGGTTTACAATATGAAGAGAAAGCCAAAGATACGTGTGTAGATCACAAAGGCAAATGGGGCAGATACTATAAAAAAATGCTATATGCCTCATGAAAATCCACCATATACAATGACATATACTGTGAGTGACCACACAGTGCCTGCTCATATTTCAGGACTGTCTTCAGCTGTCGGAGTGGAGCCAGCGGTCATTGTGGAGACACAGCTGAAGCCCTCATCAGGATCATCCTGTTGTCACTGCAGACATAATTAACACAGTCTTGCTGGATAATCCTTAATTATTTGCCAGCGAACTAGATGATACTCATTTTTTGTTGTTATGGGAGAGCTGCTGAGACCGATCAGAGGATCAAGAACTCGTTGATAATCAGTCGGAGCAAGAAATGGTTAATTCCTAATTTAATTGGCATTTCAGACAGAAGGAAATTAATCCATATTAGCTTATTTCATACTGAGGAACTTCATGAAGGTTATTCATGGTCACTTCCAGGGATGTGCTGTGCCTACAACTCCTTTCATGGTTTTAAACCATCCCTTTAATTAAACCCCCTCATTAAAGCCCAAAGGAGATCTATGACAAGCTTGGCTGTGTTTGAAATGGCACACTGTCTGCTACTGGCATACTGATTCTCACCAACGTACATGTATGGTACACTACAACGTTTTCAGTACGGCAAAGATATCCAACAAGAACTGCTTTCAGAATGTCCTTTCACATACTACTGGCTACCTGATTCTGACCATAACATAGTATGTGACAAACCAGACAATCAGCAGTCTTCCAAAAACACCTGGATAGAAAGATAGGTGAAGTCTGAAACTGAAGATTTTTTTTTTTTTTGGAATATCTGTCAAAAAAGGTAATGTACCGAACTGTACTAGACTGTACCATTTGCATATTTGGTTTTATAAGCTGAAGAAATAAACATATGTGAATGTAAGGTGTAAATAATATTGCTCTGATGTTGATAGATACATAATTGCATTTGATTATATTATCTATTTTTTTAACCCCATACCACCACTGATATAGAAGTATAATAATAGTTTAGTTATACATACACCTTAGAACGAATAAAAGCTATTTATTGACATAGAATCTGAAACATTTCAACTCAAACCGAACGTGGCAGATATCATACAACTTATAAAATATAAATAAAGCTAGTTCTCCATTGAAGAATAGATAGATACAGTAGATTGGCTAATCAGCTAATGTATACAGTCCATATAAACAATAGTTCAGTCATTAAATTACAGAAAAAGAGAGCAAATGATTACATCACATCGGTAACTATTACTGTTGTACCCTGTTCATTGTAACTATATCTCTGGAAAATAAGGTTTTTGTACATCTTAAAATTTGTGATGTTTTCATACTGTATGTATAGTATAGTACAGTTCATAACATACTGTATCCCATCATGCTGTACATCATCATCTTCCTTTTTTGCTTAATGGCAGGTAGGAATTAGTACAGTTAGTGCAATAGCTCCTCCAGTTCTACAAAAGGCTGGACCACAGTTCACCATTTACCCACTCTAAATCCAGACATGCAGCTGAGAAAATGTAGGAAAAACTATATATATAGACTACAATAGTATAACTTACAAGTTATGATTTGCATTAAAAAAAGTTGGTAGCAACAAACACTGGCAATTTGATATGATGATCAGTCTGATAAAAGTATCAAACAATTTCACAGAGATTTAAAATTCAAAACACAAATATCTGTTAGGCAGTTGTTTCCATGGTGAAAAGCCTGATGGTCATATGGGTAGTAAAATGGAATTTCATCACAGTATAGTGCACTGTATAGTGCTGCTGTAGAAATTACTGCGTCCAGGATGAGAATACATATAAATGGGGAAAAAAAACAACCTTGTACACCTTGTAGAACCAATATAACATATAATTTCATGCATGTTTGAATGTAAAGCTACAATGCCAGCTTTTATAAAGGTAATTTCTTCCATGGTGATGACCCTGGTAACCATGAATGAATAGAGATACTTTTCTATTATTTGGACTGAAAGTTATTATCAATAACCACCACAGTTTTGTCCCTTGTATTTCTCTATACACTTCGCTTTATTCCCAGTTTGTTAAAAGTGCATAAGTGGGATTCATTTTATTGTAAACTCACTAGTTATAGTTTAGCTCTTAGATTAAGCACAGGCAGTTTTAGGAAATTTTAGAGTTATGGCAGGTATGAAAAGGTGTGATGAAAGTAGACTTGATGGCTGAAATGACAAAAAAAAAAAAAACCTCTTGATTAGTGAAAGGTCCCATGTTGTACAAAAGTACTTCATTCTTGTATATGATGAACCAGTAAAATAGGGTGAAAGGAATGCGATTCTATCAGTGATTCTAACTCATTTCAATTTGTGATGCATTGTTTGAAGCAGTTTGGGGAATAAATGAAATAAAATTATTTCTTTGTTCCTACTTTTAATTTTAGTCATACTTTTCTGCAGTATAATTATTACCATGTTCTGAAAGCAGCCATTGTAATGCTAGGATCCAGTTGTTGTCATGTTAGCTATTTCTAAGCTAATGGTGGCTAGTGCTGTAGAGCAGTGGAGGAGAGGCACTGAAGTACTAATGAGCAAACTGTAAACATCAGCTGTTGGATTTCTGTTGAGAATTTGGCCACAAATTTCTACTTATCTTGGTATAGTGGGAAAAAGAGAAAGTCATGGAAAGTGCTCGCTTTATGAGCAACATAACCATTCATGCAGTGAAAATAGAAAGGTTATTAACCCTTCAAACCCTAAACCTAAAATGGTCCATTTGGACTTTTTTTTTCTTGTTTTGACTATAAAAAGGTTAGAAAATATGCTGTGACTGAGTCCTTTAGCTCATTTTTCCAGAGCACTTAGAACTTTCAAAATCTAGCAGTCATTTACAATTTACTGCCTGTTATAATACTGCTAAAATGGCTTTTTCTCCAGCTTTTAGTACAGGCATGAGTGAAATTACTGTAATGACCTGATAAAGCCTATAAAGTGCAACATCCCAGGTTTCAGAAACTGTTGGAATTTTTCCAATTGCGTAAACAGTGAAAGAGTTACAGCTATCCAAACTGTATATACATACAATCATCTTTCCGCATCAGCGAGGACACGTCAGGTTTTAAAGAGTTAATACATGGAGATCCCTTTGAGTTCTTCTATACCTTTAATACTGTGGTGGGCAAAACTACCCATACAGCCCTGGATGCTTACTGGACAATCAAAAGGGCAGGCAGCAGTCCAAGGCAATAACAACAAAAGATATATCCACTGCTGTGTCGCCACTGGGGTCTCGACCAATAATAATGCCATAACCCTCACTTCATCATTTATTATCAATTCTTTCAAATCTCACTCTCGGCTTCTTTATCACCATCTGTTTGGAAACAGCCTCTCTCTCTGGTTTCCAGGGATATCTATCAAAGCAAGGCTTGAATGAAAACAAGAGAAACAAGGAGGAACATGCTTTTCTAAGTGTGAATCCTAGCAACAAGGAGTATTTTGCACCTCAGCCATCTCTGCTTGGAGGTCTGAGGATGGGAGGCTGTTAATTTTTTTCTTACATTAGTTGGGGAACATTAATTCTAATGGATTTACATGCAGTGGCCATCACTAGTGGTTTGTCCTTTATGTGACAATAAATCTACCCACCCTACACATAGCTTATTGGCCTTGATGGGACATTTAAAAAAAAAAAAAACATTCTCATGTCAAACCCAGCTTATGTTAATCAAGCCCTTCCTTTCTCCCAGCTTGACCTTCTGAATCTTACGCTCTGGTATGTGTGAATAAAGCACCTTTGAGAGGTACGTATATATTTCTCATCAACACCTCTGTAGAATCCTAGTTAGAAGATAGCACTTTCCACAGACCCCCCACTCACTTCAATTAGTGACCTCTGTAGGCTCCTCGGAGCAGAGTGCTGAGATTCTCTTCAAATCCACATGATCAAAACGCATGATTAATGCTTGCTTTCCATCCCAGCTAGGGATAATCATCCAAAGATTCACAAAGCCATTAATACCTCTCAAAATACAGACTGCAAAAGCTGCTTTAAGCAGCATTTTATGATACCTGGTACAGCTATCTTTGCTCTCCATATTCATTAGCATGGAAGGGGTGCCATGAAGCAAAATGATTCATTAAGAACACAGCCTGCTACATCTAAGGTAATGGGCCCTAAATCTTTGAGACATTTTCATAGCATCTTTGAAACTATATGAATATATTAAAGGCAAAGAGGGTCTGGAGAAGTTAAGTATAGATGTATGTAAATTTGAGTTAATCAGATGTTTTAGATGCATCGCCTTTCACTGAAAGTGGCCATGCTTTGGTCAAATTTGGCAGAGGAAATTAACACACACAAAGATGCTGTTCATTAGTGCTGAGTTGCAGCTCTGAAGGATCTGTGATTACAGTCCTTTCTTGACGGGGGGTAGGGGGGCTCAAGCTTCATATCAATTGGTAGGAGAACAGCATGGCCTTCAGAACACTTCAGCTAATCACCCATCTGTGGCTATTGTCAACCAGAACCATATGTGACTGTGATGTCTGTTTATTATAATGAGAATGAAGATAAGTAGCATTTGATTACTTCCTCACAAACGACACTGCGTGAAGTACTGTATATATGTGGCCAGGCAGCATCGAATCATACTGCGCACGGGTACAGTAATTACAGCCACTCGCACCGACAATATTCTGAAAGTGAAATTATGAATTTGGAATGCCAGGAATCCATTAGTGCTATCTTTGTTCTGTTGTGTATAGAGCATCCTGACACAGAAAGAACAAGAAATCACTTTTCACTATCTGGTTTTTGCTCCTGAAGTGATTAGATCACTTGATACCATCATTCCACTGCTTCTATTTTCTCCACCATAGGATTGTCCCCGGGGGAAAAACACAAGCATAATGGTTTTCGAGAAATATTATCGACTTGGTCTGAAGCTAAAGGTGGCTACTACTGTAATGATGCCGTTGCCTTGTGGGTAGATGAGACTCAAGTCAAAAACTTCAAAGTACTTTATTTGAAAGTAGTTTGATTTGACATTTTAAAGTGAATTCAGGCGTATCTGTTCAACACCAAACACCCAGATACAGCTTTTTTCACACAATCCTACAGAGGAAAACTAATCTCGCGTATGCTTTTATGATAATATTAAACAACTTAAATAAGCCACCTGTGATCGCTTTTGGTATTGCAATGTGAGGATTAAAGTTAAGGCTAGATTTGTTATAGTTTAAAGCTCCAGTACTCTGTATTTATCATTCCGAATACAAAGGCCATGATTTAATACGGTGTAAAAGGTGTTAATCCCAGTGATGATAGAATATAGAGTTAACAGAAAACTCCCTGCAGTTTGAAGAAATTATAACTTGTTTTTGCTTTACAATTTTTGCTTTTGCTTTATAAATATACCACATTTTTTTGTTGTAACATTTTCAACAACTACAACCAATCATGCAAAATATCTGTGTTAAAGTTCAACCAAAGACCCTTTAGAACAGGGATGTCAAACTCATTTTAGTCCAGGGGCCACATTCAACCCATCTTGATCTCAAGCGGGCCAAACCATTAAAATAATAGCATAATAATCTATAAATAATGACCACTCCAAGTTTTTCTCTTTGTTTTAGTGCAAAAAACCCCACTAAATTATGAAAATATTTACATTTACAAATTATCCTTTCATAAAAAAGATGTGAATAACCAGGAAAACTTAAAATAAATGCAATTTTAACAATATTATGCCTCAACTTATGTGAATTACACACAATGTTACACAAACATTTGGTAACAAGCACAACATTGTTAAAATTTTAATGTTTGGAATTAAATAAGAATAATTTCTACAATATTATGTGTCAGCTTATTATTAACACAACTGACAGATCAGATCTACAAATGCACAAAACATTTAGTAACAGCCAGAATAGTGTTAAAATTTCACTTCATTTTCAGGTTGATCACATTTTATTGTTTATACTATTCTTTTACTTGAGATCACATTGGGCTGAATGTGGCCCCTGAACTAAAACGAGTTCAACACCCTTGTCTGTTTATATGTTCAGTGTCATTTTTGTACCACGGGCCGGATTGGAACCTTTGGAGGGCCGGTTTTGGCCCACGGGCCGCATGTTTGACACTTATACTTTGGAACACTTCTTCTTTAAATGTCTTATGGTTTCTCGAGAGGATGTTTCTGTCCAACTGATATCAATAGGAGCATTATTGGCAGATTTCAAGATTATTTCCCTCCAAAATCTCCCAAATAAATATCGGATCCATTTTCTACAAGCCACATATACATGATATTAAAACAACATTGTAAACAACAAACTATGGCAAGATCTTGTAACTCAAATTTCATCTGTAGATTAAAACGAGCGGGAAAATAAAACAAGTAACAAGTTTGATCAAATAGTGTTACAATTTTTAAAAAAAGGTAATTTAAAAAATTAATAATCTTAGTAATATTACAGTGTTAATACCATTGCATTTAAACCTTATTAACATAGTTTACCTTTTGACCACGCCTACTTAAGATACAAGCAGTGAACTGTTTCATATCATTGGCAAAGTCTACATTGTACCATCTTGGTAAGTTGAGTATCTTCTTTTCAATATATAAAGTTTGCTTGAGTGAATATGGGAATCTAAGTTGCTCTCACACTCGCACACTGATATTCTGACGTTCATTTCTAAGCTAATAATTAGTAGCCTTGCACACTGACATTCAACCCTTTATAGGGCACGCATACAAATACTCTGAAATTCAACATTTTAACCAAAGTGTGATATTGGAGGACATAACAAGCCTGTTTTACATTTGTGAAAATTTTCAACATTGTTTATTGTTATGTAGAAAATCAAGGTCAACGAAGTTACCGTATTTGGTTCCTTACCCATAAGTGGCCAAAAAATTAAAAAAATTAAAAATGCAAAAAGTATATATCAACTAATACATGAAAAACACATGTAAGGTGAAAGGAACATGTATTTTAGAACATTAGAACAACATAAGTGCTGATACAGATGTCTGTCACCATACACACTTCAACACAATGTCTGCATATACACACTGGCATACATCAATGTTAAATAACCAATACATTCTAATATTTGATAGTACTTTCTGAAACTCTTATCTGTATTTTTCCAGCTTTTCCAGCAGGATCTTAACATCAGCACTTTGACAGACACTAAATTCGGTTTTAATACGACTTTATCGCAGAGGTCTTTGTCATATCTCTTCTGGAAGTGTCAGCGGTTACTGAGCTTGATGAACATTAGATGAGTACTTAAAGAAATTACACCATGATTTGTATTCCTCTTAGTGCTCTGCTGCATAAAGAGGTCTGTGCACTGTAATGGGCTATTGGGACCCAAAAAGCCTATTAGTTAAAACTGAATCCAGAAGTCACTGTATGCACTAGATTGCATTAGATGTTATCCTCGCTTGCAATTACAAGTTCATTCACGCCTTTTGATGGGGTCTGACTGCATGCAATGTACAGTGCATTTCATCACACACTATATTTTAAAGACATTCAAAGACAGGTCTGCTATAAACGCTGCATGTGGCAGATGTAAAAGGCTTTTCTGCTCACTGGACAGACCTCTCCAACTAATGACAGACCTATGAAGAAACATCCATTTTCTTTCTCAATCTGTTCTGAACTGTCCCTGTCAGGCTCAGAGGACACCCATTAGGAAAATCCATTAAGGGTTGTTATAATTCCATTGCAAGGATGCTTTTATCAGGAGAGATTTAACAGTTGGCGCACAATTAGAGGTTTTATACGTCAGCCATTTTAAGTCACACCAGGCATTTAGTGTCAGAGAAAAAAAATAGCAAAAAAACTATATTTATTTTTTATTATTTCAAAATGCAGTACTTATCTAGAATCCTATTGTTCTCCCCCAACTAAATGGCCTCTGACTTGATTTTCATGGAACAATAAAATGTGGGTCTATTCAGCAGCCACAAAGGAGGGATGATGGCAGATCAGTCTTTGTCAGGGACCAACACAGTGTGAAATTAAGTGTTGCTGTTGTATGCAACAGCAGCTATTAGTATTTACGCCTGCTAACCTCTGTTAGCTTATCACGGCATCAAAAACGATTTTGTTTCCCAACAAATGCTTTAATAATGTGGGAGCATGAATATTCACGAATTCCAAATGACACACAGCAAATTATGTGTAACATATTTCAAATGAGCGCAGACCACATGATGTGTCATAGTAATAAATCGCAACAAAAATTGTCAGGTGTGATTGGAAATTTAATCTAGATATATGAATGTAATATTGTCACCTTTACAAAATACTAAAAATAAGTAAGAATTCTGGAATATCTATCAATGTGAATCTTTCAAAGATATCCAAGAGCAAACACACTCATAAATATACTGGGAAAAAAAACATCAGGCACCATCTCCTGCAGTAACAACATATGTATTCTACAATGTATACGCAGCAGCAATTAACAATAGGAAACAAAAATGATTTGCTTTCTGAGCTGTAAACTGTAATCAATGACATAAAAGCCTAAGAGAGTCTTTTAAGATGATGCCAATGAGATCAGAGGCGCTCTGCAAATCTTTTAGAAACTTCAGGCTTTCCTCATTACATTGTAAATATTCACAGCAGAAGCTAAAGCAGCGGTCTGTGTCCGTGCTGGATCGGCACATCACATCCTTTTCATCTGGGGACTTCATATAGTTTCCCACAATGATAAAGAGGGATAAAGAGATGGTCTGTAGGGCAAAATGGAAGTCTGTTTAGATCAGCTGGTGAGGCGGTCTTGACTCCTGCCATAAATATTATGAAAATAAGAAACTGAATGAATAAACTGAAACAAATAAAAAGCCAGAAGGTGAATGAAGCAGGGGGACAGTCTGCTTTATTCAGATGGAAGAAAAGACACAGAAAATGACTTCTGCCTCTCAAATATATATTAAAACAAAAGAAAGAAAAAGGGTGATGGGTCGAGAGAAACACTTAAATTCACTATTGGTCATAATCCCAAGCTGTGCTGTGATGTCACCCACTGGTTTTTGGGAAGCTATTCTGAAGCCAGTGGAGCTGAGGAGTGATGGGTAATGCTAATGCTAACTGTTAGCTTATTAATATGGTAGAACACTAAACGTCATTAAAAAATTACATAACAAAACATTATGATGGTCTAGTAAGATTAGAGTCAAAATAAAACAAATGAGACCAGAATAAGCCCTTAAAAAAAAAAAAAACAATGTTTACCAGTATTTTCAGAAGCTTAATGTAATTCTATGGCAGCAAGGCATATTTGAGCCAGCCTCTCGTGGCTGTAAGTGGTATTACACTTCAGGATACCTCCATATTGTCTTCACTTTCTCGCCATTGTCCTTGCCCTTTGGTACTGAGAACAGAACACACTGCTACCCTCTGAAAAACACAAATACACATTACAATATCAAACCATCCACTGAAACACTAAGACAATATAAAAATTCAGTATGTCAGTATTAGCAGCATAGCTCCACTAGAGAGGGAAAGCTAAATAGGAAAACCCACTATTGGGTAATAAAAATTACATTTGTAAATGTGGTAATCATAAATAAAGATGAAAAACAATTAATTTACATGCATTGGAATCACCTATCCTGTGCAAACTCTTAGTAATCTTCCATTGTTCACAGTCAATTCACTAACTAATATGGTAGAAAGCTAATGATAGTGATGTGTTAGCAAACTACTTTAGTTATATATACTACTGGCAAACATAGTTATGTTACTGCTTAGCTTTCAAATCTGTCCACATTCAGCTGTAATATAATTTGCATACTGTTAAAATGCTTCAACTTAGCTTATAGAAATAAAGATTAATCTGACAACTGGATATTTAACTGTGGCAAAGGTTCGCTGCATACATCAGTGGCGGCGCCAGACTTTTTTTTTTTTTTTTTTTGCAGGTGCTGCGGGAGTGCTAACCACATCATTGACAGCGCACTTAAATTAACGATTTAATATCATACCAAGACCCATGACGCACAAACACCTATATGCACACACGCATGTTTGTATTTAACACCCATTCAGCACGACTTAAAAGGTCTATGTTAAAATGTACTATTCACCTGAGAGTCGATGTAGAATCTAACCTCAATACAACACTCTTAATCAAAAATAAGCGACAACTGAGCCTGTAACTGTGCTGTGAAAGCGCTGCATTTTACACACACACACACTACGGCCTCAGTTACAAAAACCCACCAGATTCTGCTGCCAATTAACAACACTGCAGCTTCAAAATCAACAAAGGGCTCACTTCATATCATATCCATAACACAGGTGAGCATAAATGGATAAAAACAAGAATTCAAAAAAGGTTCCAAATACATTTATTTAACACACTGCCGCCACAAAAACACACTCTTACCTTTTGATGTCTTCACAATAAAACAATCCTCTGGTTGTTATGGTTGAGGGCGAAGACATCAATGTTTTTTTTCTTGGTCCAGGGCTCAGGTTCTGTCTGAGTTTACTGCCAGCGGTGCCAGGTTACTGGTCCCAGAGTCTCTGCTGCTGTTTCTCAAATAGTTCTTTAAACAACGCAGACATGAGACCCTGCACTCGCAGCTCACTGATGTAACAGGAAGGGTCAGAGATATGGACAGGAGTTTAAACAAGTCTATGAAGGCATGCTCGTACGGTCTCAGAGGGATAAATACTCCTGTGTGGTGCCGCTCCTATGGCCCTGTAATTCTTTCCTCTGAAGTAGCCGCTGAGCTTGATAAAGTTGTGCACGCAGACTTTCTTCCTCATCCTCTTCTTTGTCCTGCTCAGTGCCTCTAAATTTTCATCAGCCACCAAAACAGAGCAAGCCTGACTTGCTCTCCCACCCACTGAAGCAGTTCTATCGATCCGTACACGTTTGTGATAATGAAATGATCCATCTCTGCACTGCACACACCTCAATCAAGCTAGCAAAAACTTTGTTCACTGGCCGAAGAGTGTCATTTCAACGGCTCTGGCTGAAGAGAAACGTAAGGTCAAAGGTTACATGGGTACTGTGCCGTTGGCTGAATTTAATAATGTGCATATTTCGGCCAATTGATTTATTTCATTCATAATTTTTTATTTATTTTTATTTGAGATTGAATGTGTATAACTAACATGTATATAAAATGTAATTAAATAACGGGAAAAAATGGAAACATGACATTTTTTGGGGGTGCTACTATGGGGGTGCTTTGACGATCCCAGAGGCAGCT
The DNA here is from genome assembly GCA_037367365.1 of Apogon talboti. Lineage (NCBI taxonomy): Eukaryota > Metazoa > Chordata > Actinopteri > Kurtiformes > Apogonidae > Apogon > Apogon talboti. The sequence goes on along the minus strand of JAPQRQ010000010.1, from coordinate 28,374,274 downwards.
GGAGCACAAGAT
>JAPQRQ010000010.1:28314512-28327752 GCA_037367365.1 Apogon talboti | reverse complement strand
TAAACAGAACCTTTTCATAGCCTGGGGTGCGTTTTGTTTCATCTCTCTCTCTCTCTCTCTCTCTCTCTCTCTCTCTCTCTCTCTCTCTCCTGTCAACAGTTGTCACAGAAAATGATTAGCTTTATCAATCCCAATGAGGAAATCCAATAGTTTTCAATAACACTACCTTTATTATCAAGTAAACTATATATTTCTGACATGTTTTTAAGGGTTTACTGTTACAGTTGTAGAAGGCCTTGACAGTATAGAAGACTCCAAAAATACACTTATGCATTGTTTTTGTCTTTTCCAAGGACACGTAGCACTGTTAAACACTAACCTTATCGCTCAACATCTGTGATACAGAAGTATTATCCCTCACGTCTCATCCTGAAGGGAATTAAATTGCAGATAAAGACACATTTTATGAAAGTGCAGAGGTTGCATCATGTTTTTTCACCTATGCCATGGATTATACCCATACTCCCATTTCAATAAAATATATTCCTATCCTCCAGTACACCCAGGAGTCTGTTTGGACTTCAGAAAAAGCACGGAGAGTGATCCGCCAGCACAGAAGAGCAGTGTATCAGAGAAAATCACAATGTGCACCACACAATGCAACAGCCATCCTACAGGATCAACTGGAATTATAATGTGTGTTCACCGCAGAGTCAAACAGCATGTGGATACAAATCTGTTGCCGTGAAAATATGCAGGGAGGGAGAGTAAAATAAATAAATAATCCAATTTGTGTGGGTTGTTAAGGACTACCTCTAATTCAATGTTTCTCCCAATATCCAAAATGTAAATTGAAAATGAAAAAGGGGGATAAGAATAATAAATGCAGCATGATTAGCAGGGGAAGTTGCTGATGAAGAGAATATAGTTACAGACTAATGCCTTTGGAAAGTAGCCATTTATTTTGTATGCCACTGTTTCATCCCTTTAGATCAGTGGTTCTCAAATGGTCTGGCTTCAGGACGTACTATCACCCCTCAACAGAGGCGGACTGGCCATCAGGAGTACCGGGAGTTTTCCCGGTGGGCTGCTGGGTTAGTGGGCCGATTCGGTTGGTCAGTGGGCCGGTGAGAGGGAAAAAAAAAAAGAAGCTGTTGCCAATGCCTATACCAGTGGTTCACAACATGGGTGTGCGAGTGACATTTGGAACATCAAAGCTGAACGGACGGAACAGACGGAATGCATGGACTGCCCCCCCACCCCCACCCAGTTTTTGGAGAAGTGGCTCATGATGCTGTGACTGGGCCGGTCAGGGGTACAAATTCCCGGGCCGATTTTTTGTCCCAGTCCGCCCTTGCTCCTCAATGACAAGTCATTACCCAAACTGATAAAAGTTAAACTTCTAAAGTGCATTTAATGAAAAGATGGTGTGTTTTGAACCTGAGATAACACAGAATATCACAGTATGTCAACACAGAAGACAAGTTTAATGATAAAACCAAACTGACCAGCAGGTGGTGATGATAAATATGGAAATATTCCCTTTAACACTAAATTTGGTCCATTTGAACCAAAACTAAAAAGTGCACTCAGTTATTCAAGCATTAAACACACTGAGGTTTTTGTCCTCAATGTAGGTGAAACCATATCTGATGTAGTCGTCATACCTGAGTTTCACCATGATTTGAATAGAAACTTTTGGGTCTTCAGTGTTGTGTAAGTTCCTTCCAAAGTGTAATACATGACAGATTACTTGTTACTGTTATTTAAAAGTAATCCCTTACCTTGCAATATTACTCTCTGAGAATTGTAATGACTCCTCTATGACTTTTGAGTAACATACAGACTCTCGTCATAAATGGCAGTACAACGCAGTAGAACCCTACCACCACCACCACCCCACCATTACACCCCCCCAGCTCAGTAAGTAACGCTACGGTCTACGATGTTCGAATCCCAGCAGGAACGCTTGCATTTTTTTCAACATTTTCCACGTTCAAACACGGGGATGGGGTGCCGAGGACACCGGTAGATAAATCCACAATCGATAAAGAATTCTAGCTAGTCCTAGAAATGTTAGCTTATCTTGTCATTGCTGATCACAGGGATCATGCTAACTAACTTCTGTAGACCAGGGTTAGGATTAATAATGAGCATACGTCCATGTGGACAATGGACTGTCTTCTGCCGTCTTCACCCATTGGCTGAACACCAACAGGAAATAGAACTGAAAAGACGCATTTTTGATTCCTTAAGGTCTCACAGTTTTGCTGTTTTTTTGCTTTTTGTCATTTTAGCAATTAAATTCTGAGCGAAAAGTGTGTTTTAACAGCAGCTCTATTGAACATGTACCGAGTAAAATATTACTGAAAATTCTTTAGTAATTCCTTACATTACTGCATTACAGCAAAAAGTAATGCATTACTGTAATGCATTACTTTTGTAACACATTACTCTTAACACTGGAAATGTCTGGTGTTAATTATCATTACAGTGCATTACTGTCACCTACTGTTGGGGAGTGTGAATGGGCGGTGCTCAACTCCGTAAAAAATGAAGCACAGGATTTGTTTAACAATATTTTTTGCCCAGATAAAGGCTCGTTGAAAATGGGTTTGTGACCCACATTTGGGTCGCGACCCACCAGTTGAGAATCACTGCTTTAAATGACAATTTGCTGTTATGATTGATGTGCGAGAGCGCCGCTGGCCGAGAATCATACTGGATGTTGTAGGAAAAGAGGAGTGGAGTAGGTGAAAACAGTGTGTCAGCTGGGGAGAAGTGTATTTCACGAATTCCCAGCTTTCCTGTAAACCCTGAGCTGATGGACTGCTGATGAGCGGTAGATGTTGTGGCGGATGAGTGGAGGACAGAGAGAACCCACTGAGAGGTCAATAGTTCTGCACTGACCTGTGAAGAACTCCATTATACCTCCATCACATTTCTGACTGACTCGCTTTTTCCAACTGGTGCAGCAAGCCAATACTGAGGCAGTCACAATATCAATGTATTGTTGCCAACACCAACACACTCCTGAGTCAATCACCGGCCTGTGCAGAAATATATCACGTCATCTTCTCATGCTTTTAGCAAAGTTGGGAAGCACTTTGGCTGCAATACAATTTGATAGGACTTCAATCGATACTGAGAAGGTGGAAGATGTTTTCAAAGCACATCTAACAAATAATTAATAGAATTTGCTGCAAGTAAATGGCTGCCCTGCAATTTTAGTCAAACAAAAACACAGAGACATCATCGATAGTGGATTCTATTAGGTTGTATAACACCTTTGTCTGCTGTCAGTCTATTGTTGTTGAAACTACACTTTACCACTGCCATTACAGACAAACAATTACATGTCTGATTGAACTCCCTTTGCTCTAACACACACCCACTGCCATTCTTTATGCTCTTACTCCAGAGTGAAATGTTTTTGCATAAACCACAGCTGAGAAAGTTTTATTATTTCCAGATGAACAAGCAGGACTGGGAGCAAATCTGAAGAAAAATATAAAATGGAATAACTGGCTTTGATGTGTTTGGTCATAAAGGCTTTAACTCAATACATGACATATTATGACATTTGTTTGTTTCTGTCATTATATTTATATTCAATAATTGCACATATATCATACTGTTCATATCTGACAGTTTTGCACAATTACTCATACATTGCACATTTATGTAAATATATATTTTCTTAGTAATAGTAGTTTATATTTTATATTTTATGCTCATTCTCTTTTGCATGCCATTCTTAAATGCAACTTTATTTTGTTTGTTTTAATTTCCTAGTAAATTGTTCCATTTTTTTATACATCTTAAATTATCTTGGCATTCAGTGTGGACGGCAAAGTAAGATTTTCATTGTACAGGGAAACCTGTTTCTTTACTGTACACATGACAATAAAACACTCCTTTGAATTATAGTAAAATCACATACATCTAAGCTTTAACATGGTATAATTTATTAGCATCAAAGACAAAAGGGCAAAAAAAGTGACTAAGAATCAATAATAAATGTACGAAGTGCAACAATACAACTGTCAGAAACAAGTATAACACAAAAATAAAAACCTTTTATTATTTATAGGGACATAAGCACCGATGGGTTTTAGCTACACAGTCTTTGTCAGAGCACTTTTGTTTTCCATGCATCCTGTTCCTTTCTTAGATGACCGTCTGATTTCTCTATGTGCATCTATATTTTATGTCTTTGACTCAGTGAAGAGCCTTTTATTCTTCAATAATGAAGACTTTCAGACTTTTTGGACAAAAACTCCATAACCTGCAGGAGATAGTGGAGTTAAAAATGTGATTTAATAAGATGACTCTTAGGATTCCCTCAGGTCTGATTGTACCGCTCTACTCCATGGATCATCACAGAAGCAACATGACAGCTCACAGACCAGTGGCTTTGGCTGCACTGGAAACAAACAAAGTCATGTATCAGTATCATGTGTTTCTATATTTAGTTTTATTAACTCTGCTGTTGACAAGGTGCTGTCTTCGTCATCTTCGCCGTTGTCTTCGTTAGCATCTCTGACAAAACTACTGGTTCATTTAAAATGTTATATGTAGCTTCCTTGGGACAGTGTCTACAAAGATTGTTCACAGTTTTGAGATATTTAGATTTTTTATTTTTATCACAAATTTTGGAAATATTAAAAATGTGTCTTTACTTATGATGGTCCATATTTTGATGCTTATAACATGGAAATGGTTACAGATATCAATATAGTTACTATTGGGCACTGATAGGAAGTCATATATGGACTTTCATTTGGGACCATGACCTTTGACCTTGACTGACCTTGAAGGGTCAAACTCAAGCCCACCAGTGTCTAGATTTCTGCAATCTTCTTTATATGTTACTTCCTTGGGACAATGTCTACAAAGTTTGATCACAGTTTTGAGAAATTTGAATGAATTTTTATACATTTTTTAAATATTAAACTTTTGCCTTTACTTATAATGGTCCATATTTTGATGCCTTATAACATGGAAATGGTTAGCGATATCAATATAGTTACTATTGAGCACTGATAGGAAGTCATATATGGACTTTCATTAGTTGAGTTCTCCTCCAGTGAAAGTACCACCCACTTCTATTGGGAGATTGATCTCCTGCATCAAGACCAAAGGACTCTAACATAGCGGCAGAACATGATAACCTCATAAATTCAACTTATTATTAATTCTTGATAGAACATGCCGGTGAGATACAGGGCCATTGGTCCTATTTTATTGGAACAGAGGGGAAAGAGCTGCAGAAGGAGAGTGTGTATTCTCAAATTTGGGTGTGAATTTCATATAATATGAAACATTTCTGCATTAAAATCTCTCTTTCTAAAAACAAGTGGGGCTATGTAATATATTCCACTGATATGTGTACTTGTATTATACATTATATTAAAAGTACTATATATAAAAAAGTAATTCTTACCAGGTAAAGTGCATTTTGTGTTATTTTAAAATGGCCATGGATTTATTTATTAATATGCTGATAGCTGTATTATTTCAGTGTTGCTGTGACACAGTATAGGACAAGATAAATGTTATGTATCACTTTTATGCAAAGTATTGATATTACAGATACTATTCATATACTGATATACTAATATTGAGGGAATTACTTTATATATAGCTAGAAAACAGCTTTATCCTCTGGTGTTTTACTAAAATGACTATAATATATTCGACAACATATGATTATTCAGTGTATTTAATTCCCAGTCTCCATACTATGCAGATGAATTCTATGGTTTAAACCCAAGCTTTGTCTTTATGGATGATGTAGCTCTCTTCAATCAGAGCTGCGTTGGAGAGTGAATGTAGAAGTGTCTTGTTTTTTTCCATATGTCCCTATTTTTAGCTTAAAAAACTCAGATTGCCAGTCATTACGTGGGCTGGTCTACTGCTCACTGATTGTTGATTCATTTGTGTCACTGTAAGGTCATGTGTTAGATCATGTCAGATAATAAACAGGACTTCAGAGGAAACACACTGCATTTATTTGCTTTCATCTTGTTTCTATTACTCTATATCTACTTTCCCAAACTTATTATAGAGACCCAAAATAGGTCACAGAGCTGTTTTTTACTGGGTCACCAGTTGTCAGAGCAGATGATATGACACATAATGATAATATGTGACATGAGAATTCATTTTCCGAACTAAAATAGTAGGAGAGTGTTCTGTGGAAGAGGGTATAACAAGGTGACTTATTTAAATACAGAGGAGAGGTGAGAGATATAACAAGACGAACAAAATGTGAAAGATCAAACAAGTTCAGAAAAACAAGATAAATAAAATAAATGTAACATAAAATAATGTACAAGTTACAACAAGATGAAAACTATGTGAAAGACAGAATGAAAAAAAGGTTGTAAAGGGACAACGGTGGAAGAAAAATGCAGACATTATCTATTAGACGTTAGCAATTTGAGACGTCAAAAATAAGTGAAGTGACTCAGAATACCGTATGATACTAAGGGGTAATTCACTGAATGTTTACTGATGTGCATTCACCTTGGGTCATTTTACTGCAGTGAAAAAGATACAAGAAATGTTAATGTCAGCTTGAGAAAGAGAATAACATAACGTGCTGCGCACTTTTAATGCCCCTCAACCAAATATAGTGTAAGATTGAAAGTTACTGCTCTATAATTTAGATTAGATTGTCTTTGTGTAAAACATATTACATACATATTTATATTGAAAGTACCCAGATATTATGACTGCACAAGGCTGTTTCAAGCAAACATACCATCCCAACAAAAGGGCCACGTCTCCATTTGACACCATTCAACCTTGGAAAAGTAGGTCAAGGTGACCTGTTTTCAATAGGCTTCTGCTCCATGCCAAGATGCATCCACAGTATAAATCTGATGTAGATATCTCAAGACATTCTTCAGATAATGCGATTACATCATTGAATGGACAGACAGACAGACAGATGGACAGACGGACAGACAACGAAACGATTACAATACCCCTTTGGTCATTTCTGGCCGAGGGGTAATAACACCATCTGCAGGAAACTAAATGAAAAAAAAAAAAATACAGATAAGAAACTGCTTATTTTATCATAATTTAAATATCCTTCCCAATGTTTGATATACATATTTAAATCAACAAACTCTAAAACCTAGGTCTACTGTCAGACGGTGCAGGCTCAAGTCTTTTGTTGTGGTGTTTCTACAGTCTTAGGTTCCTTTCCTGTTTTATTTTGTATTATTTACATTGGTCCTTGTGTCGGTTTTACACTTCCTCCCTATGCGTTTCCTTCCTCAGTGATTGTCTGTCCCGCCCTAATGTGCTTCACCTGTGTTCCAATCATTCTGACCGCCCTTGTGTATTTAGTTTGTCTGCCTCCCTGTCCTTGTGCCACTTCATCTCAGTTTATTTCTCAAGTAATCCACCTCTTTTCTTTCCAATGTAGATTTCTAGCTTTGTTACTTTGTGTTAGTGTGTTTTTAGAGTTACTGTCCTGCCTTCCTTGTGTTCCCTCTGGAATAAAGATCTCATAGACATTTGAGAGTGTTTGGAGTTGTGCTTTTGAGTTCTGTGCACATTTCTTGCCAAAGTTTTGGTAACTGCAATTACATAATTAATTTGCTAAAATAATTTGTTGCCCATCTAGTCACTGCCAATGGACACTGGTGTTAGACAAGACTCTGGGCACAGTATAAACACAGCCAAATGTCTAATGGAATAAGCCTTTTATTTAAATATTTAACTAAAGTACTCTAGCATCTCTTTTGTGTCTTGCAAGATTTTGAATCCTGTCACCTAAGAACAGTGTTGGGAGTAACGCACTATAAAAGTAATGCATTACAGTAACAGATTACTTTTTGCTGTAACACAGTAGTGTAAGGCATTGCTAATTAATTTTCAGTAATATTTTACTCGGTACATGTTCAATAGCGCTTGCATTACAACACACTTTTCACCAATAATTTAATTTCTCAAATGAAAAAAACCAAGAAAAAACAGCAAGACTGCGAGACCTAAAGGAGACAGAAATGCGTCTGTACAGTTCTATTTCCTGTTGGTGTTCAGCCAATGGGTGAAGACGACAGAAGACAGTACACTGGCCACATGGACGTATGCTCATTACTAACCCTAATCATGGTCTACAGAAGCTAGTTAGCATGATCACTGTGATCAGCAATGACAAGGTAAGCTAACGTTTCTAGGACTAGTTAGAATTCTTTATCGATTGCGGATTTATCTACTGGTGTCCTTGGTGCCGCGCCCCCTGTTTGAACCTGTAAAATGTTGAAAAAAATAAAAGTGTTCGAGAATCGTAGACCGTAGTGTTACTTACTGAACTATCTGTCCACATGTACTTCTTCGGGACACAAATTTATGCGTCCAAAGGCTCTCCTGTCTGTTGTATTGGGAGGGGGTGGGGTTCTACTGTGCATGCACCATTTATGACGAGAGGCTGCATGTAACTCTAAATCAAATCAAATCAAATCAAATCAAACTTTATTTATATAGCGCCAAATCATAACAGAAGTTATCTCATGACACTTTACATATAGAGCTGGTCTAAACCAGACTCTCAGTCATACAGGAGTCATGTAATGCATTACAATTCTGAGACAGTAATATTGTAAGGTTAAATAACAGTAAGAAGTCTATAATGGATCACAGTTTGGAAGTTGCACAGCACTGACAGAGATGGAGCCCAGCAACCACCTCACCAAGGGTCCTATGTTACCTCTGCTGCCAAAACGCCTCATACTCCATTAAACTACAGTCACTGTGGTTAAACCCTGAGGTGGAGGAAACTTTAGAGGGAAACAGGCTGAACAGGAGTAAACTTTACTACCTGTGACATGTGGAACAGGTTAATCACCTGCTTTATTCTCCTTCTGGACTTCTGCAAACATCTGCATCTCACTCAAGACCACTGGGTAACCCCAAGAAAATCATCCAATCAAATAATGACAAGAAATTAAAAACAATTCTCATTGGTTTATTCAGACCTTCAACAAGAGCACAACCTTATGTCACCTGTTCTTATGAACTTTAAGGAGCCACATACACACCCATTTGTCTGGCACAACCAGGAAGTGAACATATTCACACAGAAATGAAATAAATACAGTTGAAAAACAACTTCAGTCAATGATGTAACAGTAACAACAGAGTTATGTGTTAAAACCGGTGTTCAACACAACACTGCTCATATCAGGTAACGTTTCAACAACAATGGCAGAAAAATCAATACTGACTGATTACTATGTTGTGTTTCGTTAAGATCTCAATGAAAAGACTCTGTGTCAGAAATCACGTAATTGTGGGTTTAATCAGAGTGTTATACTTTGCTTGACATTCCACACATAAAGTATGAGACTTATTTTTATTGTCTCCTGAATATATTCTGACCACAAGGTAGTTTCTTAATATCCTCAACACACACAATTCAACAGTCGACATTATTATCTCTCTCTGAGTAGGATATTACAAACAGTAAACTGATCCAGAGCTGCCTTGTTCAGCTACATGCCTGTGATTCATGGCTTTATATTTGGCTGTAGGGAGATGGTAATGAATGAGCCTTAAGGGGGGCTTGGCCTCCATCATTAATCTTGAAGGTCTGCACTACAGAGAAATGCAGACTCACTCTATTAACACAAAAGAAGACATTCATTCTGTTACGCTTTGTTGAACTCACCTAAGAAATACGCATATCGCTTGGAAGCAATTATACCATTCCAGGGTGCTACTGGATGGTGCTCTAGGAACAAATGAGAAAACAGAACTACTCAAAAAGAAAACATGAAAGATGGATAACATGAGGAGGACAAATCTGATCTAATTATAATTCAAAGTATTTTCTCCCCGACTGAGAAAAGGTAATGAAATCTGAACTAAAGTAAGTGGTTCTGCTACTGAAAAGGGTTGACGGAGACTGTTACAGCTACCAAAGCAGCGGCGTGTACGGTCGATGTCACGAGGCGATTGATGCTACCATCATTACACACCTACGTTTCTTTAGATGATGCAGCTATCTGGGAAAATATGTCCCCTTCCTGACACACTGTGTGGGCTTTTTAAGTCTCCAAACTCTGATCGTGATGAAAAAACACAGACAAGACCACGACAACTTTCTTAAAGATGTATGACGAGAGCATCACTGGTATTTTCATCATTTGTTTTCATGGAGCCATCTTCCAAAACTTTGAAGACTCTGAAGGATTCTCAAGGTACTGGAGAACAACCGGGAGTATTCAAGAAATTCTGAATGTCTTGCATGTTTACGGCCGACTGCCATCAGTTTTTTTAATTCATTGGCTTTCACTCATTTGAAGTTTTCTGTCTGCCATGCAACCCCTTGATACATGTCTGACTGCGCAGTTCAATACCACCTTTCCTTTACTCATCAAGCGTTCTGATTTCACAAAATCAAAAGAGTGAAGTGATAGAGAATGTTACTTTTCAAATGTAAAATATAAAATCTGAGACTCCCTTGTGGAAATCTCATCTCTAATACAGTGCATACTTTGTTCAATAGCAGCTGCTATGAAATATGCCCAATGGTAACTGTTTCAAAAGCAATAATGTTTGATGAATCTCTTGCTTAGGGAGAAGCCCTTTCATGTCAGCTATATTACTTTTCTTCGATAATGTCCTATTTGCCACAGTATTTTTATTATTGATCATACTATACCTCTAACACACTCAGTATAAGCTGACATCCCTTATGATCCTGTCTACTTATACTTACATGATGTTTGTCTTGTGCTGTGTTGGGAATTGGTCTTTTATTGATGTTTGGCCTTTAGTTGATTTCCAAGCTACCTGTAGCTCGCGTTATACATTGCTGATGCTTTAGAAAAGCAGAAGGGAGAACGGAAGACCTGTTCCCTGAAAAGCCTTTTAACATTATGTACAGGCTGGTACCAGTGATAATCAGCAAAAATGTCAACAGAATTCTTCAGTGCCTCCCTTTTGCTCTTCTACAGCAGCAACATTGAACAACAGTACCACATGTGCCTCCTTATGCTACTACTGTTATTGGTTCTTTTTCCAGGCTAGGGTGAGGGTTATAATTCCAATTGAGAACATAATTATTTGCTTTGTTATATTACTATATATTAATACATTTTTGCGTGCCAGTGATTTTTTAATGACTGTTTTCAAATAACTGTAAATATGGTCATATTAGCAGTATTAGCATTTAGTATGAATATTTATACTGTTAATACTACTAATGATGGTGTAACTACATTTCTAGCTTTATAACAGAGGTTTATCATATTGATGAGATTTCATTTCTACAAATCGTAGACACAAACTCACACAAGAAGTTTGAGGCCAGTCCTTGGAAAAATGTGGATCTGGTAAAAACTGATTGTTATTAGTGAAAAGAAAAGTGCAAAGCAATTTTCTATTGTGTTTTTTTTAGTGAGGGCCATAAAGCAGACATTTAATACAGGCCATCTTATGGAAGTGCTCTGAGTTATTATAGAGACCACTGTACCACACTGCAGAGATGTCAAAAGTATGTGTTCTAAAGGTCCTGTCACACCTTGTCAATTTAGCCAGCATATGCTGATGTATGACAAATTAGGTGAATACACTGGAGTACATTGAATAACTTATGTGTAAGTTTTGTATAAGTTAAGAGCCCACTGAAGCACACTGGTATAGGTTGTAGTACGATGAGGTCGTCGAGGAATTTTGTGCATGCACAACGTTTTTCGTCGTATGCCAGCGTATGTCTCATGCATGGATCATAAGTTGTAGATAAGTTATGCGATCGTCACATGTTACTTATAAGTTACTCATAAGTCGAGGATAATGTCTAGCGTATCAAAAACTTATTTCTAACCTATGAGTATCGTGCTTTGAACCTATGTGTAACTTATATCAAACTTATCTCCAACACATATTGACATATGTAGGTGTTTGACGTGTTTCAGCACCTCCCCTCTGGACAGCGACCAGAGCAGGAGCCTGCCCGGTAGGTTATATAAAAATGGGGTTGACAGGAGGAACCCATCAGTACTCCTCAAGATGCCGTGGTGAACCGAGACATGGAGGATCCAGGACCAGAATACCTACTAGCTGTCCTCCACCATCATCATGACCTCATCGATTTGACAATTTACCAGTTGTGAGACAGACAACACACTGAGCTTTCATTGGTATAAGTTATCTACAACTTATCTATACCTTCTATGTAAGCTACGTAGATGACCAAAACATTGATAGTTCAGCTTCTACCAGCATTTTAGAGAAATTTTGATACATTGGCATACGCTTCCTAAATCATCAAGGTGTGACAGGGCCTTAACTCAAATACAACTATAGATACATATTTCTGAAGAATACTCTGATAATAGTTCAGATCCAACATCGTTACTCAAGTAGAAGTACAAACGTGCAAGCTATGAAATGTACTCAAAGAGTAGAAATACAAAGTGTTTCTAAATTTCCACCTATTGCTTCTGCGCTGAATGTCACATCACTCATGTTGGTATCAAGGACGGATTAAGAATGTGGAGGCTCCCAGACAGCCTGAGAATCCCTCTGCCACTCCACACACATAGATTGGGTTTCCAATCCTGGGTTTTGAGCACAGGCCACTTGCTGTGACTTATACAGGATTCACACTGACATACTACAGCCTATGATCACAATCCAAAAGACAATACCAACACCTGGACATGTTTTCTCTCACACATGATTTACAGCCCAACACATCAACACATGCTCTGGTATGATTCAAATTGTTCTGTCAATCACACATACATATATACACATGTATAATGATGGAGACATTCTGCCCTGCACAGGTAGACCTGTATCAGCCTGTAACTCATGTCATACAGGACTTCCACATCCTGATATAATGACTCAATAATACAACAGCTTAACATTTTAGATTGTTCAGTCATAGAAATATTCTGAAATAAAATTTTCCAACCTTCATGTGTTATTGGAGAACATAACAAGACTTAATTACTTTTGTGAAATTAAAATATATATATATATATAGTCATGTAAAAAGTCAAGGTCAATGAAGTTACCATATTTGGTTCCATGCCCATAAGTGGAAAAAAAATTAAAAATAAGGATAAAAAATACAATAATTATTTATAAAAAAAATACAAGAAAAACACCTGTAAGGAATATGTATTTTAGAACATTAGAACATCACTTTTAGAACATTACAACAATATAAGTACTGATCCAGACATCTGTCCACATCCACATTATCCCTTTGAACATCATTATTTACATTAGTACCATTACTTCATGGTACCTAACAAAGCAG
>JAPQRQ010000010.1:28269585-28279700 GCA_037367365.1 Apogon talboti | reverse complement strand
CTGGGATAGGCTCCAAGCGACCCCCGCGACCCTAGTGAGGATTAAGCGGGTTCAGATGATGAATGAATGAATGAATTTATGTAACTACTGTATATAATAATAATTATAATAGAATTGTTGTGGGACGGATTGAAATGGTAAACAATTGGACAAAGGGGCTCTTAACCACCTCTGACTTCTGTGTCTACTGAACTACAGCAAAGCTGAAGTAATTTCACCTATTTCAGCCTATGATTTTCCTCATTTGAAAACATTCAGATATAATACCACTTTAGTGCTTCTGTTTCTTTCTATTCCTGCCTGTCTGTAAAAACATTTTTCATGCTCTGACTGTAAATAATAACTTTCTACCACAACTAACCATCTACTTTCTTCGCATCTCACTTAGGAAGAAAACTCTGCCATCCATTAAACTTTAAGGAAATATTGATGTTTATAAACTATATGGCCAAAAATATTGGGACACATCATGGCTACAGCTGTAAGATGTCCTGTTCATGCTGATGTGAGATATAAACATCAATAATAATCAATGTGATATTTATCACAATATAAAACTACACTGAGCGGCCAAAAAAAAAAAGTCACACATGCAATATGTGACTGAACCAGCTTTGGTTTTGATTACAGGAGACATTCATCTCTTTTGGCACATAATGCTTATGTAGTGTCACAATAAGGTTCATAATATTTTTCCCATTCATAGTTGCATTAGTTTTTGATTATTGATGATGATCAGAATCAGACCTCTGCATCAAGTCTCATCACATCCTAAATTAGAGTCTGGACTTTACGGTGGCTGATTCTCCCTGAACCATTCTGTCACAACCCTGATGATCCTGATCAGCCCTGGCATTGTCCAATCTTTTTGACATTAAAGACATGAGAGGACAATTACTGCAGTTAGACTTAAATAACCTGTTACAGCTGACACATTATTATCCACTGCAGTACTTACCCATGGAAGGATCTGAACTATTAGCTCAGTTAAATCCAGGCAGTTACTTTACTATGTCCAGGCTGTTTATTTAACTCTAACTGCAGTAAGTGTCCTCTCGTGTCTTCAACATCAAAAAGATTGGACAATGCCAGGACTGATCAGGATTAGCCACCGTAAAGTCCAGACTCTAATTTGGGATGTGATGCAGACTTGATGCAGCAGTCCGATTCTCCATCATCAAAAATCCAAAATTAATGGATGGAAAAAATATTATGAACCTTATTGTGACACTACATAAGCATTATGACACTTTGAGCCTAGAATATTGAACCTTTTCACAATATTCTAATTTTGTGAGATTTTGAATTTGGGGTTTTCATAAGCTGAAGGCCATAATCATCAAAATTATAACAAATAAAGGCTTGAAATATCTCACTTTGCATGTAATGAGTCTGTATCATTAATTAGTTTCACCTTTTAAATTGAATTACTGAAATAAATGAACTTTTGCACAATATTCAAATTTTTCGATTTTCACGTGTATATTACTACATTGATCATTACTGTTTTGTATCCCAGACCCCTGTTAGAAAAGAAACACCTGAATTCAATGTGTCCCAATACTTTTGTCCATTTGTGTATGAGTTAAGCTATGATGCTATGAGGCTAACGAAATGATAGATAGAAGTAAGACATTTTTATATAACTTGTAGGATTTTTGTTGGATGTTACATCAGGGCTACAAGTGCACATAAATAGAACAACAAATGCAGACTAAAGAAAACTTTCCCAACAGCCCCAGTGACTCTGAGGAGATGCAGAATGTCTAATGTATGTGTTACTGTGCTGTGTAAGCTGGGACTACACAATAAACTCATCTCCCTAGAGTAGCACTACAGACATTAGTGTTCACTCCCCGCTTCTGATTCTTCCTGTCATCCCACTTCAGATGTGTCAGCGTTGAAAACACACTGTGGGCTGTAATGGACTTTTCTTCATCATCATCATCATCATCATCATCCTCTCAAATGAAACAGAATCTGAGGGCGAATAGATCCATTTGGTCAGTCTGAGCTTTTAACTCTGTCTAATGCGCAGCTGTGTTTGTGGCAGCGTGTGCGAGTTGTCTATCGCTGTGGACTCCGGGGAGATGTTAGGACGCTTCAGTCTTGAACACTGTCCTTGAAAACAACTGCTAATAGCGTCTTTTCTTCTTTGCTTTGGGGATCTTTCACATTTGTTTCAACTAAATTGCCAGATGGAATAAAAGAAACCTTAATACTTGGAACAGTTTTCCATATAAGTGGAGGGTGATTGATTTTTGATCCGTTAAACCCTGAAATCACATCTTCAGCCTAACAGTAATGGAAAAATCTAAATCAAACATGGCCTTTCCAATCTGTGATTAATACAGCAAGGCGCATTCTAACAGTTCAGATTAGTAAAATGTGATAATGGGAAGCAACGAGTGCAGCCCTGGAGAGCAATATTTTTTTCCTTTCATGTAGAAAAACACCACAATGAATAAATAATACATGGTGTCATGTATAAAAGATTATTTGCACATTATTCTCTACTAATAGTAGCTTATTCCAGAGGTCCAATGTTTGTTCAGTGCACATAACAAATCCAGCTGATAAATTTGGATGAATATTTTATAAGAGCTGAGCTGTGTCAATTATTCATGTTTATTGTAACGACATCTTGACACAAAAGGCTGGGCCAAGTGTTTGGAGTTCACGCAGGTTTCAAGAAGTTAAAATGAATACGTTGAATAAGCTCCGCAAGAGCGAAAAAATAAACACGTTTTTTTTAACCTCAGGCGGGGATGATATTTTCAATTACTATTGCAACAACACATCATCAGTAGGGTAAAATTAACCTGTCTCACGACGGTCTAAACCCAGCTCATGTTCCCTATTAGTGGGTGAACAATCCAATGCTTGGTGAATTCTGCTTCACAATGATAGATATACACCAGAGGTTTGGTTCTTCTCTGACCTCACGATTCCATTCGATTAAGATTCTGCCTTTAATGACTCTCGGAGCATCTCCATCTTCAGTTTTATACTCGACCGCACGTCTATTCCATCAGTTAAAACAAGCATCAGAAAAAATAGGGGCTTTCTTTTTATTTACAGTGTTTCGAAAAATCAGACAGTCCACAACATAAACAGCTGCAGCTTTTTAATACCAATATCTGTGTGTTTCACCTGAGTAAGTCGACATAATACAAGCAAAACAAATCCTTCGGCGGCGCATTACAAATAGATTTGTTAATATTCACTGGCCTCACCATTTTATTATGATGTCTGCATCACAATGTATCTTTGAACCAAGACATTTCCGCACCTCTAACATACTCCTCTGGCCTTTTTGGGATTTAAACCCACAGGACTAAGAATGTTTTATTAAATGGTCACAGTAGGTTGGTCATATTCACGTACTATGAAGGATGGTGAATATTATGTGAAGCCGATTTACTGTCTAATTTGTCCACATCTCAGTTTCATAAGGAACTTAAAATGTGGTTGTACATCTCTTAAAAACTCTTTATTTTATTGCCATTGCAAATAAAACCAGTTTTATTGGATGGTTGGGTTTCTGTAGCCACCACCAGCTAACCATAGTGAGGGGAGCTGAACTTATTTTATTGCATCAGTGGCAGAAAACACATTAAACAAACTCAGCTGTCGCTTAAGGTGGACTAACCGGATATGTTTAGTGATGACAGGCACTAAAGAATCACTATAAACAGAATGTAAAGCCAATATGTGTAAAATACTGTATTTACACAGACACTCGGCCCATTTAATATGGGTATAAGTGGATAATATGGATTACGCTTGGAGTTTGTTAACATTAGCCGACTCCATTTCTAAGCTACTGTTATCTAATGTTGCTGCTTTACAGGAGCATAAAAGAAGCGTTAAAGAACTCAAGACATAACAGAAGGATTTTTGTGGGAAAACCAGCACAAATCTTCATTCACAAAAAACATTGAAGGCTGTAATCACAGATACAGGCACCGAGATAGTTGCCATCTTAGGAATGGAGTTAGCTAACATCAATGAATGACAAATGACAGTATTATACACCACATTAAAACTATAATTTAAATAAAAAACAAAAAAACATGGCAGTCCCTGTCATTCTTTGTCAGTAGCACAGAATTACCATAACCTGAACAAGATTTGATACCAGCTGGAGATTGACTGATATAAGATATGTAAAAGCTTTTACGAATCATATATTTTATATTACCTATTATTTTAGTAAGGAAAAGCTGATAGCCTATTAATTGGCTGATATCACTTCCAAAAAAATTCACACAAAAATGTGAAAATTCATCATGCATGTCTTAAACTGTCTTTAACTTTATAAGAAAATAAATAACTGTTGAACTGATCATCAAATTAGTACATGTCTAAATAAATATATCTGAATTACCAAAAATTGTATTTAAAAGATTTAATCGGTAGATATGGTTGAAAACAACAGACTAGCTGTAAAAACAATAGATTAGATTAGATTAGATTAGATTAGATAGAACTTTATTGATCCCTTGGGCAGAGTCCTCGATAAATTTAGGTTCCAATAGCAGCACAACACTGAATGTACAGTATAAAAAATATTATAAGAAAATAGTAACACAATAACTATAAAAAACTTTAACAAGCAGTAGTGAAAAAAAACAGCAGTTGCACATTGGAAAAAATACTAGTAAAAACAACAAATAACAGAGAAGTAATCATAAAGTAGTAATAATAAATAATACAAATAACTATTATGTTATAATATTATAATATGCACAATATGTAATGTTATAAAATGTTATAATAAAGTGATGACAGTAGTAGTTGGGCGATATATTTTATAATAATAATAATAAAAATAATTAATAAATTATCATTATTATCATTATTATTATTATTATTATTATTATTATTACATGAGCGAACACACATTATTGGTACCAACTTATGCCAATGCCAGTAGTTTGGAAAATGTCCCATTGGTGCTCTTTACTCTAACTCTTTGCTTATGGAGGCTAAAGGCTATAGAGGTTTTCAGCATCAACACAAGTACTTTAGTTTCACAAGTTTCCAACGGCAAAAACACTTGGGTTTGGCATTTATTTGACCAACTATCAGAAAAACCTGTCAGTATCGATAATAGGATGGAAATGGTTCTCACCTGGAACCGACTCCTGATTCCCATCCTTACTCATGTTATATATTCTTATACCGTCATTAGCTTATTCCGTCCTTGTCCAATAATACAAATTTCATTGCATGACATTGGTCGTCATGTTCATTACACAGCCGCTCTCACCATACTCTGACTGCAATAACATTTGTACACTATAAAGCATGTGAATGTAAAAGGGGCTGTGAAAAGTAAGTGAGATTCATGACACGTTTGCATTGACTTTTTAGTCCTCAAAATGCATGTAATTTCTGTGCCAATTTGTTCCTGTGCAACAAAGCGCAATTTAACCATAAAGGAGAAGCTGAAAATACACTGCAAAACCAAGGACATTCGCATATGCCACCCTAGTGAGAAGTTGATGAAATGGCTATATGATATAGTGAAACACTAGTATCCACACATAAGCTCAAATACATTTCCATATTCCATTCCTGGAGACAAAACACATTTGAATGAGAGAGGGACACGTGGGGGATGAGATGTAGAGCAGGGAATGGAATAATCTAAGCTCAGTGACCATACAACCTTTAGAAAATAATGGGGTGACTGGAATTGTAGGTAGACAGGAAGGGAGATTGGCAAGATTTTATCACATGAGAGCAAAGACATATTAATCATAGTCCAGGCACACATGAGCACAATGGTAAGGAAAGAACTCGGGAAAGGTTAATGTGTGGAAACGGGTGTAATAATGTGCGGTGCTGAATACTAAAATGGAAAGTTGAATACGCTGCAAAGCAATCACGGCTCTTTGTCACGTCATTTTACATAAGGCAATGCTATGCATATATTGTTGGTTAAAAATATGATGGGAAAAAAATATATACACCATCTGCCAAACAGCATGAATTTAACAATAAAAACAGACTTGTTTGTGTGTGGGAAGCTCAGCCAGTTAAGGCTGTCAGCTTGAATCTGAATCAGCCTTCCTGCGTGTCATCGTTTTTCTCTTGTGTTTCCTGCATCTCCGCTCGGACAAATCATCTCAAAAACCACTTTAATCATCAGTACCAACGTACACTTAATACGCAAATAATCCCTGAACCATCCTGAGACGTAAAAATAACATAAAGTGAAAACTATATCCAGTGCAGTTTATGATTGACCTTGATAACGACAATAAAGACCCACTGTAGAAAGAACAAAAGCAATATAAATCTACACCGCAGTGATTCAGATGAGCTTCTTTTTTTTGTCAGTCTAGCAGGATACAAGCTTAACATCCCTGTTTCAAATTCAGAATCAAAGACACTGTGTGTTCATCAGCGGGGTACAGAGCACGTCATCTTCCTCATTGTCTCGCGGCGTAGAAGCCTTGGCAGCCGGCCCTGATTCCCATGACGTCACTGCTTCCCTCTAATGAATGCAGACAAGGACTCAAGGGCCGTATTGAAAGGTAGCGATACAGGCCAGGCCTTCAGTTTTTAAGATGCACTATTCTGCCAACACATGTCACCGAAGAGGCTGAAAACATGGAGGTGAGCGGACAGGGGAAATGAAAGTGTCTAGTACTATACATTCTTATGTACATCTTGTCAATGCCAGGTGATTAGTACATACACAAAGGGCTCATGGCATGTTCTTTTTTTATTAAGCAAGCAAAGCTATTACATGCATGAAATTATGAAACCAATTCATGCTTTTAGTGTATATACAAAACTAGAAAACTAGTGTTATTGTATTGTATTCAAAGACTTTCTTTTTCACTGTAGAACTCTGAGATTCTTTTGAATGAAAAGTGCTTTACACTGTAAATGCAATTTATTATTATAATAATAATTATTATTGTTGTTGTTGTTATTTTCAAAAGAGATTCAAAGATTCTTTATTGTAAATTCACTAGATGCTCGAACATACAGAGAATTGAGATACTGTTTCTCTCTCACCTTGTTAAATGTCATGCATTAAAAAAAAGGTAAAAATACAATAAGAATAAATACGCGGTATAAACAATGCCAGAGGTGTTTAGTGCATACAGGAAGGGCTCATGACATGCTCTTTTTTAGTAAGCACGTGAAGTTATTATATACATTACATACATTTATACATATACACAATTCATGCTTTTAGTCTATACACAAAACCAGAAAACTAGTGTTGTTGTATTTTATTCTAAGATTTTCTTTTTCTCTGTAGAGGTTTGAGAGTCTTTTGAATGAAAAGTGCTTTAGAAATGCAATTTAGAATAATTATTAATATCATTATTATTATTATTATTATTGTTGTTGTTGTTTTGAAAAGAGATTCAAAGATTCTGTATTGCCAATACACTAGATTTACAGACCATACAGACTACTGAGATACTGTTTCTCTCTCACCTTGTTAAATGTCATGCATTAAAAAAAAAATAAAAAATTATAAAAACAGGTAAAAATAGAATAAGAATAAATAACGATATAAAGAACAAACCATAGCAGAATAAAAAGTGCACACGTCAATCTATTTACAGTAGTAGCAGTAGTGCAACACAGTAATGGTTATCTTTTAAAGGTACATGTAAGATTTGATCCTGCTCATGTACGTAACCATTGCAGTTACTCTTGTTCTCAGCCCTTTCAATATTACTGGAACATGATGTTTTGTTTTATTTTATCTAAAGGTTCAATGTGCAAAATTTGTGATTGCTCCTATACTTGCATAGTTTGTTGACACTGAATTGCACCATTTCTAAGCTAATGGTGACGATTACACACTGTTACTGTAGAGGAGGTGAAGAGAGGCACAGAAAAACTAAAGATCATGCATAAATGTCATCTGTGGGTACGTGATATGGCAATACTAAGTATATGTCTTTTCTTTATTGTGAGTAAACGTCATACCATGAGTCACAAAAATTTTACAGTAACAATAAAACACCTGTAGGTGAAAGTGGAGGAACCAAACACTGTTAGTGCTGACAGACCCCAACAAATCACTACAAATGGACAGAATGGATGTGTTTGTGTTTCAGATACATGGGCCAGACAGGGCCATCAAACAGCTCTGGGGGGGGGGGGTTCTGGATACTAAACTCTGAAATATATTTTCTGAGTTGTAAACTGATGCTTGATGGCGACATAATGTCAACTGTTTGTGATCGCTTTAGTTCATGAAATTTGGGTAAAAAATGAAGGCTCTAATCAGAGTTGGGTTTCAACCTGTCTGAGTCTGAGGGACTCATCCAAACCTGGTTCATATTCCAACAGGAAACTGAAGTCATATCCCTCTATTCTCAACCCCCATTGTAAACCTGCTGCCTTTAATCGATTACCTTGTCATCTTGAATCCAAAATAATAATGTATTCAAATACCAAAGTCACACAACAAACACAGGCGGCAGAACTGTTTCACTAGCAGAAAACTCATGTAGGTTAGAAAGGGTGGGACATGTGGGACTGGACTTTATTGTGGCCAAAAAAAAAAGTGGAAAAATATTCCAAATATAGCCTACATTTAAATGGATATTGCTTTTTGGGTGGTAGCAGTAAAAAAAAACAAATTAACCCTTTCACAGCCTCATTTGGTTATACATACTGTAGGTTTCTTGTGGTCTTCTGTCCTGCAGATGTCTCACACATCCACATCTGGACATACAGCCAATCCTCAACCTCCTGCAGATTGTTTTAGCACCTCTTAGAATCATGCAGTATATTCATATGCATACATTATACATATATGTGAGTTTTATGCTAGAATATAGAACTACACATACAAATAAACTTTACTGATCCCCAAGGTAAAATTCACATAAATGTATCATTATAAAACAACAATATTACTAATATATTTTTTATTATTTTAATTCATTCTTATAATCACCAATATGATTGATTAATGTATATTTTGTTAGTGTTTGATTACAAAGATGCTAGATAACTCAAAGACAGTATTAGATTCAATAGTAGGTTTAGGGTTTTATAACAGACTTCCAGATAAAAGAACTTAACTCAAAATGAAAGAAATAAAACACATTCATACATCCCAAATTCACATTTAGGACAATTTCCTGACTTCGAAGGTTTTAAATTTATAAACCTGATTTTGAGACAATCCCTTTGAAAACCTGTAGACACCCTGAGAAAATGGAACAATGCTTGTTCTGCTACTAGTGTAAAATATGTTTATGCAACAGGGCAGATGATGTAAATGACTCACTGAATGTTAACAAAAACACAACTAATTCTTATTTTCAGGTGATTATACTCAACTGAAAACATAATTGAATATTATATACTCCATTTCTGGAATTACTTTACATCTTCCCAAGTTTCCCTAAATCTTAGTCATTGCCCCTTTAATAGCATGTAATGTGCTGGAGTTTTTTTGTGGTGACATGTTTAACACAGATATTATTGATTCAGACCTGCATTTGTCCCCAGAGACAACTGTTTCTGCCACAGTAGCAATTAAAACAACAATTTGACAACAACAACCAACAATGACGAAACCAAGTGAAACACACACACGATGACAATCCCATAAAATTGGTGGTGCAATAAAAACACTTACTTATATAGAATGTAAATTACTGGTAATGCTACCTGTGCTGTACAAAGCTGAACATAGAGATGGCTGAGGGTGTGAAGGAGAATCTGTGTCTGTTGGCTTTGGCTGATGGCTGTCTGAGGCAGGAACTTGAGTTTGCCTTCTCTGACACTTCCTTATTGTACAGTTCTGATGGAGATTTTTGCTAAGTACCAATGTTTTTACTGCAGACTTTGGTTATCCTTATTAAAGAGTTTTTTGGGGGGTTTTGTTTTTTTTCAGATTCATAGATGCAAACCAGCAAATGATACGGACAAGTCCAAGCTGTGTGAGGATCGCTAAACTTTCAGCTTACCATTGAACTGAAAACGAACAAAAACTCATGCACTTACAGTACAGGCCAAAAGTTTGGACACCCCTTGTCATTCAATGTGTTTCCTTTATTTTCATGACTATTTACATTGTAGATTCTCACTGAAGGCATCAAAACTATGAATGA
>JAPQRQ010000010.1:28248800-28263231 GCA_037367365.1 Apogon talboti | reverse complement strand
GAAAAGGAACACAAACACAAACTCACAGCAGCTTTTATGACACTGAAACAGACAATTCACAGCAGCATGTTTACCTGGAATAATGTCTCAGGGGTTAAAGGGTTAAAAAAAAACCCTGTAGGTCTATTTATGTTTGAAATCTCTCTATTTTTGTGTTTGTCAATTGTCTTTCTCTAATGCTTAAATGAGGAAATTATAATGCTGATAATTTACTAAAGGCTGCATTGATTGCAGTGTGTCAGTGTGACGCCTGCTTTGAGTCACTTAATGGTGTACTGTGTGACGCATTTTGTTGCAAAAATGCCAATTTAGAGTAAGTTCATCTCCAAGGCATGTGTTTTATTGTGCTTGTGTGTGGAGTTATCGCATCGAGAGACACATTCTGTAACAAGTGTGAAAGCAGTCAGCAAAAACTTCAATAAGGTCCACACCTAAGAAGAGAACAAAGAAAACTGAATGAGTTAATTTTGCATTTTGCTGACAATATGAGGTGTCTGACTACAACTCTTGGCCTCAAACAGTAGATACAGAAACAGTAGAGCCTTCCCTAATGCCAATATTTCACTGAGTTAACACTACTCTAAAGATTTTATATCATTCCAACAGTAGCCAAAGCCAATATTATTATTGGATAAACACCCACGTGTACAATAAGTCAATAGGAAATCCTCTCAAAAGCATAGCAACAACTAAGTGGTTTGCTTACACGAGCATACAACAGCATTTGAGACCACTTAAACATGTGGAATATAGGATTATGCTAATGCAGAATCAAATCCTCCCATGATGACAGAGCAAGCTAACGGTGCTAACATGACATTAACGTCATCAATATAGAGCTAAAGTGGAAACTGACAGACATTACAATGACAGCAATGACATAAATTCCTTGAAAAAGAAGGAAAATTCTTTGTTGGGTTTATCAGGGGTTATAAATTAATCTATTAACCTATCGTTGAGGAACATTTACAGTTGTCAGGCTGAGAAAAAGTACTGGTGAGGCATTATTTGACCATTCAGAGGCTTTTCCTTTCTTGGTTAGTGTTTTTCAGCGTAGGATTTCAGCTGTAGCGTATGCTCATGATGCCAAAGTTCCCTGAAGTCACACTTAGTCACATGTAGGTTATGTGAAAACACCAAAAATATAACTAAAATAGAAAAGCGTTGACTGATTTAGCAAATGTGATTGCATGACAACACACTCAGACTGTGATGAAGCTAAAACATTTACATATTGGTCTCAGTCTAATACTTAATAATACTTAATAGTAAAAGTTTTTGCTTTGAGTACAGACCAAACAGAGCGTGACACGGGTGTACGTCCTTTATCAGGCAAAAGTTGGGGTGTGTACAAACTAAATGGGAGAATGTGCACATCTGATGAGGCAGTGTACTGGAGATGATAAATGTAAAGAATTATAGTGTGTGTGTGTGTGTGTGTGTGTGTGTGTGTGTGTGTGTGTGTGTAACAATGCCACTCGCATATTTAATGCCATTTTCTATAACACATTATGAAGTCAATCCTTTACAAAGTCACTCTGTAGTACAGTGGTCCCTCGTTTATCGTGGGGGTTATGTTCTAAAAACAACCCAAGAACGCATTCTGTACTGTATAGGAGACACGGCACGGAGGAGATTGATTGACAATGGTCTACAGTCCCTTAGCCAATCAGGACGCAGAACACAATGCGTGTTCATACGCTGTAAAAAAAAAAAAAAAGCATGCAAAATTGCACTAAAAAAAATCCGCGAAACAGCAAGGCCGCGAAAGGTCAACCACGTTATAGTAAGGGACAACTGTACTTCTTTTTTTTTTGTTTACTGAGTGATGCAACACTATAGACAGGTGAAGAACAACAGACTAACATTACAGACAATGGGCATGACAAGACAAAGACATGCAACAGGCAGGGACTCATAACATTTTAACAATTTGAAGGTGTGGAGGGTTTATGTGGAGGTGCGTTTGGAGGTGGAGGTGCGTGTGTGCGTGTATGTGTGTATGTGCGTGTGTATATGTACATACAATAACAAAAAGGTGAGGATATGGTTTGTCAAATTAAGTTGAGATTATATATGGGGGGAAAAAAATCTCTGTAGTACTTCTGCTGACCTGTTAATCCTAAACCAGTGCAGTTCTATCAGCAGTGGATGAATGATGCTTCTTGGTGTGGTTCATCTGAGGGAACAGAGATCACAGTGTTCTGCTTAGGCTTGAACCCTTGCCCTTTACGCACTAAAATAGATCTAGGTTCCTTGAATCTCTCAGTTCTGTTCTGCACCTTAAAGCCTGAAATATCCAAATCCCTTCCTGTATTTCTTTGAAGAATCTAAGTCTTAAACATTCTTACTACACCTTTTCTGAATGCTGCTCGATCAACTGTTCACATCTGTATGAAACGGACAAAGTTTATTTTTTTGATATGTGTATTATTGTTAGGAAATGCCACGGGAATGTAGGTTAGGTAAAAGGATAGGGGTAAGGGGGCGGGAACATATATAAATTAAACTTCATCCTGCTCCTTTTCGAGTATGTTTTTCTTTTATATAAATTTTTCTTGTTGTTTTAGTTTTTAAAATATTCAAAATAAATAATCAATCAATCAATCACCTGCTTCAAGTCACATTGCTGTTTCATTGTTTTTACAACATACTGTAGAACATACAAGCCAAGATGGCGGCGCCTGCACACACTGCACTCTATGGAACCAATTTGCAATAATGTAAAACCACCAATGTGCAATAATCACAATCAACAATGTGTAATAATCACCAATAATCAATAATCAATTATGTGCAATAACGAAAAATCAACAATGTGCAGTAACTACTGTACTTACCTCTCCCTGTCCTTTTATATTTTGCATTTCATATTGTATATTTCCTTTTTTACTCAGGAGGTACTGTCTCTATGAAGTGTGTCAGAATTTCACTGTGTATGCTCTGTGTATTCAATGACAACAAAAGGAATCTTGAATCTTTTTAGTCCTAAATGGCTCCTGTTACAACATATTCATGAATGTGTTGCAGCCTGAATGTGATAAATGGATGTATAATTGCAAATGACATGAAGCTAACCTGACAAACACTGAGATAGATTATGTTCATGCAGTCTACAACAGGGGCGTCAAACTCATGTTAGTTCAGGGGGCACATTCAAATGGGCCGGACCAGTAAAATAATAACAGTGAAAAAAGTAACATTACATTATGAATATATTTACATCTACAAAGTAACCTTTAACAAATGTCAATAACATGAACAACCACAAACAACCTGAAAATTTGTAAGAAAATTAAGTGCAATTTAAAACTATTCTGCCTCAGTTCATCATTTACACATGTGCATTACAGCTTTACAGATCACAGTGGATCTACAAAGACACAAAACATTTAATAACAGGCAAAATATTGTTAAAATTCCACTTATTTTTCTTAAGACATTTCAACTTGTTCATATTTGTTCAGGTTATTCATATTTTTTGAGACAGGATAGTTTGGAGAAAAAGTTAGAGTTGTCATTATATATAGGTTTTTGTGATAGTATTTTACTGGTCTGATCCACATGAGATCATATTAGTCTGAATATGGAACCTGAACTAAACTGATGTTGACACTAATGATTGTTCATATGTTCAGTGTAATTTTTGCATTTCACAAATTCATCCCCACGGGCCAAATTGGACCCTTTGACGGGCCACGGTCCCAATGTAAGTACATTTTTAATATCATTGCTTTGTTTTTGAAGTTCTCTTTTTCATACTGTTCTGACTATTGCTTGTTTGAGGTTGTAATAGGATTAATAATGGCTATACTCTTCTCTGGTGGCTCAAGAGGCTCATCCTGCATTCACAATACATCTAAATAGAAGAATATTAATTACATCGGTGAGGGTTTTTTTGCACAAAATCAAAATATCTACTGTTGGATGAAAAAAAAAAATGAGAGTTTGCTTCATGTTTTGTTGACTCACTTCTTAATAATGAATCCCCAGATGCTCAGAAACCCACAGAAAACAAATAAGGCAGTAAAACAAAGCTCGGTATTTCCTTTTGTCTTGTGAGACTCAATCTGAATATTTGTCACTGTCTGTTCATGTTATTAAAAGGGAGGCTTGTATTGTTACCATACAATCCAAACAAAATGACACGGATTAGACTTTTAGATTTGTTGAAGTTGGAAAGACTTAAAAAAAAAAAAAAAAAAGTTATGTCACTGATTAAATTACCAGCATTGACAACCAATGGAAAAATATACACAGTTTTAGAATGAGATTATCACCAACTTAATCATTTTAAAGCCTCTGTGCATTGAGTTTACAGTGTCTTATTGTGTTCATTTTCTACTTATTAACGACCTTGTGATGTAACAAGGTGATGTGTATTGCTATTTGGTCACTGATGATAGTCACGTGTTGGATTTGGTCACTCGATTCAAGTGATCATATTTGGACAAAATAGTAAAACTGGGTACTGTACAGAGTTTTTAACAATGAGCCTGATTATATAACCACAAAAATCTGATCTCTGGGTGACAGTGGAGGGAAAAACATCCTTTTAACTGGCAGAAACCTGGACTCTTAGAGAATGGTTGTCTGCCTTGACCATTTGGGGTTAAAGAGAGAGGGTTAAAGGAAGAGAGAGAGAGAGAGAGAGAGAGAGAGAGAGATTTCTTACATAGTGATGGTAGAGTCACACTTCCTGCCACTCACATTTGACTATATAACTTCCATTTCTACAATTTTAGTTGTGTTTACACATGCGCAGACATAAAAGAATCTAATAAATCACATTAACCTGTATACATGCAGGAAGACATCGGAGTATCAGTTGTGCTGATCTGATTTCTCATACTCAGATTACTGCCTTTTTCATATGAAACATGAGAGTATCCTGTTTACATGATCACTTGAATATTCTGAAAACTCCAGAAATCGGAGTATCGGTGTGCATATAAACAGGATCAGTAGCTGATTTCCTCAGGGGTTGGTTTTATGTCCTGTCCTGTTTATCATTTATATCAGTAGTACTATTTCTTTTGTAAATATGCACAAATGCAGATGATACACTTCATGGTAATCTCTACAACATGGAACAGACAGAACCGTATTACCTCCACTGTAATGGTTCTATATATGGACCTTGGTCTCTGGGTATATGAAAAACTTACATTCAAATATCACATCACCGACCTTGTCTGCAAACCATAATGTTTTTTTGACAGAACAACATCAACTTCCTGATGCTCTGTAGGAAATGGAGCAGCAATCCTGTCTATTCAGGATTATGATGACATGCTTCTGCTTCGGCTCTTAAATCCTTCGATGCAGTTTTTCACTCTGCTCTCATGTCCATTACCGGGGATGTTTATACCAGCCGTCATTATATTTGTATGAAAAGGGCTGTCTGTCCTGTGCATGAAAGACAAAATAAGCACATGTACTTGCTCATTTTTTAAGCCTCTGCTGAAAATCTACCTTCCTACATCTATGTCCTTGCTACAGAGACCTTCTGGAAATTAAAAATTCTACCCAATGTCTGACTTTTACTACATGTCTTTACTCAATGTGAAAGAACTGTTTTTAGTTTTTACAAAATGGATGTTTTTACAAAGCAGCTGAAAACTGAACATTCTGGTCCCACTGAGTGAATTTATATCCATGGCCAATCTATATTATAAAAGCCAAGGGGCCTCTGTGTGCGTGTGTACATGTGTGCGTGTGTGTCCGGGGATTCACACAAAATCCGGAAAAAGCTGACTGCTGCAGTTTGGTGTCCTTTTGTATTTTTGGTCAAGGAACAGACTAGCAAAAATGTCAAGTTGATAGGACCAATATTTTGGGGGATATTAGTAATTTTGGAATACAATAGCCTTACAATCACATTGCTATGGCCAGAACACTTTGGCGGTGACTGCTGGACAAATGTGGTACAGCATGCACAACAGTATACACACTACCACATCTAGAACCCATGGATCCCCATAGGTCAATGAGTTAGTAATTATTATAATAATTTTGTTTTCATGTGCTTCATGTGATGGTCTTATTAGTATTTAACTTAAGCGTATTTGACCTTGACAATCACTTATTCTTGGGAAATAGTTATTGTAGTATAGCAAGAAACAATTGCTATGTCAATGGGTGATACACTGATACACACTGTATCAGAAATAAGTTAGTTAATGTTCCCAGTTAACCCATAAAGATCCAGTGCAACTTTTGTGTCAGTTCCCAAATGAATTTTTCTCTCTATTTAAACTTTCTTAAATAATTTATCACCATTTATTATAATATTATCCCCTGTTTTTTGTGTTTTTTCTGGGTAAATCATGATTTTCCAATATTTAATTCACTGATCATGTAGATGTTCATATAAACTCAGATTAAATTTCAGAAACAGAGAAGTCTGAAGAAAAAGTGACTTTTTCAGCAAAGATATCAATAAGAGAACATAAACCCAGTGTGTCCATCCACTGTCATTGATCCAACTCCATGGGTTTTACTGGTGAATCAATGTTGTAGAAGATGACGGTGTTTCCACGTTCACTACGGAGCTTCTGAACGTCCAAATGGATCATATCTGATGACCATGAAAAGATGAAAAACTGCATTTTACACCAACATGTATTGATATAACTAGTGATATAAAAGATATAAAACATTATAGATGAGTTTTGGTTGCCAGTGGCTGTTTGGGTCTTTATGGGTTAAAAAAAAAAAAAAAAAGAATACAATCAGAAATTATAACCCATGCACACAGATTTACACACAGCTCCTTTTTCAGCTGAGATCAGTAAGTAAACAAGAAAAACAACCAATAGCGTTCCTCATCTCCTCTAGTAGAAATAACACTTGCCTGGTAGAGTCGAACAATTCTTCTTTCTGTTCCTTAACCTGAATAACGGATTTCATTGCCCTGATAACTACAGAGGGAGGCTTAGCTCATTATGGCCCATAATCCAATCTGCGAGCTCCCTGAATTGGCAGCGCAATGACATATCAATATTGTCCTTGGTAGCAAGAGAAGGTGGAAATGTAACAAAATCACTGCAAGAGAGAGAGAAAGAGAGAAGTGGGAAAAAGGCAAGCATTTCTGGCTGTAAATGAACACCAGCTGGGAATACAAGGTACAAGGTTGTAGAAATGTCTGTTCTGTACTCATTCAGTTTAGCTAATCCATACAGCACAACAATGGGCAGCACTGAAATGTAATTAATGATAAATATTACCAGTGTCATCAAGTAGAGCCTGTTAACAGAGCCTATGGTGCAGTTGTGAAATGAAGCAGTGGTCGATATCAAACCAGCTGCGAAACGATCAACCATCCATCTGAACAACATACAGCATGAGCTGATTTAAGATCATCTGTAGGCTCTTTCCATAGAAATACACTAAGCATTAAAAGAAATATTAAATAACAAATCACGCCAGCCACCACATAGAACTGGATGTGTGTGTTCTGCCAAGCTGCAGGCGGTGTCAGAAACATTAAGGTTTTATTGTCCTATGACGTACGGTTTGCTTATGTATTTCCTGACTGTCGGGAGCTTTAGGGAAAATTTATCAGAGTGAGCCATCAGTTCCCTCATGTGGAAAAAGATGTTTTGTAAGTTTGTAGATAACAAATGCTTATGTAATCTGCACAAATGTCAACCCTCAAATCATCCAGACATTTTAACCCAGAGATGCAACAAAAAGCACACATTGCAGACAGCGCTATCACCTGTCACACTGTTTACATCCCCTACACTTATATTAAAAATGAATTATTCATAAAGGAGAATGTGATTACCAAAATATTTAAGTGTTTTCGGGCTGCAATCATTCAATTAAGCTCCAAGAGACATTGCAGATCAAAAGACGGTTGTTTTCTTGACTTAGGCTCCCCTTTTATTCAGCTGGAATTTTCCAATACTTCCAGCCTTATTTGTTTTTCAAGTATTTACTTGCTAATGTAATAGGTGATTTAATTGCTCTAAACAACGATATCTTTGTGAAACACATTTCTGCACTGCCCAGTACCCACATCCTTGAACAATGACAAGCTTTCGGAGAGGACAGAATTAAAATTCAAAGGCAAGGCGGTTCATTTTAGTTCCAGGAACTGCTGTGTGAAAAACACTTGACTGATTTTAATCACATTCTTATTTATTTCAGCTTAGGGCTCGGCATGACTTTTTAACAGCCAGGAGTGATTTCCATGGATTTTCTTGTGGTGCAACAGCACCATCTAGTCGGTCTCTTCAGGTAGTGTCAGTGCTCACTGAGGCCATTAGATATTCAGACTAAAAGCTCTGCCTCCATATTGCGCTGCTGAAATAACAAACATTTATTTGCAGAATAGGCTTTTACTAAGAGTACTTTATCTCCCTGTCTGTTATACACTCCATTGAGTCAGGATTACTGTTGTCTACATATGCTCGCACTGTTCAGTGAGAAGACTGTCAATCTAGGAAAAACGAGACATGGGATGTGATTGGAATTTGGCAAATGCAACGAAATCTCCAAGAGTCGCTGCAGCATTCATCTCATAAAAAATAAAGTGTTCAAAGAAAGTATTTTTAAAAATCTTGGTTCTTTGACAGAGATGACCTTCCTTAGAAGTCATAAATCAGTGACTCCTATTCAGTGTGGGAAGGGTTCCTTTTAAAAAGTATTTTATATCATAAATACTTGTCCTTAAATGCAATGTTTAAATATATTCAGTTAGATTGCTCAAACTAAGAAACATGTATTAAATACTTTGAATTAAGATGACTTTGTCTTGCATTGATAATTCAAGAAATAGCCTGGCAAGATGGTATTCACATAACATGACTCTCTGAAAGAACATGGACACTTGTTCTACTGATGTAAGTATAAGGAAACACAAAAACAGCTACATTTCATCTGCTAAAAGGAGGGAGGTGCAACTTTTCCTTGGCCTTTTTTATTTTCCACTGCATCAAGTTACAGTGAAATAGACTAAATAAAACAATGTAAATATACAGTTCCACGGTCGAACATTGTGTCTTCGAGGCAGTTTTTACCTTTGTTGCTTTCACTTGACAACTATTTTCTGCAACTTGATTGCCCAGAAAATACGCTGTGTTTTAAAACAGGAGGCTTATAGTAAAATGAATGATGTCTTCTAAATATCGGAGCAAATAATGTGCACTGTCAACAAGAACTGTGAGTTCAGATGCATCCACTGTCTTTATGTCATTATCTGTTCATGATGTTTTCTCACTAGCAGACTGCAATTAGTGGCTGAATTTTTACAAAGGGATACCCCAAATGAAATAATAATTTGTATAAGAAAATATTGTCCTGCATAGAGAACAGTAGAAAAAAAAGGATGCACACAACATACTGATACCAAACACAAGAATAGAAGGAGAAACCTGCAATTATAGACTCTTTCTTTACAGAGGTGTATAATGTTTAATCATAGGTTAAGCTTAAAGGGTTTTACAGAGCATTATGATGTAACCAGGAACTTTCCCTTTGACCTTCTGGATGCAACATGTTATCACTTCATTGCGTTATCATTATTAGTTGTCATTCATTTATCCACATAGTTGTGATAGTGTTTATTATATAGTTACATGGATGATAGTGGCTTCTACTATTGGTACTAACAGATCCAGTTGTAATACTGCTAGTATTTGTATTTTGAGTAGTAGTATTAACAGTTATGGGTATTTGTATTTGTACTTATACTAATAACAGTAGTTGTGGTATTTACCCCCACCCCACCACCCCCCTCTCAACCAGTTCTAAATGGAAAGTGTCATGAAATAACTATTGTTATGAATTGGTGCTAAATAAATAAAATTCGATTTGATTTGATTTATCCTATGAGATTAGTGTGTGTGTGTGTGTGTGTGTGTGTGTGTGTGTAGGTGTGTGTGTGTGTGCGTGTACGTGTGTGTCCACGTGTGCCTGTGCGTGTGTGTGTGTGTGTGTGTGTGTGTGTGTGTGTGTGTGTGTGAGAAATTTTGCCAGAATTAAGGACAGAATTCCTGAATTAAGGCCAAAAAGTCTTTTCGTGTGCCAAGCCAAATATTCAGACATTCTGAGAGGCAGTCTCTGAAAAACCTTTTATTTAGATGTTACTGGGACAGACTGACGGACAACTTGAGTTGTTTTTCAACAGAAGTCTCGCTTGCACCCAGGTTTTTCAGTGCCTCCACAGCAGTAACACTGTGAAACACAAGCTAACATTTACTTAGAAATGAATTTAGCTACTGCCATAACAACACTACCTCCAGATTTATAAGTGGAAAAATTTGCACCTTAAAAAACACATTCCTAGAAATTAAAGGTTCAATATGTAGAATTTGAATGTGCTTATTTTAACCCATAAAGACCCAGCTACTTTTGTGGTAGTTCCAAAATGTTTGTTTTTTTTTCTCTATATTTAACTTTTCTTAAGTAATTTATCATCATTTGTTATAATATTATCCCCTGCATTTTGCTTTTTTTTCAGTAAAAATCAGGTATTTTCCTATATTTAATTCGCTGATCATATAGATGTTCATAAAAGATCAGATTAAAGTTGGAGTTATTATATCAGAAACAGAGAAAACTGAAGAAAGCGAGTTTTTCAGCAAGGATATTAATAACTGAACGTAAAATCAAGTGTGTCCATCCACTGTCATTGATCCAGCTCCATAGGTTTTACTGGTGAATCAATGTAGAAGATGACTGTGTTTCCATGGTAACTATGAGCCTATGAACATCCAAATGGGTCATATCTGATGACCATGAAAAGATGACAATCTGTATTTTACACCAATTATTTACATGTATTGATAAGATTAGTGAATCAACAGATATTAAACAGTTTACATCAGTGGATGCTTTTGGTCACCAGTGTTTGTTTGGGTCTTTATGGGTTAAGTTTGTGTTGGAGTCTCTTTTGTACTGAGAGCCACAAATTTGTTGATGTTACCAAGATTTAACTCCATTTCTAAGATAATGACTTGAGAGAATGTGGTACTTGCCTACATCCATGACAACCGATGCATGAATTTTTCAATAGAAAACTTGTCGTTTTTCAGCAGAAATCTCAGTTTTCCAGCGCCTCTATGAAACTGTGGCTTCCTATATGTAGAATTAGTAGAATTTTAATGCACTTATGTAGAGATTGTGTTGGAGTCAATTGTTTATTGACGTTAGCTAAATATACTCCTAAGCTAACAAATGTTTCGCAAAATTTGGCACAATCATGAAGGTGGACTCAAGGATAAAATGAACAGATTTTAGTGGCCAGGGGTCAAAACTTAAGGTCACTAAACAAGGAAACTCTGCAACTATGAGCTAACTTTGAGGTATCAGCACTAATGGTCTGTAAATCTTGTTTGATAAGCCAAACTCTTCAGGGGTCTCATATTTGCTGACCTAAATTTTCCAGGTAGCATTTATATACATATTAGCTTATTGTATAATTCATTGTTCAGTTTAGTAAGCATAACAGCATTAAAATCATTCTCACTGTACTTTTCTTTTTTTGCTTTGCTCCTAATTGTGGGATCATCTCTGTCTTACATCTTCCTAATAAATAAAAACACACACAGCTGGTGTTCTTTAAGCTGTGAGTGTGTATTTGAGGCCACCATTAAAAATGCACACCACCCTCCAAACAGTGTCCTGACAAGCCACTCATGCTCATTGGATATCAGTCATTAAAATTTAGTGAAGAGGGCAAAGCCAGGCCTAGGTAAGGTAGGTATCGGGTTCCTCATTCAGGGCTGCAGTGAATGAATTTTTCAAAGTCCTATTACCTCTCCAAGGCAGTGCTGCTGACGTCTCAAGGCTGCGCGCTCCGACATTGCCGTTGTCTATCTCTGCCGGTATTGTAGCTGAGGCGTGACAAAAGCCGAATCAACAATAACAACATGAGTCTCAGCGTGGCTCTACTGATTCATTTACTGCTGGTTGTTGACAAGGCTGATTTGAAAAAGGGTGAGTTGGTATTTGTTATTTTGATAGAGCAAAGCTTGTATTTGATAGGAGTGCTTTATCTTACAGGTACTGTAGATACAGAAAAAGCAGGACCTGAATTGTTCAATGTCAAATTGTAAAACACTTTCAAAGGTTGCATTAAGTTTCTGGGACATGGTTAAATGAAAAAAGGAAGGCAAGCAAAGAGACATTAAGAGCTGAAAGGAAATGTCTGACTCTTCATAATAAGGTGTCAAATGTGGAGGAATCCTCTCAGCTCCATCTGGAAACATCTCCAGTCCAAACTTCCCAGGCCTGTATCCGTACAACATCGACTGTTCCTGGCTCATCGTGGTGGCAGAAGGCTCCTCAGTCCTCCTTACATTTCACCACTTTGAGCTGGAGTACCACGCCAACTGCGCTTACGACTACATCAAGATCTACAACGGCATATCTGAGGATGAGGGGAACCTCCTTGGGACATTTTGCGGCGACATTTCCCCGCCACAGTTCACATCGTCCTGGAACGTCATGTCCATTATCTTCCATTCAGACCGGCATGTGGCCTCTAGGGGCTTCAGTGTCGGCTACAGAAAAGGTAAACCGTCGTCGTTGATGCAATGTGACGGAAAGCATGTGACCAAGTTAGAACCTCTTCACTATAACCGCAGCAGACAGTGTAACCCTCACATGAACAGAAAAATATACCTGCCAGTTTCTAAAGTGTACCAGTTTTACATTGTTTTGTCTGAGCAAGGGCATAAATGTAAAGATACACCCAACTAAACAACCAGTGTACTGTCAGTGTTGCAGAAACACCCTTGTACTTTTCCAGTCTATTACTATTATTACAGTCATTACAGAATCTACTCAATGTGAATCATGTTGGAATATTTTACTGATACCCATACCGTTATCACTTTTGCATATCTTTAGCATAACTGCCTAACTCATAAACAAATGGACAAAAGTATGTGGACACGTTGAATTCAGGTGTTTCTTTTCTAACAGGGGTCTGGGATACAAAACAATAATGACTAATGTCATAATATA
Source organism: Apogon talboti (assembly GCA_037367365.1). Lineage (NCBI taxonomy): Eukaryota > Metazoa > Chordata > Actinopteri > Kurtiformes > Apogonidae > Apogon > Apogon talboti. Next base: position 28,250,250 of record JAPQRQ010000010.1, on the reverse strand, counting down.
GTTTTATATTGTCATAAAGATCACATTGATTATTAATATTGATGTTTATATGTCAAATTATCATGATCAGGACATCTTACAGCTGTAGACATGATGTGTCCCAATATTTTTGTAGTTAGAGTTTGGGGACGTCAATATTTTCTCTTTAAGTTTAATGAGAGATCTTTCTTTCTAAGTGAGATGTGAAGAAAGTAGATGGTTAGTTGTAGTAGAAAATTATTGTTTAGTCAGAGCACAAAAAATACGTTAGAAATTTAGAGGGAGAACATTTAAAATCATAGTCATGGATAAAAAAAAAAAAAAGTCAATGTTGAGGTCAGGAAATTGTCCGAAGCATTTTGGAAGCAAAGATAATTTAAACCAAACTAACAAATGCAATGATATTTATCCCAATATAAAACTACATAATGACATTTGTCATTACTGTTTTGTATCCCAGACCCCTGTTAGAAAAGAAACATCTAAATTCAATGTGTCCGAATACTTTTGTCCATATAGACTTTACATGACTTACATGAATCCCACTGATCTCAGGAGCAAGCATAGGAATTTCCAACAGAAAACTGTACAGGCTGTTTCATGGATGTGGACAACCAAGACAAAACACGCCCCAACACATGTCCCATAAGCACACAAGCACAGCTGAACCTGATACTATATTGAACCTGTAGCACCATGTTGTGTTGTTTTAGCATATTGCTCATATTTACCACCATTACATAAAATGATCATTTTACAGAAATGTTTTCAACAGTCTTTGTTAAATGGCATCACATTTTAAAGCCTTTCTTCCTTTCCACTCTGACACTTTCATTTGTAATAGAGACACAATGATTTCAAAGTTTTTTAATGCATAAAACCTGATAAAGTTATAGAAGAAGCATGTGATTCAGTGGATTTGCACACACTACCTCCATCCTCTGTCATTGCTTTTCAAAAAGAAAAAAGCTCACCATGTATGGACTGTGTGTGCTTATGTGACGTTTGTGTCGGAGTCTGTGCTGCCCAGTCTTTTGTTATAAAGGGGAAAAAATAAAACAGTGTCAATGGTTTAATATGGATTAATGCTGCACACTTTTGTAGCTGTAGAGGAGCAAACGAGACAGTAAAAGTGACCCAGTACCTCATGGATGTTGTTAGGATTTCTACTTACAAATCTGACTCCAGTTGTAAATCCCACGCCATCATTACATTGGTTATTACCTTCACCATAAAACAGACCTGAAACAGGATTAAAGAGTAGAAATGAATCAATCATTCAATGAGCATTAATCAATCTTATACAGATCTGTGGTCTCCCAAGATTACAGAGGATCAGTGTCCCGAGCAAACAGACATAAAAGTACCGTATTTTCCGGACTATAACTCGCACTTTTTTTTCATAGTTTGGTTGGTCCTGCGACTTATACTCAGGTGCGACTTATATATTAAAATATATCATTTCGATAGC
>JAPQRQ010000010.1:28237450-28248700 GCA_037367365.1 Apogon talboti | reverse complement strand
TCAGAGCAAATCAGTATAACACAGAAATCATAGTTACATCACATTGCATTCTAATTACATAATGCCTAGGTTATTATTTGTTCTTGAACCATATAATTCTAACAATGTAGACAAGCATTAGCTTAAAACATGGACTCCAACACAAACTCCAGTCAAGCCTGTGTGACTCTCACATGTTGAGGCCACATTGTGATTTTCTCCTTTTTCACTAGACATGTGCGGTGGAGTACTAACCGGCCTCTCAGGTGTTATTTCCAGTCCGGGCTACCCTCAGGAGTACAGTAACAACGCAGACTGCTCCTGGGCTATCCACGTGTCCAACACCAGCGTGGTCAGCCTGGTCTTCTTGGACTTCCAACTGGAAAACAATGAGGGATGTAACTTTGACTTTGTTGCCGTGTTCGATGGCCCCACAGTCACACACCGTCACCTGGGCAAGTACTGTGGGGCAGACAAACCCCCGAAAACAGTCACCACCTCCAACCAGCTCCTGGTGGTCTTCAAGTCTGACTTCAACATAGGGGGACGGGGGTTCAAGGCCTACTATTATTCAGGTAGGAAAGTGGGAGGGGAGGGGAGTAACTGATGACACAGCACCAACACATGACTACGGTAACAATCAGCCTGGAAAATCAGATAACTGTTAGTAATCAGATAATTGTATTAATCAGATCTGATGTGTTTACATGCACTTAAGAAATGTGACTAAAACCCTGGTCTAGTCGCTCCAGTTCAATATCAGATTTCTTTCGGAGTACATACATACATAAATGGTAGAACCAAACTTCCTGTTATTGTCTTCCATTCATGTTTGACTATGTAACTTCCATTTTCTATGATTTTAATTGTGTTTACACGTGCGCTGACGTCAAAGAACTAAATAAATCAGGTTAACCTGTGTACAAGCAGGAAGACATCGGAGTATTGGGGAGAAATCCAAATGTTTTAATCTGATGCCTCATAATCAGATTACTACTGTTATCTGATAAAATATACCAGATTATCTTCTTGAATAGTGCGATAACTCCATAAATCATAAATCAATAATGATCAGAATATTGGTGTGCAGTAAACAGGCTAAATGATATGATAGTAACCCTGTGACACTTGACATTCTTCTTACTCAACATCATTACACCTCTGTGTAAGAAGAAAAGAAGAAAAATACATTTTATAGCCAGAAAGGCAAAACATAAAAACTGTGTGTTAAAAATATTTGTCTCTATCAATGTGATATATTGAATACATCAAATACAATACCCCGATCAGGTTCATACTGTCTACTTAGAGTATATAGATTCCTTATTTCTGTTTTTGTCAAACATCACATGACCCTTCTGAGGAAGACTACAGGTGTGGCCGAAGGTTAAAATGAACTTATTTCTTTGTCTGACAAAAAAAGAAATGAGGAATCTATCATACCATATAATTAAGTCTATGTTCCTGAATCAGTATTTTATTCCACTCCTCTTGTGTGTTATGTGTGAGGATTTTCTACTCAGCAAGAGCTTACAATTTCATCAAGAAAATAATATATTCATAAATCTATTGTATAGTGAGCTACAATAAAATATAAAAAGACCCGTTTATTCTGAGCAGCTGTAGATTTTAGAAGTCACATCATAATGTCAGGGTGAAAATAACAACGGAGTGTAAACAAGTCTATAAAAAAACTCTTCTAAAACAGTTTTGCATTTGCTGGAAAATGCATCATCACAGTTGAAAACCATGCTGTTTTTCTGAGCTCAGGATAAGTAGACTTTTTCAAGATATATGATTCTCACAGGACAGTGACACTACAAACATATCGTTACCTCATAGCATAATTGGCTAAGTCATATTTTTGGCCAAATTGTGACATACACATAACTATACTGCCCTAACTCTGCTGCTTCATGTTATGCAGATATCACACTTTGGCCAAAAAGATGATTTAGGCAATTATGTTATGAGGCTGACATAATGATCTCTCATCATATACGATGTTGTAGATTAACCCATAAAGACTCAGACATCCACCAGCGACCAAAAGCATCTACTGATCTAAATATTTAATACCTGTTGATCCATTAATCCTATCAATACATGTAAATAATTAGTGTAAAATACAATTTGTCATCTTTTCATGGTCATCAGATATGACCCATTTGGATGCTCAGAGGCTCCATAGTTACCATGGAAACACCATCATCTTCTACAACATTGATTCACCAGTCAAACCCATGGAGTTGGATCAATGACAGTGGATGGACACACTGGGTTTATGTTCAGTTAATGATATATTTGCCAAAAAAGTCACTTTTTCTTCAGTTTTCTCTGTTTTTATATAATAACCTTCAAATTTACTGAGTTTTCTTGAACATCCAAATTATATTATTAGGAATTATTAATACAAAACAAAATGTAGGAAAATACATGATTTACAGTGAAAAATGCAAAAGGCAGGTATATTATCATAATAAATGGTGATAAATCACTTAAGAAAGGTTAAATAGAGAGAAAAATTAATTTGGGAACTGACACGAAAGTAGTACTGAGTCTGTAAGGGTTAAACCATCAACAGTATATAAAGCAGCTCAACCTTAAACATATACCAGTAAAATGCCAAAAAAAAGAATATATTAGTAAAATGAACCTAGAAACATATATTAGTAAAACACAGACAGGGACCATTTTACTGCACAATGAGTACTTTTTCTGATAATACATACAGTAGTTAAGTAAGGGTTTGAATGGATCACGTCACTTATAGCAGAATATTCTGACAGTGTGCCATCAATACTTTTTCTTTAGCAAAAAAAACATCTGAGTTCTTATTCTACCGTTGCTGACTAATCCATGTTTTTATCAGGTGAATGCCAGCAGGTGTTGTCAGATGTCAGTGGTAACTTCAGCAGCCCACACTTCCCCAACATCTACCCCAACAACATCAACTGCCACTGGAGTATCACCCTGGCAACTGGATACCGTATCAAACTCTACTTCCCCGTCATGGACTTGGAAGATCGCAACAGCCTGACAGACGAATGTGACTACGACTATATTGCGGTTTACGACGGGGACAGCCAGACAGACCCACTGCTGGGCCGCTGGTGTGGGAAGGACCACCCTCCATCTCTCGTCTCCAAGGGCAACAAGTTGCTGGTGGTGCTGAGCACAGACCGAAATGAGGCTCACAGAGGGTTCACTGCATCTTATCTCGGAGGTAAATGTAGCTTATATGACTCAATTTCACAGTAAAATCACATTTATTTAATTTTTACTTTATAAAGATATTATTATTATTATTATTATTATTATTACTGAAGTTTTTCCCTACATCAACTTTTCAAATTTAGTGCAGTGACATTTTTACATGTTATCTTTGCAGTCAAAAACTGGGATTCGTACAGTTTTTAGATCTATATTAATCTATTTTTTTATATTTTTGCTCATATCTTGAGATGCTAAGTCATTGAGTTATATAAAAAACATTATTTCAAAACACTAAGCTCTTATTTTGGGATATTTTTATGTTGTTTTGATTTGCAATGTGATAAATAGTATTAGTATTATAATGATGACTTAGTATTTTAAAATGATGAGATGTTACATAAACGTTTTGACTCATTAAAATGAGATACAAAAAACACTTTAAAGCACTAAGGAATTATTTTGAGGCATTAACTTTGACATTTTTAGGTACTGACTCAGTATTTTGGGGTAGTAACCTTTTATTTTGAAATACTAAGTAATTTTTTTGAGGTACTATCTCAATATTTTGAAATACTAAGTCTTTTTTTTATTATTATTTATTTATTCACTGTCAAATGGACATTTTACAGCCAAACACCAAATTTATTTTTTGAGTTTTATCAGTTATAAGAACTGGCACAAACCCTGTTATCAGTCCCTACTGGTGATGGTGTATTTGTGTAAAATGCCAATTGTTATCTGTAAACCTCTCTCCTAACATATTCTTGTGATACCGTTAATAAAATGTGACCTTTTTTTTCTCCTGAACATCCAAGTGGTGCCTGTAAACGTTAGCTGCACAAGATCAGAATTCTCCATTTTGATACCCCAGCAGTCCCTGCCTCAGCTGGACCGTGAGAACGTCTACCTGGGAAATCCAACGTGTGCAGCCCAGTTAACAACAACCTCATATAAGATTCAAGCTCAGTTTGTCAACTGTGGTACAGCTGGACAGGTGACCACCACCTGTGATTACTGATTAGTGCTAGAGACTCTCACTAACTCACAATAATATACCATCATGTCAATTCACAATTAAACAACGTTAAGACCATCATCCACCATACATCCATCCATTGTACGTGCTTTGAGTATGCCTTAATAGAAAAGCGCTATAGAAATCTAATCCATTATTATTATTATTATTATTATCATCATATTGTCTATGGAACTGAACAAGGAATTACACATTTATTCACTACACTGTGGTGTCAGTTAAGCAGAATTTGACAACGCACATCACAAACATGTATATCACGTGTCGTATCATACAATCTAAGAAAGGCATATTTTTTATATTGTACAATATATGCAATAATAATATACCAATGTTTGCATTGATACTGATTTTTTTCATTATTTGCACATCATATCATGCAATACATAAGATGCATCATACAACTCAATGTGTGCAATATCATACCAGTTATTACAGATTTTTTTTCTAATCCCTAATTTCACAAAAATACATTGATTTGGGACTGAAATGAATTCTTTCAAAGAGAAAATACACTTTCTCTTGGTGTCATACTCGTCTTAACAGTGAAAACTCTTCTTTTCCTTTGCAGAAACGTCGGAACATCACCATGATGGTAAACAAACTCTACATCGATTTCTCTGACGGAAAGCAGCAGAATGTTCAGGAATACAAAGTGCAGTGTGACGCTCAGCGGAAGATAGCATCAGTGTTCATCATTACAGCAGAGGAGCGTCGCCTGGAGGAAGAGGCACGGCAGACGGAGAACGGCAACAGCGGCGGCGGAGGGGAAGAGGAAGCCCAGTCACATGACCTGAGCGACATCGTTTTCATAAGCATCTGTGTCCTGGCTGTCATTCTGATGGTCATAGCCATTGTGTGGCTGGTGCTTCTTTAAAATACAGCTACAAGGTTTTTTTAACCAAAGTAATAAAACACACTCCAACGTTGATTTTTTTTTTTAATTAAAAAGAGATTATATTTATGTAAAAAAATATCCATTTACAATATAAAACCAGAATCCTGTTATCAAACATCATACATGTATGTTCATCACTACCAGCAATAAATTACATATTCTTCATAATTTACATGTATATATAAAATATTGATGTGCCACAAAAGTGTTAACACTTTTTTAATGTCCTTTACAGAAAATCGATAAAATTGAAAAAAATGAGCTGCAAAACCTTGAAGAAGTTAAAATAAAGCACAAAAAATGCCTTGATACGTCCAGTGTTGCTCAGCCTCAGTTATTTCTTATATTTTAAAACTAACCGGTTCACTGATATTGTACCATCTTTCGTCTGCATCCTGGTCTCAGGGTTGTGTTTGAAGGCAAAGACCAGCGCTCTCACTGTCCGTCTGTATGAACTGCTCAGCAGCCGTGAACTCTGGTGGAACACTTCTCTCTCAATGTTGTCTATAAGGCCACAATCCTCCTGTAGGTCAGATGAGGAAAAAATACAGCACATACATTATGTAGTGTTCACATTAACTAAGTCACCCAGACCTCCAAGGTCATGTTATAGATTTTCTTTAAAAAAAAAAAAAGAGGAAAACTTTTGAGTTCATGAAACCTTGTAAAACCCAAAGCTGTACTCTAAAAACATTTTGTTACACATTTTTAAATGTGGTCATTGGAGCTAAAATTCATCATCATTAGCATGTGCATTCTAAGTCTCACCAGTTCCTTGTTTTCTCTGCACTGCCTTGGAATTTACACTTACCATCCAGAAGAGCTTAAAGATAGTCTCCAACATGTACCCTGAAAAGCTGGTGATGTCAGAAATGAGCTCAGAGAAGTTTGTATTTTGTTAAACTATTAATATTGAGCTGATGAGACACAGAACAAGATGATATACTGTATTTTACAACAAACCAAGCCATTACAATCTGTACCTTGTGAATTTCCTCAGCCCAAATAGAATAGAATAGATCTTTATTGTCACTGTCACATGAACAATGAAAATTCATTTAGCAGCTCTGTTCTGTTTAGCTACAAAAACACTTATTGCAAAAAAGACTGTGTAAAAATATCACACAAAATACTGAGGAAATGTAGGTAATGTGCAAATCTACAGGACAATATATTAAATATACTTATACAACTAAAGTACTAGTAAGAACTTTTGAAATATACAAAAAAAGAAATATATATAGGCAGTATAGGATTTATACAAGGTAAGATGTTGTTGTGACTAAAAGCATGTAAAAGACTGAGATGAAAGTAACCTCAGAGTAATAACTTTAAAATAAAAAAATAGTTTTACATTGGGTGTACAGCTTTGGGAGTCCCATGAATTTTGCAAAAGCTTTTTCAAGAAAATACATGGCATGATTTGGGAGGTCTAGGGAGAGAATGTAGCCAGTGACCAAAATAAAAAAACTGTGGCTGTAATGCAGTTTTGCTTAAAATACTCAATAAGAACAATTCAGCAGCTGTTGCCAATAAAGTGGACTTCTTCACCTTGACCTCCAAAACTTCGGCCATTAGTCTCCTAGCGTTGCTCCTCAGTCCTTCAGATTGTTTGTCGGAGCGCACCTCAATAGCCGGCTTATTGGAATTCTCCTCAATGAACGTCCTCCAGTCAGTGTAAACCTTTGCTGCCATTGAACTCACCTCAGGGTCCAGATGCTTTCGCATTTTGTTGACAGTGTGACCTTAAACGAGAGAAGTTTTCATAATGTGTTTAATCAGGATGACAGGCTGGGTGTGTAAGAGTTTTGTAAGTAGTTGAGGTCTGGATTGTAATATTGGTCTGACTGAATGAAATAAAAGTCATGACCTGAGTGTGATTTCACTACATTCCTCTACTGTCTGCAAAATCCTAAGCAAGTAGTTCAATGGTGTTCATTTTGTCTTCAGTATTCTATATGTATTTTTTCTTTCTTTTGTTTAAGACATTGTTTTTTTTCCAAGAAACATACCTTGACATGTTTCGGTGGATACTTTCTCAGAAGTGTCACTGGTGTAAAGGTACATTTTTAGAAAAAACCTATGTCTTAAACAAAAGAAAGAAAAAATACATATTCTAAGTAAGTGGCATACTTTTCCATATTCATATGCTTGCCATATTGATAATGCATTGGGTGTATGTCAGTCTATTATTAGGGAATGAGCCAGTGAGTGTCTCCTCAGCAGCCTACCTATTTTAGTGGACTTCAGCACCTCCTTGGACGGGATCTTCTTGCTCAATTCAGTGAGGGCTGCCAGTAGGTTTTCCTTACTCTGTTGTGGTAGCTCCAACGTGGATTTGTAGCGTAAGATGTCCTCAATCACAACCACCCTCTGAGACACACACTCCATATGAGTCCATCACACTACAACCTCTGAATACAGTTCCCATGTTAGCCTTAAGCTTAGCACTCACCCGTAAAGACTCGATAGTAGCTTGTTTGTAGATCTTTTCATTGCTCTTTGATTTTTTCGGCGTCTCTCCTTTGGGAAGCCTCACCACAAATTTATCCATCCTGATTTTTTGTGAGTGTGGAGATATTTAATGCCAGCAACAAAACTGTGGTCTGACAAAGGGGACCGGGCTGTGCACAGACAACTGATGCTAACGCTAACTAGAGTTAGCAGCTGTAGCGTTATCTAATTTACACACCCTTCTAACACTTCCTTACTTAAAGAATTGTATATTTAAATGCGACACTAACTTGTATACAAGAAACCATAAACTCAAACTCCAGAAGTTAAACTGTTATCTTATATAATCAATAAATATCGTGTCTGGTGGAGCTAGCCTAGAAACAGGAGGAAATAAACACTAGATGGGGATGTTGCATTCATGACTGTTAGAAATACAGGAATTACGGCGAAAACGTCCAAGTAACAAAACCAAAATGAAGTAAATGTCTACTGATTTAATACATGGGTTAAGATACTCGACGTCATTAAGACACGTGTAGAACAAAAGAAATACTATTACAAGAAAGTAAAAACCTACATTTTCAACATTGTATGGCATTAAAGACAGATTACTTCTTAAAGTCCATAAAGTCTGTTTTGTGCCGTTTTCTCCAGTGATACATTCAAAAACAAAGACAAAACAAAGTAGTATACGTGCTATGGGAACCAATACACATAATCTGCAATTTGTTTGTAATTATTTTTACACAGTGACAGCGTACAACAATACATTAACCTTAAAGCCAGGAAAGATCCTTGTGCCAGGTTTTAGCAATATCCCAAAATTTTGAACTGAAATCCATGGGCAGGTTGATACTATGCAAAAACTATAGTTTTACAGATTTATTGTCTGTACTGTTTATGTTTTAAAAAAACATGCACGGCGGTAAAAACAGGAGAACGAACGTTCACTGAACGTCCCTAAAAATGTTTACAATTCGTTTGTTTTACATTGCTTGTTGCAGTATAATCGTAAATGTTAACCTGACTATAACATACCAAAGCTTTAAGTAAATAGTAAAGCTTTACAATTAACGAATTTATCAGGCTAATATGTGCCCAATCTTCTGCATATTCATAGCCTGGTATAAGAATTGACGAATTTCCTAGGGACACTAAAGGCAACAAACACCCAGCCCCAGTATCGCGCGAAGAGCACTTCACACGAGATAAGCAAAGCGATTAAGGAGGAGGAAGAGCGTGTTGTTTGTTTAGGTTTTGGCAGACAAAATGGGGACTCTTTCCTCCATTATTTGCGTCTTTGGATTTTCTGTCCTGATTGCTTGTACATCAGCGTCGACAGATGTGTTCGATAGCGTTTTGGGGAACACGGCATCTTGCCATAAGTCATGCGAAATGACATACAGTTTGCACACTTATCCACGGGTAAGTCCTCACCTCACTGAGGGAAGTATGCAGTATTATGCTAACGTCTGCTATCGCCTGTAAGTTAATAACGCACACAGGGTTATTCTGGTTGGGGCTTAGCCATTAAGTCGCTTTTACTTCTGTTATTTTAGCTATGTAAAAGTTAACCAAGTGAGCCATTTTTGACGGGTGCGGGTGTTTGTTGTAGTATTCAACTGGTCTTTGTGTTTGTTTTAACTTGCAGGAGGAGGAACTGTACGCCTGTCAGAGGGGCTGTCGTCTATTTTCAATCTGCCAGTTTGTTCGTGACAGTGAAGACTTGAACCAGACCAAGTCCGAGTGTGAATCAAGTAAGCATCGCACTGAGCCTCTGAACGCAGGCCCACATGACATGGCGTATATCAGTGTTATCGTGTATAACTGAGCTGTAAACACACCTCCATGCATGCCATCAGTCCACAATCACACAACCCCAGACAAACAATAGGTGTGTAGCTCAGAACACGTCTTTGTCCCAGTCCGTTTAATCATCTGTTCCTGTTATGCATTTCCACAGCCTGTCACGAAGCCTATACCCAGTCAGATGAGCAGTATGCCTGCAACCTGGGCTGCCAGAATCAGATACCTTTTGCTGAACAGCGGCATGAGCAGGTATGGAAATCCACCACCACCTGAACCCTCATCCAGGGTTCATCCATCATGGACGAACCCGACCACTGTCCATGCACACCACTGGCCATCCTCCACCTTAACCCATAAAGACCCAAACAGCCACCGTCGACCTAAATCATCTACGGCTCTAAAATATTTAATATCTATTGATCCACTAATTCTATCAATGAATGTAAATAATTGGTGTAAAAGACAGTTTGTCATCTTTTCATGGTCATCAGATATGACCCATTTAGACGTTCAGAAGCTCCATAGTGAATGCGGAAACATCTTCTACAATATCGATTCATCAGTAAAACGCATAGAGTTGGATCAATGACAGTGGATGGACACAATTGTTTTTATGTTCTGTTAATGATAGATTTTGTTGGAAAAGTAACTTTTTCTTCAGTTTTGATAAACAACCTTTAAATTTACTCTGAGCTTTTACAGACATCTACATGATCAGTGAATTAAATCTGGAAAATATATGATTTACACCAAAAAATTTTAAAATCCAGAGTATAATGTTATAATAAATTGTGATAAATCACTTAAGGAAGTTTGAATAGAGAGAGAAATTCATGTGGGAACTGACACAAAAGTAACACCGGGTCTTTATGGGTTAAAACATCAGTACAATAAGGACTGTTTCCAACATCAACAGATTACAGTTAAATTGCCACAGTCAGACATATGGTTTGAAATGCTGTGAACATGCTGAAAGAATATCAATGAGAACGGATGCTATTGTGTTACTTCATTGTGTAGAATGTACTTCATTGTGTAGAATGATGTCTAACCCTAATCCAGGGAATGTGAAAACCTTGTGTAGGCACAGATGCATTTAACAAGAGAATAGAACACTTGAGAATACACATTCAGAGATTTCAGGGGCTCTAATTGTCGGTCGAGTTGGAGGTGTGTTTTTAGTCCGCGGAAAAGCCAGAATGAATTTTCTTTTTATTTAATAATTCTGACTAAATAACTGGTGCAGTCAGTCAGTGTGCACCCTTTATTTCCAACCAACTAAAAAAAAAAAGGAAAAACAAGAAAAATGAATAATCCAAACCCACATTCTTATTAAATGTGTATGACTGGAGGGGATATCTAACATGACCAGTTTGTACTGGAAGATCGTGTCCCTTGTAATTGCTTGGAAATAACAAATTGTTATTAATTGTGGAACAAAAATCCCCAAAATACACTATCATTAGGTTTTTGTTCAGTTTTAAATCAGTTATTTAAATCTGTCAGTGGATAATGTTATGCATAAACCTTGTAAATCATTTAACTCTCTCCAGCATTACTGAATGCCTGGAAAGAACCATTTTAATTTTATGCATGAACCCAGTTTTGTTGATAGACCATTCATTCTGTTCATAACTGAGTTGGAATCTGTAATTTCATGGTTATGATCGTGGCTCGCTTAAGACTATAAATAACCATGTAGTCATGCTGCCAGTAAGACAGATGTTACACCTACCATTAATGTCAACATCAAGCGTTTTGTTTTGTACCTTGTAAAGGTCAGTCAGTCAGTCAGTCAGTCAGTCATCTTCTGAACCCGCTTAATCCTCACTAGGGTCGCGGGGGTCGCTTGGAG
>JAPQRQ010000010.1:28206087-28216778 GCA_037367365.1 Apogon talboti | reverse complement strand
ACATTAGCACCATTACTTCATGGTACCTAACAAAGCAGGTACACTCACTGTTCATGCAGAGGTGGACCTTACAGACCACGTAGACCACATTGCACCTGAGATTGGTGACTCACTGTCCTCACTGTAACTGTTGCTGTCACTGTCTTTTGTCACTGTATGTGGAAATTACCAAAAATAGTCACTTGCCCAATAAACAGTTAAAACCATAGAAAACAGAAGTTACGTAGTCAAACGTGAGTGGAAGACAATAACAGGAAGTTTATGTCTACAATCACTATGTACGTTCCCCAAAAGAAATCCAATGATGGAGTGGAGCGTCTAAACCAGGGTTTTTTGGTTATCACATTTCTTAAGTGCATGCCAATGTGTTAGATCTGATTATTACAATTATCCAATTACTCCCAGTTATAAGAGTTTTATGGTGATGGAAACAGGCTCAGTGGCCTCAAGAAGGAGGTTCAGCAGAACATCAAGGTTCAGAAAGTTTCATTCCACATGCCATAAGACGACTGCTGAACTCAAAATAATACAGTATCTCCCCTCCTCCCTCACACACCCACCCTCTCCTACAGGACTGTTCCAGTCAGGAGTTTAAGCTCCACTGCTGTGAAATATAACTGTGCAATATAGATCCTTTTACTAGACCGATAGTTTTTATCATGATCATGGCTTTTACTACTGATAATATATATATATCACTGAACCATTGCTTTTTATATGTGACACAGTTTTTATAAGCATATTTATTCTATCTTGTATATGTAGTATCTGTTGTATTTATTGCCACTGCCTCCTGAGCCAGTTGCATCAAAATTTCATTTTTAGATGTAAATCTGGAATGACAAATAAAGTCTTCTGTAACAGCAACACTGAGAATTAGAGCTGCCATTACAAAGAAATTAATTAGTTAATTAGTAATTGTCGATTTAACGGTCTTTCTGTTCATTCTATGCCACTAGTATAGCATAGTCCTAATAATAGTGTATTTATAAATGTACAGTAAATAAAGAAGTCAATATTTTAAAACTATTGAATGAAATTTCCAGGAGTTGTTTTTAGATAAATTGATATCTGACTTCTGTAAAAGAAAATCTCAAGTTGCATATTGGCCAAATTATAGCTGACTGAAAACTGTGGCCTGGTGTATGTCCACATTGAAGCACATGAGCATTTTTCTAAAATAAACAATTTTATGTGGCATTAAAAATGAAGGAGAAAAATTCTACAGCTATATTTAAAATGTGTTTTGCTCGTGGTCTATAATAAAAACAGTTGTATCATTGGAAGGAGCAGGTCTGCGTCAATGTATGCACAAAATATGAAGTTGTTATCAAAGTGTATGCCATTAAATGTCATTTTTATCAGTGGAAAAACATGGCATAATTGATGTGATACAAAGTATCTGTGAAATATGAAAGTATGACCTTTCTATATTTTTGTACATCTGAACAGAGACATTGGTGAAATGACAGTGATAATATAAGAATCTGACAGATAAAGATGCGATAATCTAATTTTACTAGTTGTATTAAATAGAACGAATTGGAAAATAAAACTGTTTGGAGAAAGAAGATCCAGCCTCATTGTCCCGTTTTGGCGTCTACATCTTCACTAATCCACTTGACTTAAGCTGCCTGTCCGTCTCAGTGCCGATAACAACAATGATTGACTCTTTTCTCATTTATCTTTAGCGGCGTCACCAAGCTTTGACCTAACTTGCCCGTGTCAATCACAGACACCACACTACACCGACATTTTTTTTTTTTTCTTTTCCGTGTCCGTCCTTGTGTGCTTCTGGGAAATGACTGTACCTGATGAGTGTCAGGTTCGCTCCCGCTGGGGAGACTCTATTCATCGGAAACTTTGACCGCATTTCCTAACCTGTGTGAGAATGGCCTGTTAGTGTACTTCTTAACGTGAATACTGTCAGGTTCAGAGGGGTATCGTGTGTCTGGCCACATTCGTGTAATTAGTCTACAAAGTAAGCCGGTGTCTGAAGGCTGACCATGATGAATGGACTTTGCAGTAAAGCTCTATTCTCAAGAACGTTCAACATTTGCTGCACAGTTGCTCGCAGACATTGGGGCTTTAGTTCTTGATGGATTAGTAGTTTCTCCTAACATTGTAATCGCTTCTTTTCACCTGTTTTGTTACTTGTGTCATTTTTCAGACCTATTTCTTCAGCAAACCAGAACCAGACCGAGCTGTTACGACATCTCCTCCAACACCAGCAGTAAACGTATCCACAACATGAAAAGTGCAAGTTTTTTCAAGGTAAACAATAGCGACAAATTTTAACCCATATTTTATTGTATAAATGCGTAACCTGACACTGTTTAAGTCACATTTTACCACCTTGTACTTTCTCATGACCGCTTTTAAGGTGGCGATTCAATAGCAGCTTTAAATCAGTGGCCTGGTTCCGACATGTGTACTTGTTTTTGTTTTTTTTTTTTTAATCTGCAGGAAGAAAACACCGGACACCACACTTCCTCTTTACATGAATTCTCCTTCCCAAAGCAAGTGTTATTCTTTTTTTTTTAAATTGCAGGTTCTCCTGTTGCCTTATTAGAGAGAATCAGGTTGCTGCGTTCATGAAGTCATGGGTCGTCTGGATTTCAAGCCGCACTTCAACGTTCTGTTTTAGACCTTAAAACTCGGCGTGTCGCTCGGTTCATCTGTGTGACCTCTGAAAATGAACACTCGTACCAAGTATGTTATTTCTAATGGGATGGGTTCTAAACTTCCTTAGAGATCAATGGGGTATGGTGTTACTGAGCACAGAAGATCTCCTATAGTATGGTAGTTTTTCAGCTCTACACTTATCTGTTCAAATATTTAGATAACCAGTCTTGTGTAGTAATCTTGTGGGTATAAGGCATTTTGTATATGATTTTTTTAAATTAGGTTTTTTTGTATAACATATAAAAAGTGCTTCTAGTATTAATGGCAAAATATTTAAAGATGCTGTTAAAATACTAAAGGTGTTGGACTGATTCCGTACATTTAGAAAACTGAAGTGCCTAATGCCAAAGATGCATCCTAAACATGGAAAGTCAGATGGATTTACTACTTGTCTAACTACTTTTGTAATTAGTTGTCATGGTGACAAAATGCATTTTTTATTATGTAAAAAGTATGGAGTTCATGTCTGTTTTCATGGGGACAAAATAAAATCTGATCTTTGTGGGAGTCACTGGTATTTCTTGAATTTATTCAGATCATAATAAGGAAAATATAAATTGAACACTTAGGAAATCACAAAGTAAAAGTAAAATTGACTTGGAAACAACATAAAAAAGTGTACATTTACTGAATTTTGGCTGGTTTAGTTTAGGCTAGAATTGATGTGTCCTCTGTGAAAAATGTCTTGACCCTGGAAGCGTTTATTAAATTTTAATGAGAATGTGTCCCCGCCCCCCCCTCCATTTTTTTTAAATAAGCTTCTATCAGTACAACCTTAAATCACCCCAGATCCCACACGTGTAGGCAACGTGACCAGCCCGCCCGCCCGTCCGTTTCAACAGTTTGACTTTTTAAATATTTAAGGGGAGATATTCCATCTAACTCATAGGTGTAAATGTCCAACATTTTTTGGTAGAGCGTCTAACTTGAAAAGTGGACATTTGGCCTGTGCTGTCGAGTTTCCAGCTCCATCCATCTCCGTCTAAATCGTCTGCAAAGTCTTGTGGTGTGAAGAAGCTGATAGAATCTAATGTGTCACGTCCCCTGCAGTGGAAAATGTCACTTAAACGTCGCCTGTTCCAAGGTAACTAACCTGGCGCTATAGTTATCCACTTTTACATGCACCCAGTTCAGTTAAAGCTGAGTTTAATATTTCCATTGATTAAAAGGAGTGATGTTTTTAGATTAATTAACAAAACAGAAAGAAATTGTCACTTGAAACTGTGTCAAAGGGTTGGTGGCGCCCTAATTAATGGTCATTCTAGCCACCGCTTTGAGTTACACAGGACCTGCCTGTCAAACAGATAACCCTGCTAGAAGAATGTCACCTGCCTCAGTCTCAAGTATGCAGGTAGCCGCTCGGGTTTGTAAAGGGGATTTAACAGCACAATGTTTCAGGATTATTTGGATCCCTTGTAAATCCTAACTTTTTTTTTTTTTGACAATGCCTTTTTACTTTTGATTTTTACATTGTGATCTGGAAACTACACCACAGCATGGCCTCTTCAAATGGTAAAGGTGAAAAAGTTTCCAAATTTGAGACGCTGAAGCTCCTGGAGAAATGCAGAAAGGAAAGAGATGATGCCATGCACAGAGAAAGTGTTCTGCGAGAGAAGCTCAGACAGTACGAGTCCAGAATGCGTTCCACCGAGGCTCTCAAACAGAAACTGAAGACCCTGACGACGGACAACAAGGACCTGAGGAAACAAGTGAAGACTCTTCGCACAGAGATTGGACTTGAGTGCAGTCCCAAGTTCAATGGAAAGTCCACAAAGGACATAATCAACGATCTGCACGAGAAGGAGCGCGAGTGCAGTTCCCTGGTGGAAAAGGCAGGGAAACTAAGTCTGACCATTGATGATTTGACGTCAGAGCTGGCAAATACAGTCACCTCCAAGACACTTTTGGAAGACCAAGTGCAGTCGCTGCAACAAAATCTTAAGGATATGACAAATAATCAACGCCGCCTGCTGAAGCTGTGGGAAGACAAGAAGGTCCAGAGGGAGCAACTTGCTCTTCCTGCAATCAACCAGAAACCTGGACAGAAACCATATGTCCACAAAGCAATTCAGACTGAGATGTCCATTGGTGCATCCCAAAAGCTCCCTGTCAATGCCTTTGAGACTAAGCCTTTCAATAGGGATAATGACAAGACCAAAACTGTTCTGGATAAACACAGTTTTCCAAATTATGGAAATGGTTACCATCATGACAAGAAGGCTTTTCTGCATGATGAAACTAAAGGAATCCAGAACTGACCTGCACTGAAGAGGCCTATTGAACCAAAAGCAAATAATACCTGGACTGTTTCATATATCTGTAAATAACAATAACTTAGATTAAAGAACCACTGTATAAAATAATGAAAAGCTGATTTATAGCCTGTATTGGTGCCTTGTGTAAATATTAAATCATATACCGTTGATTTCAGTAATGGTATCCAAATGTAAACTGATTTTATATAGCTTACGGTTCAATTCATGTACTCGAAGTTTTGGGGCTTTTTTTTTTTTTACATTTGATTCAAGGCGTTTAACCAAACGTGTTAACCAATAAGTATGAATCAAAATGCTATTTTCAGTACAATAAGTTTACTTTCGCGTGCTATCTGAAATTCTGGCGTCAGGCAATAAGACGGACTACTTTTACCGGGGTCCTGTAGAGGTCCTTTGAATGCATGTGGCGCGATATGGGAAACTAAGTGGAAAATAGTTTGACAGCAAGAGAGCCAAAGAGATTATTCTTGTCCTGTGGCTTTCCGCGTACCAAAACAACATGTTTTCTGCACAGCAAAGCTGTTGGTTTGTCCGCAAGGTAAGTCTGTGAAACCACTTATTGACTGATAAAAGAAAACAGAAAATCTCGCGTGTGCTAACGTGCTAAGTAATCTGGTTTAGTAGCTTTTTATGCTAGCTTACCTGAGCTAACTTTTAATTCAATAAAGACTATAAAACAGCTTATAAAACAGCTTTAAATGAATTCTTTACTGTACATAGAGGAAATATTTACTCCATTAGAAACCTATTTAACACATTAAATACAAGTTGTCGTAAGCAAAATGAGAAAACGGGATAAGAATAAGTTCAAGTTACATACAAGAGCAATGAAAACAGTATAGTTGAGTACAATTTAAATTTGTTAATCTATATACATAAATGTGGAAAGATTCAACCTACAAATCCATACATAACCATCATTTATATATTTTTTTGTAATTCTGAAACTGTCTAGGTGTAGGTGTATTGTTTACTGTTTTAACTTTTCCAGATGTATATTTATGTATTTCAGTAGCCGCCTCTTGAGAAGAACGTGACATAAAAATACTTAATATCATGTGTAAATAAGTCTCCTGAAGGTCATTATCTCATGTCAGTTAAAATATTGTGAGCCTGGCTTTAAGTGTAGTATTTGAGTAGTTGCATGGAATGAAGAGGTAGGGTTGTGTGATATGACAAAAATCTGATATTCAGATAATGATACATATCTTGAGCACATTTTCTGTAAATTTAGGGAATATTAAATCCCATCAAAGACCTACTTTTGATAAATCATCAAATAAAAGATACTTGCTCACATTTTTTTCCTTTTACTCTATATTTTTTTAAGTAAACATCTAATAAAATACCAAATATTAAGTTGTGACATAATAGGTAAATATGAAACACTTTTAAACTACAATTGTAAATAAAAATACAAGTAGATAAAAATGCGTATTTCAAATTTTCATTTGGGGTTTTCCTATGCTTGTAGAAGACTGAAGTAAATAGAGAGGTTTGGTGGTCTTACTCCCAAAAAAACCAAACAAATTTTTTTAATGGAATTATGGAAGATTTGTTATTATTATTATCATTATAAGATTATAGATCATTATTATCTCTGTACAATCATCCAAATGGACAAAACTTGCTAAGGAGTCCACTGGAGACTGAGATATAGGGAGAAAGAAATTAGTTGTATGTTTGTTTTTTCATGCTCTTCATGTTGATTTCAAATTAAGCTGTCTTCGGTGTTGCCCAAAGTTATTTGGGTGCTTCACCTAAACCCTGAAAATATAATAATAACAATAATAATAATGGATTAGATTTATATAGCGCTTTTCTATTAACGCATACTCAAAGCGCGTACAATGGATCCATTATAATATATAATACACTTAATACAACAGAACCACTGCTTGAATTATAATAGCAAACATTTGAATGCAAAGGTCTGTTATTAATGTTGGTCTTCATAAAATACCAAATTGATCATGAGAACTTTCAAGTAAAAAAAACAGCAGACAAGTAAGATGCACAATATAAGCATACATTTAACAAGTTAAAAAAAACATGTAGAAGAAGAAACTGTTGGCCAAAACTATTATCATAATGAGTGTGATTTGCAACCCATTGAGTTATAGAGTATATCATTTGTCTTGTTGCACAGTCCTATGATGGAGTTTTCAGTCTGAATAAAATAATGACTGTATGTTTTGTTCAGGTGATTTGCTGGAGAGCCGCGGCCAGTATTGCTTGGTCTGTCCTCTTGTTGCCTCCCACCACAGCAGCTTTCATAATCCTTAGCAGGTTCAGTATTCTCCACCCATTCCAGTGGATATCAGGTCAGTCTCCATGTTCACCAGTACATACTGTATGACCAATAATATCTTTTCCCCAGTGTGAAGTTGACTGAGCTGTCTTTCCTCTTATCCACAGAATGTTTTTCCCTCCTAACGAGTGCCAGTGCCATTTTCTCCTTCATCCTCTTGGGTGGTGTGATCATCATAGTTGGGTTTCTGAACCTGGAATATTACACAGGTGAGTGTCTGAGAAAAAAAATAAATGAACAATGTAATTTGAACATTTGTAACATTTAGCTTTTTGCTCTTTTTTTATAAGTCATCCCGAATATTGCCTGCTCAAAAATTGCCCTGCTGGGTCAGCTGCTTCACCCTCGTCAGTTCCTCAACTCCTTGGTGCACTGCATCATGGGTATAATTGTTGCCTGGTGTTGTGCTGTCACCATTGGGGGCAGATACGAGACACTTGGTTACCCTTGTGTAGAGAGTGATGGGTAAGCAGCTGCCACATAATAAACACCAGCATGTTGACATTCACATGCTTCATCCATTCTAATTGTTTCAGTTTGTTTGTGTCAATGCACTGACAGCTCTCCTCAGATGTGTCTGAACGAGTATCACCTGGTCCTTCTGCTGGCGGGAGCCTTTGTTGGATTTTCTCATAGCCTGCTTGGTGTGATTCACAACATGAACTATGTGTCTTTCCACACAGTTCAGGTAAGATAAGACTTTATTGATCCCACCATGGGGAAATTTCACAGTTGACAGCAGCAACTACAAAAATATAGTGTGGGTAAAACAGAAAACAGAAAATATACACTTGTGAAACATAAGATAAAAAGAGAAGAAATGAAAAAAATGTTATTTATATAAGTATTTCTATAAATTTAGATTTAAATTTACTGTACTATTACTACTGTATACATATTTACATTGTGTCATGCATATTTACAGGTATGTCATGCAGATTTACAGTTTGTTTTTCTTTACTGAAGGCAACATTTAAAATTAATTTAATCAAAGTTTAACTTTCTGAAAATTGGTGAAAATGCCTAACTTCCTACCTACCTAAACTGAGATTATTCATCAGGTGACCTTTGTTGCTCAACAAAAATTCCAAATGTAGCCATTTTTGCTGTGCTTTTTGTAGCATATTAATTGTGAATATGTTCCTCCAATATTATATGCAATATAGTTTTAGTAGAGAAAGTGTACTATTTGAATCTTGATTCATGTTCAGTTTTCATAGCAGTTATCAGTTCTAATAGTCAATTATCCATAACGTTGAAAATGTTGAAGATAATGAAGATACAATCTGGTTTGCTGATCTGCCAAACTAACTCCCTTAAATGAACTCGACATAATTGACTCAATTTTTTAAAGTTTATTGTTGCTGTTTTTCCTCCCACAGCGATACAAATACCTTCGCTTTGAGGGATCTTTACCTTTGGTGGTGAAGTGCAGCGCCACTCAAGCACTTTACTCCATCAGGAACTACATTGTTATCTATTTCTTTTTGGGTAAGTGACTTCTGTTTACACATAAAATGTATCTGAGAGATCAAGGCTATGCAATATGGCCGTATACTGGGACAAAAGAAAAATATCTGATTTAGGGTGGGCATTTATGTTAGAAAATCAAATTATGCCTTCACACATGATCTGAATTGCCACCCTTCCTGTTGTAAAAGGTACTGTAGAATACAAACCACCGTATTTTTTAGATGATCGTTTTGGTTAATTAATCATTATTTTAAAATGATTAATACTTACTGGATAATTTAAATAGAGTTAATAAAGATATGTAAAGAACAATGAGAAATATTAAAAAAACCTCAGGAAATTTGGAAATGAGATCCCTGCGTGAAACACATTAAATTGTCAGAAATTTAATTTGTCAGAAAATACATGATGAAATGCACACTTGGCAGAAAAGCAAGAAAATATTAACAACTTGGAATGTCATATCACTGATCTCCAGTAATAGGCTGTGATCAGACTAACTACATATTATTTTTGTTGGTCACAATGGTCAGTGTGTCAGAATAGGTGTTGTTGCACAAGTGATGTGACTATGTGTCGCTTCTGGCAAATGTTGGCATCATTTACAACATGCATGTTCTAATGGAAGGAGTACATACACACATATAAATAAATGGAGTGACTTGGAAGTTAATTTTCACTGTGTATGTGACTGCACAGGGAGAAGGAAGTTAAATTCACCGGTGATGAGAACTGAAACGTGACAGGTCAGAACATCATGAAGTGTCCTAGATGTCCTGTTGGTTGTTGTCCACCATGTCACACGATATGTACAATTAACCGAAATGAGAGATGGTATGAGATCGTCAGATTTCTCATGGCTAAATCTAATGTTCACTGCCTTATGCTATGCTGATCATTTCAATGTACTTTGATGTCACAAGTCATACGCTCAAGATCAGTTCTTTCTATGGAAAATATTTTGAGTTCATCCACACGACGCAGACGAACGCCGGAAATTTGCATGAAGGTGACACAAACAAACATAAGGAGAGTGAACATGACACAGAACAGGGTAACGGGAGAAGGACTGCGATTAAGCCAAGACAAATCGGGGAGCTCGTATCTAAAAGAGGGCCAACCTCTGTCACACAGACTGGGTTTGGAGAGAAAACATGGGCTAGAAAAAACAGCTTTTGTAAGTGACACTGTAGACGGGTCCCCACGTTACTCGAACATCAACCACCTACGCAAGAATCCTGATGAACACTATAACGCACAGGTGTCAAACATATGGCCCCTGGGCCAAAACCGGCCCGCTAAAGGGTCAGATCTGGCCAGTGAGATGCAGAAATTACAATCAGCAATCAAGGATGTCAAAATCATTTTAGTTCAGGTTCCACATACAGACCAGCAGGATCTAAAGTGGATCAGAGCAGTCAAATACCATCATAATGACAACTACAACTTCTATTTGTTTTAACAAATATGAACAACCTGAAAGGTCTTAAGAGAAGTAAGTGCAATTTTACCAATATTCTGCCTGTTATTAAATGTGTATCTGTAGATCCACTGTGATCTGCAAGTTCTAATGCACATGTGGAAATGATAAACTGGGGCAGAATATTGGTAAAATTGCACTTATTTTTCTTAAGACATTTCAGGTTCTTCATGTTATTCCCATTTTTGAGGAAACTGTAGATGCAAATACTTTGTGGATGTAAATGTGTTCATAATGTAAATGTACTTTTTTCACTGTTACTATTTTACTGGACCTGCCCACTTCAGATCATATTGGGCTGAATGTGGCCCCTGAACTAACATGAGTTTGACAGCCCTGGTGTAAGGAGTGTCTGTGGATCAGCTGAGAGCTCAAAACACCAAAGACTGCAGCAAATTTTGCTTGCAGTTGCAATTATTTAAATTTATTTATTGAATTGAGCTGTCTATATGTTGAAAACATGTTA
>JAPQRQ010000010.1:28189813-28203814 GCA_037367365.1 Apogon talboti | reverse complement strand
TTATTTATTGTATTGAGCTGTCTATATTTTGAAAACATGTTATATTGTGTGTGAGATATATATATATATATATATATATATATATATATATGAGAGAGAGAGAGAGATCACTCTGAATTAGAAATTATCTATGTTATAACATGAGGCTTTGGTCATATTGCACAGGCCTTTAGAAATGAAGCTTCTGAACCACAGAACAAACTGCAGCAATCTACAAATAATAATAAAAAGCATGTTCTTCTTTATTTTACAGGTTACATTCCAAAAACGTGGATGTGTAAAACGTTGAACCTCCATTTGAACAGGTCAGTGTCTTTACTGCTGGTTTACATATTCATCAATGCTCTGACCCTAACTTGTTCTCAGAATAGACTCCTCGTATTTCAATGGTGTATTTGTTTGGTAATCTGTTCCTTCAGCTCTCTCCACCCTCTTGACACCATAGCTGGGCTTCTGGACCTCTGCTTAATTTACCACTTGTGGATCAGTGCCACCTTCCTCCTCTTCACATGGTACCTCACACTGCTGCTTTTTAGGATCTTTGTCACAGAGGTATGTCAGTATATACAGGTGATTTAATTACTTAATGTTACAAATGCAAAACTTTGGTTATAACTGAAGTTGGTGTTTTAATTTTATTTATTTTTTTTTTATACTTAATGCAGTTTTCATTCCTCTTTCTATTTTCTTCATCATATTTCCTCTTATTTCAGTTGGTCTCATAATAATAATTTGTCACTGTCATTTACTGGATGGAAATCATTACATATTCAATTAGCAGCTTTATGGTGAACAGTTGATGCATTTGTTGTTTTCGTGTCTTGTGCAAAGTAAAACATAGCATTCTATTTTTTTGGCCTTTACGGACACTAGAGGGCAGTGTTGTCATTGTTTGGAACACAGCTGCTTTAACTGCCGGGCTGGAGTAACTTGTTTCTGTATTGCTGTCATGTGTAGGTGTACAGTTTTCCTGTTCAGTCATCTTTCACTGAGGATTCCCACCAGTGTCTTCCTAAAGTCATTACAGAAAAGCAGCCAATGATACTGAAGGTAATCAACACAAAAATCATTTGTCAAAACAATATTTGTACGTGTTAGGGGCGGCCGTGGCTCAGGAGGCAGAGCAGGTCGTCCAATAACCAGAGGGTTGGCGGTTCGAATCCCACTCTGTTCTAGTCATGTGCCGTTGTGTCCTTGGGCAAGGCACTTCACCCAACTTGCTTCCAGTGCCACTCACACTGGTGTATGAATATGCGCATGAATGTTTGGTGGTGGTCGGTGGGGCTGTTGGCGTGAATTGGCAGCCACACGCCTGTCAGCCGTGGATACACATGTAGCTTAAAACCACCAGAGTGTGAGAGTGAATGAATAACAGACTCAATATACACACTTTGAGTATGTAAAATAGAAAAGCACTGTATAAATCTAATCATTTATTATTGTTATATTAGATAATGATTTTTTTTTTTCATTTTGTTCTTTTCGTGCCATATTTTAGTTTTTAGCTCTGCAGGACTTGGCTCTGCTGTCTCAACATGCACCGGTACGTCGTGCCGAGGTCTTCAGTCTAAGTCAACCAGGTGTGTCCGCGATCTGCACCGAGACGACCAACCATAGACATGGAGCAGAAATTATAGCTTCATCTAATCTATTTGTCGTCGTCGTCCACAGGGGGCCATCCTCATAACTGGAACGCCATCAGCAAGGAGTGTTTGTCTCTGCTCAGTGACCTGACTCAGAGACTCATAGTTTATCATGATACCGTGGCAACAAACGGCAGAGCAAAGTCACTGTCCGCGGGGAGCGACAGGAAGACCTCCTCCGACACGTCAGGTACACATCTGACGCTGAAACATTCATGTGTATTCAGCCATGGAGTCAATTCTAAGTGTTAAAGTATTTTCATTTTTAGTAATTTTACTTTAGTTTTTTGTGTTCTTGATGACACAGTGGAAATAAAACAGTAAAGCTCAAATTTATTCTTTTTTTTCCTGCAGTTCTGCTGTGTTTCAGTTTGTGTTGTATTGTTCATTGTAATTTTGATTTTCATATTTTTAAAAGAACTGTAATGATCTTTTTTGTTTTCGTTTTTACACATTTATAAATATTTCTGTACGTGGACCACAGTTCGCTAAAAGGATATGTTTGATCTGTTGTCCCGGGACAGGTCAATTAAATACTGAAATATTACACTAAAATTACAGGATTTTGTATCAAACATACAGGATATAAATGAATAAAATCAAAGCTATTAATATGGATTAAATTAAATTAAGCCTACATCGTGCTGTAATTTACTAAACCACATTTTGCTTTAAACACTCCACAAAACATACAGAACAGAGACGCATACATTAACAAAACATGTACATTATATAGAAATGAAATCTATCTATTGAGCTTCGTTTAACAAAATGATTAGTATCTGACAGGATTATTAGTTAATAAAAAAGCTCAGTTGTTGATGGAACCTGAATCACACCAGAATGAACAGGGCTTCTGCAGCTGCTTACAGTAGAGTCAAGACTTTTTAAGCTCTGATTTACGAGCTGTCCCAGACCAAAGATGTGAAAATGTAGCATGTCTTTGGTTATGACTTAAAAACAGTTGTCGCACACCACATTACAGGAAAAGTCCTCAACATGAACGTCCTGGGATGAAACTGTAAACTGAATTAAAGTGTTTTTGGCTCAAGAACTGCACATTAGTTCTTAGTTGAAGCCTATTGAGAATAATGAATTTGAATGAATCTGCATATTAAGTGGAGTCATAAAAACCTCCAGCAAATATCTGAAATTGTTCTGTATTATATCTGAAGTCAGAGTTATAGTTTTCTTTATTTCCTTTGTAGTTGTTTTTGGCTTTTTTTTTCTGGTTTTATGTTAGCTATGTGTAATTTTGGTGATTTCCATTGTAGTGAAAGGCAGATGAAGCCTGTTAATTACACTTATACAACAACAGCCAAATTTACACTAAGTATCTGGAAGAAAATGTATATTTTCTGTTATAAAGCCTCTGTTTTCTTTTCTTTGAAATGATATCAGGTGATGACCCGTTTACCCCAAAATCCACTCTGCTGATGAAAACTCCAGCGTCAGTGTTCGCCCGCTCCTTTGTGGGAGGCCCACAGAGCCCACTGACGGCTCCATTCACCCCTGACCTGGATAGCCCCTTCGCCTCCCCCGCGCTCCGCCGTCTCACCGCTCCAGTGGGCCAGTGCTCGCCATGGCACGACACAGTGCAGAGCCCACACATCATGAGGAGAGGTCCCAAACTCTGGTCCACCTCCACAGGTGAGACACGAGTTTACAGGGTAATTAGAAAATAATTAGAGCTTTAGGTTCAAATGTCTCCGTCTGTTTAAGGTAATGTTTTTAATCTGTAAATTTGTAGTCAACACTGGCCACTTTTTAAAAAATTTTTTTTTTTTTAAAAAGAGACATTTTAAGAGAATTAAAAACAAGATATATATTTTCTGGTGCAACACACTTTGCAGATGCAAGACTCCAATTAACATCTTTTACTATACACTGAACTGGACTGAATCACTTGGAGCATTTCACGAAGAGGAAATTCAGTGGTGTACAGTTGCACAAATTACAAGAAATGCTCAATATAGAGAGTATGATGCAACAGAGAGTTGACCAAATGAAATGGACCATTACACTGAATAAATGACAAATTAGAGCATTGTGGGAACCCTTTTAGATAAAACACAAATTGAAAAAAGTGAGGTTATAGATATTGTTGTTAGATATTTCCATCTGCAAATGCTGCAGGTGTGGGTTTAGATCACCCGTCTGGAGCCTAACAGTGTACAGACTAGCATTTAGTGATTTTGTTCTTTTGTCTGGATATGTGCGCCTTTGTTCCCTCCTTTTGAAGGATCCACTGAAATGGAGAGGAGCTGTAAATATTGGTGAATGGTGTCTTCTTTGTGCCACTACATTTAATATATACTTACTGAAGTTGTATCATAGTTTGGTATAAAGGCTCCATATCATTCCTGACAGTGTGTCATGCCAAGTCCGTTATGAAGAGGTTACTGTGTTTGGACTTCAGCTCTTCTCAGTATGGCACAATCAACAGTAGTAGCTGTGGTGAATCGCATCATGTCTTCCATTTAACCAGTCTCCTATCCAAACTTTGCACTTTGAAATGGGAAGTTTTATTGAATTAATACGTCACTGCTTTATTGCTCTTACGAGGACACTCCAACTCTGTTAGGCACCATGCAGGTGTTCTGTAATCAGAGGCGTGACACAACAGTGTCAGTATCTAGTGTTACTTGTTGTGTGGTGTTAATTTGCAAATGACGGTTGCAGGCGAGTTCATCTTCTGCTCAGAGGGTAAGGAGCTCCTGCAGGTCAACGTCTCCACAAATCATAGATGTTTTCTGTAGTACCGTCTTCGTTCCTGTAGGTCAGTGTTTCAAAGGGATACGTTACTCTGTGGTTAGTTCATTAGATGGTACGTAACAGTACATTGTGATTATTACATCTGATATACAGTACTTCATCATAGGTGAAACTCTTCAGTGGGCATAATTTTTGGCCAAATATCCGTACAACATAAACAGATCATGATCTTTTTGTCAAACTGCTTTGCTGCTGACAGGCTTAACTAGTCATGTAATGTAATGAACTAAAAGTGTCTGATATTTCATGCGTCCGTGTGCAAGCATTTAGTCAAATGAGTACAGTGTTGCATAAGAACAGCTTTTGCGTACTGTTTGCCTATAGCGCTGTAGCATTAGCTGTTAGCCATTGGAGCTGTAGCATTAGCTGTTAGCCATTGGAGCTGTAGCATTAGCTGTTAGCCATAGTAGCTGGCAGCGTAACAACCAAACACAGCAGACTGTCCCCCCACCCTATGTGGTAGGTCACACACCGAACACATCATCAAAACACCCCTTTCCACAGATGGTGATAGTCGACCTTCACTGCCCCCTTTAAGGTGGAAAAACAACTCTGCACCAGTCCACGTCTGTGTTTCATACAGGAGACTGAGGTCCGTTGGACGCCTTCTCTTCAACTGGCTGTGTCACTGTTGGGCTGATCCCAGTAGATGAACTCCAACATTCACAAAGCCCGTATGTTGTTTCAGATTCCCACGTTAATGGAAGTCCCCCACCATCTCCCGCCTCAGTTCCTTCTCCGAAGCAGGAAGCGTCCAAACCCAGCCTTCTGGCTCAGTTCCTCCAGAACAGAAAAGAGCAGGTACTTTGTCAGTTCTGATGTAGAAGTGATTCTGTCAGGAGCAGGGAGGCTTTTCTTTGATAGCAGACCCACACTGTTTGTCTGAAATAAGTTTAATACTGAGTCACAGTTGAGGAGATGTGTCCTACGTATGTGTAGCCAGGTTCCACTTCTCTTATACCTACCGTGTAAAGTTCATATCACCAGTCTTTTACTGTGAATGTGAAAACCAGTGTTTACTGTGATGTTGCACTTGATTCAGTCTGACAGAAAAACCACCTCTCCACTCAAATTGTTCCACTCAGGTGAAACATTTCTTGGCAAAGCGGGTGCTGATAATGTATTTGTTTAACAAGGTAAGAGTGTGTGTGGTGCCCCCCCCAACCCCTCCCGTTCCCGTTGACTCCTGGACTCTGAGGGGCTCCCTGCATGCTCTGGTCTGACACCGTCCAGTCTCTCTCAGCTTGACCCCCTCTAACCAACATCACCCAGCAGCATGACTAATTTACAGCCGGTTTGGGGCTTAATTGTGCTGCATTACTATTGCAGATTGTTTCCATTCCTCTGCCTGTTACACTGAGCCTCACTAATTACCCTAAAAGCCTCAAAAGGATTCATGTAACACACGTGTCCTTGCAATCCTACACTCCCGGCTCCTTACCCCACTACTTTAAAACCACTTTTTGATACTAATTATAGGCAGAGAAAGCGTGTTTTCAGATGGGTCATATCAAGTATTAACGGGTCACGCTGCAGGGTTTCCTCATTTGTAGAAAACGGCTTTAGTTTGGATCAGTGTGTGTCACGTCCTGGGGTTTGTGTGTCTACCTTTAATCTTGCATGCTGTAGTGTAGTCTTACTGCTGCTTGTTTATCCAACAACTTTCTCATACATTAATCCAGGGGTGTTCAAACTCATTTTATTCCAGGGGCCACATTCAGCCCAGTGTGATCTGAAGTGGGCGGGACCAGTAAAATGGCAACAGTGGAAAAAGTAAAATTACATTACATCTACAAAGTTTCCTTAAAAATGTCAAAAACACGAACAACCTGAAATGTCTTAAGAAATTTTTACAGTATTCTGGCTCAGTTTATCATTTACACATCACAATGTACAGATCACGGATCCACGAAGACCCAAAACAGGCAGTTGTTGATGGAACCTGAATCACACCAAGAATGAACAGGGCTTCTGCAGCTGCTTACAGTAGAATCTAGACTTTTTAAGCACTGATTTTCCAGCTGCCAGACCAAAGATGTGAAAATGTAGCATTGTCTTTGGTCGTGGCTCAAAATCAGTGGTCATACATCACATGACGGTAAAAGTTCTCAACAATAACGTACTGGGATGAAACTGTAAACTGACCTGAAGTGTTTTGGCTCAAGAAGTGTACATTAGTTCTTAGTTTAATCCTATTAAGAATAATGAATTTGAATGAATCTGCATATTAAGCAGAGTCCTAAAGTAATAGTAACAGGCAGAATATTGTTAAAATGTCACATCTCTGAAGATATTTCAGGTTGTTTATATGTGCTCTGCTTATTCACATTTTATGTGAAAGGATAGTAGGATTGTAAATGTTACCATATTTATGTAATATTACTTTTTTACTTAAAAGAAAGACAGAAATTTGGAGTTGTTGTTAAAATAGTATTTTACTGGTCTGACCCACTTTAGTTCATATTCATCTGTATGTGGAACCTGGACTGAAAAGATTTTAACACCATTGATTGTTTATATATGAATGGTCAAACATATACCTTATGTTTGACACCTGTGCAAACACCTGTCCATCCATCGGATCAGAACCTTTAACTCATTGTGTGTTTGCAGCTTCCAGAGGCGTCCAGCCAGGCTCTGTTTGCCGACAGTCAGGCCCACATCTGGGCTTTAGAAGGTAACACACGTCTGTTTACAGTTGAATGATTCGACATCAACATCCAACACATGACTCTGTGATGTGACGTCTCCCTCCAGGACTGTCATACCTCGTTCAAGCCTCCTTCTCAGAAGACCAGTTCGGGGTTGTGCAAACTACATTACCCAGCATTCTCAGTTCCATGCTCGTCTTACAAGAGGTAATGTCCACTGGGAGGATGTCTGAGGTGTCACTGAGGTGTTTTCAGGAACACACTCGCATAATATTATCTGAGAGTTGAAAACTCCAGGTCCATGGTGTTGGATTTTTCTGTCAGTTTGTCTTTTGATTTCAGTTCAGCTTTTTTTTCTTTTTCTTTTTTTTTGTCCTTAGCTGTTGTAAACTGTCCTATATGACATCTTTTCATCCCCTCCATCATCATCATCAGGGCCGAGGCTGCAGGTGTTTAAAGTGACCAAACAGCCACCGTCCTTATCTCCATAGTCACATGCACACACTCGGTTTTTATGATTTTTGACCCTTATTAACCCATAAAGACCCAGTGCTGCTTTTGTGGCAGTTCCTAAATGAATTTTTTCTCTACATTTAACCTTTCTTCAATTATTTATCACCATTTATTACAATATTTTCCTCTGTATTTTGTGTGATTTTTTTTTTTCCAAAGTACAATGTACTAATCATGTAGATGTTCAGAAAAGCTCAGATTAAAGTTGAGGGTTATTACATAAAAACAGAGAAAAGTGAGGAAATACTGACTTTTCTCAAAAAAATCTCATTAATTGAACATAAACCCAGTGTGTCCGTCCACTGTCATTGATCCAACTCCATGGGTTTTAGTGGTGAATCAACATCAACATGTAGAAGATGACGGTGTTTCCATGGTAACTACGGAGCCTCTGAACGTCCAAATGGGTCATATCTAATGACCATGAAAAGATGACAAACTGTATTTTACACCAATTATTTACATGTATTGATAGGATTAGTGGATCAACAGATATTAAACAGTTTAGATCAGTAGATGGTTTTGGTTTCCACTGTTTGGGTCTTTATGGCTTAAATGCCTTATATTCTACTGTACTGTCTCACCTGAACTCACTACACAACTGAAATTCCAGACTGAAAAACCCATGTGGTTTCCACAGACAGGAGACAGGTCTGAGACGTTGTTGACTGTTTACTGTGTTTTGGATTTGCTCTGACTGTTGCTGTGTTCTGCCGTCCTCGTGTCCAGGCAGTAGATCGTCACTTCAAGCTGCCTCACGCCTCCAGTAAACCTGTGAGGTCCAGCGGCACCATGGGAGACTGTCACTACAAAACACTACGCTTTGCGCTCAGAGCCACGCTCAAGACCGCCATCTACAGGATAACGACCACATTTGGAGATCACCTCAGGTATCAGAATCACAGTCAGAATGCTTTATTAATCCCAGGGGGAAATTATTGGGTGTTATAGTCGCACCATTCATGTCTAATAAAAAGTAGCAGGAAAGAAATGATCAATATGACAGAAAAAGAACATTATAACATATATAAACCTCTAATATATAGTGTCACTGTCAGGCGGAAACCTCATATGTCCAAAATGTTTTTTGTTTTTTTTGGGGGGGGGGGTTTAGGAAACTAAAAATGATGTATATTCTAAATAAATAAATGGAGTTAAGAGATGTAGTCACAAGCTGTTTTCAACACTTTTCAATGGTTACATATTTCTAAAACTGTCAGGCCAACGTGAAAACTGACCAATAGAATCGTTGTATGACCAAAAAAAGACCAAACCGACAGCATCTATCTGTCTGCCTGTCTATATCTATCTTTATCTATCTAGACACAAAGGTAACACCTCATTATTTGTAACACCTCAGTATTTGTATTGCGGGTTTTACTTTTACTACCTCCATTTCAACACACTATCTGTATTTTCACCTCTTTACATTTGGCTTATTCCTGTAGTTTCATTGAGCCTGTTTACATGACCATAAAAGTCAGATACATGGAATTAACCAGATAATTGTAATAATCAGATGGTGTATTTACATACACTTCAGAAATGCGATCATTGAAAATGCTGTTAGATGTTTCAGTCCATTATCAGATTTCTTTCGGAGTTCGTACGTACATAGTGATGGTAGAATCAGACTACTTGTTATTGTCTTCCACTCAGGTTTGACTACATCAATTCTATTTTCTCTGATTTACTTGTTTTTTTACACATTGCGCAGATGTAAAACAATTAAATAAGTCAGATTAACCTGTATACATGCATGAAGACATGAGTATTGGGAAGAAATCCAGGTGTGTTAATCTGATTTCTCCTAATCAGATTACTGTTGTTATAAAACAGATCAGATTATCCTGTTTACACGGTCACCTGAATAATCAGACAACTCCAGAAGTCCGATAATGATCGGAGTATTGGCGTACATATAAACGGGCTCAATGTATTTGAGGAGACTTGTCTATTATTTTCATGCCTTTTTTAAAAATAAGACCAATTTCAACCTAAATAGATAGATTACACCTAAAAATGATGATCCTATCAAACAGAACAAAAGAGATGAAAACAGTATAAAAGATATAAAGACAATCTGACTCCATTTTACTGAATAATCCCATTATAGTGTGAATACACTAAAAGAAACATATACAGGAGAGGAACACCATTTAAATGCCTTGGATTTCAAAATGAAACCAGGGTTAAAGATCTGGATCTGGATCAGGAAGAAACGGATCATGTTTAATAGATGTTGATGAATGAAGCACGAGAAACTCAGTGAGTTACACACACAGATAAACAAGTACCAGGTGATACACCCCTGTGTGATCTGCTCTGTTCTGTTGATCTGATATTTAATTTCCTCATGGAAGGAAGAACTGTTGGTAAATAACCTTACTTGTTGCAACTGAAAAATATTAATCACTGCAGTTATTATTGAATAGAAGGATCTGAACTATTTCCTCAGTTAAAGCCAGATGGAGACTGTTTTGGTCAGACAGTGCAGATTAAAACACACTAATTCACCTCTTTGTGTTTCCACAGCACCGTTCAGATGTCCGCCGAACACAGGAAAAGACTGCAGCAGTTTTTGGAATACAAGGAATAACACACAGCTTGTTTTTGTGTGTGTGTGTGTGTGTGTGTGTGTGTGTGTGTGTGTATTGGCTTCGGCAACAAGTGAAAGTTCATGATGGTGCCTCTTTTAATATTTATGTCTGCACTATGTTCTGGTGGATTGTATTTGATAGGAGAGATCACATCTCCACAACTCCAACCCAGACTACACCAGGTTGACGTTGACAAGCGCCAAGACTTGGCACCATGGGAGATTTCAAGGAGCCGACTGTACAGATTAACCCATAAAGACCCAAACATCCAAAACCATCTACTGATGTAAACTGTTTAATACCTGCTGATCCATTAATTCTATCAATACATGTAAATAATTGGTGTAAAATACAGTTTGTCATCTTTTCATGGTCATCAGATATGACCCATTTGGACGTTCAGAGGCTCCATAGTTACCATGGAAACAACGTCATCTTCCACAACATTGATTAACCAGTAAAACCCATGGAGTTGGATCAGTGGATGGACACACTGGGTTTATGTTCAGTTAATGATAGATTTTGCTGGAAAACTCACTTTTTCTTCAGTTTTCATAAATAACCTTTGAATTTACTCTGAACTTTTAAGAACATCTACATGATCAGTGAATTGAACATGGGAAAAATTATGATTTACACCACAAAATACAGTGCATATTATGATAAATCACTTGGTTGAATAGAGAAATGAATGTGCCACAGAAGCAGCAGTGGGTTTTTATGGGTTAAAGTTTCCTTTGTGACGTCGTCAGTTCTGTTGGACTCATATGAATTGGAAACCAGCTCTAACGGGCTGTTTGTGCCGAAATATGGAAATGCTGATTTCTTCTTCTGTCTGTTTTTGGTGACGAGTGAGAAAGACAGAGAGGCCGTTTTCGTCTTCACTTTCACAGGTGGGATGATGGGTTTTCTTCTTGTCTGGTTTTGTTGTAAACTCCAGCTCAGGGAACAGGTCTACAGCTGCGTACATCTGCTCAGGTTCCCCAACCAGAAGATACACCGTCATTAAATGTACCGTCTCCACCTGTAGTTTATTCATGTGACGTAAGGATGTGGTCTGCGTTGAAGACGGAGGATGTGACTGATGACCAGTGTTTGTTTTTGTCACTATAATGTGTGTTTAGTTTGAATTTCCACTCAAAAACCCGTTGAATAAAAAAAACATGTAAAAATACTCACTGTTTGGTCCTGAGTGTTTATATGCAAGATGGAAATACGAACCAGAAGCAGAAGTTCAGTCATTCCAACATAAAGGGATCATCTATGTGAAGTCACAGTGACCTTAAACTGTGGTCACCAAATTCTGAATGCAGACTCGACTCCAAGTAACAAATTGAAAAGCCTGTGTTGTGTATCTGAGGTGTCCCTGTTTTAGCTCAGCGGACGATGGGTCATGAGTGATTCTGAAGAGTAATAATAATAATGCATTAGATGTCTATAGCGCTTTTCAAGGCACCCAAAGTGCTTTACATTATTGATGCATTATTCTTTCGCTCTCACTCTGGTGGTGGTAAACTACGTTTGTATCCACAGCTGCCCTGGGGCAGACTCACAGAAGCGTGGCTGCCAATTAACACCAAACGGCCCCTGGCCACCACAAACATTCACACGCATTCATACACCAGTGTGAGTGACACTGAGGTAAGGTGGGTGAAGTGTCTTGCGCAAGGACACATCAGCTCATGACTAGGACAGAGCGGGATTTGAACCCTTCGGTTATTGGACGACCCTCTCTACCATCTGAGTCTGGCGGCGTCTTCATTAGCAGTTTCTTCAAACTACTGGTCAGATTCATAGCAAATTTTTCATGTAGCTTCCTTGGGACCATGTCAGTAAAGTTTGTCCAAAGGTTTGAGAAATTTTTTTTTTAACAAATTTTTGAAATACTAAAAATGTGCCATTATTTATAATGGTCCATATTTTGATAATTTATAACAGAAATGGTTACAGATATCAATATAGTTGCTATTGAGCACTGATAGGAAGTCATATGGACTTCGATTGAATCTGTTGAGTTCTCCTCCAGTGAAAATACCACCCACTTCTATTGGGAGACTGATCTCCTAATTGATCTAACATAGCGACAGAACCTGACAACCTCACAAATTCAACTGATTGGTTCTTGGTAGAACATGCCAGTGAGATACAGGGCCATTGGTCCTATTTGTATTTTAAACCTGACTGGAGGATTGTGATAAAGTGATGCTTGTAAGTCAAAGCCATTACTGCGTTTGTATGAGTTAACACAAAAGCTGCTGCAGTGATTGTCATGAAACTTGGTGGCGAAGCCAAGGACGAAGACTTTCAATTCTGTCATGGAGCAGAAGTGGATCTTTCTCTAATAACCTATAAAGACAAGGCATTGGATGACATTAATGAAATGGGAACTTGACAGAAAGTGATTTGTTAAAAACAACAAAACTAATTAACAAATACAACTTCAACTAATTCTCACACAGAACAGATGGTAAACTCAATACTGTTGGGACAAGCTGGGTTTTTATGGACAAAATATGCAAAAAAAAATTTATAAAACGGGTGAATATTATATTGTTGGCATTCATTTTCAGAATGTGCTTGGCTTGTAGTGCTATTAGTGTTTAATCACTGATCAAACACTAACAGCACTATGAAGATAGTTACCACCTGGTGTTAACACTTTATTGTGCAAGTGACTATTTTTGGTAATTTCCATGTACATTACAAGACAGTGACAGCAAGTTACAGTGAGTCAACAATCTCAGGTCCAATGTGGTCTACAGGGTCTGTAAGGTCCACCTCTGCATGAACAGTGAGTGTACCTGCTTTGTTAGGTACCATGAAGTAATGATACTAATGTAAGTAATGATGTTCAGAGGGATAATGTGGATGTGGACAGGTGTGTGGATCAGCACTTATGTTGGTCTAATGTTCTGACAGTGATATTCTAATGTTCTAAAAGTGATGATCCCTCCACCTTACATGTGTTTTTCTAGTATTTTTTTTATATACGTCATGGATTTTTTGTGTCACTTATGGGTAAGGAACCAAATATGGTAACTTCATTGGGCTTGATTTTCTACATAACTATAATTTTTTTTGAAAAATATAAAAGGAATATGTTCTTATGTCCTCTAATAACACTAAGGTTAAAATGTTGAATTTCAGAGTATTTCTATGAGTGAACT
This sequence comes from Apogon talboti, assembly GCA_037367365.1. Classification (NCBI taxonomy): domain Eukaryota; kingdom Metazoa; phylum Chordata; class Actinopteri; order Kurtiformes; family Apogonidae; genus Apogon; species Apogon talboti. The sequence goes on along the minus strand of JAPQRQ010000010.1, from coordinate 28,190,465 downwards.
ATAAAGGGTTAAGTATGTTCATGTTACCGGTCAAATAGATTTTATTAAAACGTTCAGTAAATGGTCAGTTATTACACGTTTGTTGGTTTGTGTATGTTGTCTTCTACAGCTGTAGATTGTAGCTGATTGGCTCATTTGAAATACACACACCGCTGGTAGATTCATCTGCAGAAATGCATCATATCGTAGAATATAGTCAAATGTTTGTTGTATCGGTCTCCAATGAGAACCACGTCGCTGAACTTTCCATGAGCTCAGAACTGTGTGACGATACATTTTCCAGTAAATCTGAGTAGGTTGTAAAGTTGACCTCAAGAAGGAAGAGAAATAACCTTCAACCTTTGAAGAAAGACTTTATCCTTCAGTTTATCACAAATATAGAACACCAACACATCGATTTGACATGCTTCTGATACAATATCAATATTTTAAAGGCCATTTGTCCCTGTCAGTGATGTTAATTTTGCTACACATTTATTATGAATAAAATGACTACCGTATTTTTCGGACTATAAGTCGCTCCGGAGTATAAATTGCATCAGTCAAAAAATGTGTCATGAAGAAGAAAAAAAGAAATATAAGTCGCACCGGACTATAAGTCGCATTTTTTGGGAAATTTATTTTACAAAATCTAAGACCAAGAACAGGCATT
>JAPQRQ010000010.1:28165979-28189713 GCA_037367365.1 Apogon talboti | reverse complement strand
GTTATTCATCTGTTCATGGTCATCAGATATGACCCATTTGGACGTTCAGAGGCTCCATAGTTACCATGGAAACACCAGCATCTTCCACAATATTGATTCACCAGTAAAAAACATGGAGTTGGATCAATGACAGTGGATGGAGACGTTTGGTTTATATACAATTAATGATAGATTTTACCTGAAAAAGTCACTTTTTCTTCAGTTTTCTCTGTTTTTTGGGATAATAACCCTGACGTTTAATCTGAGCTTTTATGAACGTCTATATGATCAGTGAATTAAATGGTGGAAAATACCTCATTTTCACTGGAAAAATGCTAAATACAAAAGATAAATGTTATAATAAATGGTGCCAGATCACTTAAGAAATGTGAAATATAGAGAAAAAAATCATTTGGGAACTGCCACAAAAGTAACACTGGGTCTTTATGGGTTAATATTAGTTGGGCAAATTGATAAAAAAAAATATACTGTAGATCAATACGTCCATACACTACAGCTTCCAAAAATTCATGATTTTAATGAGCACAACTCTTTTTTAATTTCAGCAGGAAATTGAAGATTATATTCTCGGAGGTAGAGTCTTTTGCAGGACTACCTTAATTATTATAAAGATCAATAGCACACAATACAGTGTAATAAATAACCAAGCTGATGTGTAAAATGACTTGTTTCTGAGTTTGTTATTATGCCAACTGGGTGCAAAGTAAAAATAAATATGGATAGAAAGTTTGCAGATATTATTACTCATCTTATAGACACAACCTGGTAAATTTACATTTTCAGTTACATCTCTTGTGACCTGACAATTGCATAATGAAAAATAGATTTTTTTCTACTTCATCTTATTTAACCCAGAGGTTTGACATTCCCTGTGCAGAGTTTGACACTGTCAGGATGTCAGTGAAGGGGTAAGGTCCCCCGGAGGCGTGCACAAGAATAATTAATTAAATCACATCTGTTTTTTCCTCTCTTAGTGCATATGATAAGACATGTTGTGGTTGACTTTTTGTTTTGTAAGTAATTTTTCAGCGCCGTGAGCACTACTAATGAATTTCTTTCACTCCGCTGTATTGCGGGGGAATCAGAAATCTCAGGGACAACTATTTAAAAACCTTCGGGGCAAAACAGCTAGATAAGAGAACTACTGCAGAGATGGAAGAGAAAATGTGATTTCTTATAAAATGACTGAACCTAACCCATAAATCCACCAGTATTGTGAGACAGTTCTCAGTGTTTACTTTGAGTATACAGTACTCCTTCTGAAATGTGTGCCGGGGATATAACTTCTCCCTCACAGATCAGTGTAATCCCTTTATTCTGTGAAGTCACATGTCAAAACCACTGACAGCTGTCAAGGTGTGAGGGCCAAGGCAGAGGATGATGGACAACGGTCCTCATCCATATGTGTGTATGCTGTGGAGCAGGACCTGATAACATAAGTCTCGCTTAGCCTCCATTGGTTCCTATCTGACAATCCCCTCGGTGATTAGTGGAACAAATGTCTGCCTGTCGCATTACAGCTGTTGTTTGGCCATTTGTAAAGCTTTCATGTCCTGCATGCTTTTCATTGGGAGATGATCTCATTACACGGTGTTTGTGTGAGTGTGTATGTGTGTGCGCTTACTTTAAATCACTGTTATCTCCCCAGCATCTGTCTGTGCATGTTACTAATTCGGAACACATTGGAAACAAATAGCCTTTTTCTCATCTGGATTTTTAAGAAACATTTATATGGAGATTTTCCACAGTTGTGTTCCACCATAAAAATATGTAAATTGAAATTACACTGGCCTGTCGGAAATTTGGTTTAGTCAGTATCTCTCCCATCTCCATCTGTCTCTGTGACAGTGAATCAAGTCATCAGAGTTTATCTTTGCCTGTCATTTTGAAAATAGCTCAAACTGTCGATCTTAGTGACAAAGAGACGAATGATTCATGCACAATTATATTTTTCACAGTGACAAGGGGCCTGTGTTTTTGTGATACATTTTATTTTGTGCCTCAATACAGGCATTTTTCACACGCTGTGAATCACGCGAAAGAACTTCATGTTTTTCTGTTGATTTCCTGGAAAGTAAAGGAATTAACTGCCGACAAAGGCGCATCATTTCAATAGCAGAGGTAGAAAAGCCTGTAGAAGAGGGCGGCATCCAATGTGTTCCCTCTTTGATACAAAGGTGTTTTCATTTGCGAGGCAAGTTGAGAGAGAGAGGGAACATTCCTAATTAAAGTCAATCCCTGTGGGAGTAGGAGTAGCTGCAAAGGGATGGAAGCCTTTTACTCACAGACGGACAAAAACACACACACACACACACACACACACACACTCCTGGAAACAGCCCAGAGAACCTCACTCTAAGGTTTTGAGCAGAGCAACACTAATGCAACTGTGGCTAGTTCGAGTACACTTAGACAGTTGGACAGTGTAGAGAGTGAGTGTGGAGGACTGATTTCCCTGTTGATTTGGGAATTCAAACTGGCAACCATGACGTTAAGCCAACTGTCTAACACTAGAGCTGTTTAATAAGGTGCTTTTGGCTTTATGGCTGAAAAACACAACTTGTTAGCAAAGTTTATGGACCAATTTATGTGCAAATAAAAATGTGGGTGCTACTTTGCGTGCATACAAATAGACGCTGGGATGTAATTTCACATTTGTTGCTTCTCTTCTGTGCCAAAAGGGAGAGCAAAGAGCAGCGGGATGAGAGGAAAGATAGGGAAAGGAGCCCTCTGCTCTTACAGACATTTGAGTGTGGTGTTAATTATCCTGATGTGGGTCGAAATAGGCTCGTTCATGGCCCAGAGGGGGTAGGAGGAGATCATTAAAATCTGAGCTCAAACACACACTGCGGCGTGCGGAGCGGCACAAAGACATGCAATTAGACACAAACTAATGTACCTGTTCAAGCATGGGGAACCCTTACGCATGCACGCAGTGAGGGATGGGTGTCCTGGCGCGCGTGTGCACATCCAGTCGGAAAACACGTGCACGCGGGCGTTAATCAAACGCTGCTAAATGTGGGTCAGAGTGGTCTTAAATACTGTGGAATGTGATTAGTGCGTGTTCAAGCCATCAGCAGAGTGAACACGCACGTCCAGACAGACCCCCGGATGCTCGTCAGTTAAGCCTAAACAAACAAAGTACCCACCCTTTTCTATGCTGAACAATACCCAACACGGGGCCTGAGAACCGCCGGAAAATACATTTTAACCTCTCCTCAAATCCATCCTCTCCTCAAAATCAGAAACGAACTGTGGCCGCCTGCTGAGAAATGTGGTTTAGTCGGATCCTGAAAGGCTGCAGTTCAGCTTGAATTCACTTGCCCTTGGTCACAAAGAAATGGCACTTTCTCAACTCAGTTCCTCTAGTACTTTCCCCCCCCTCTGCTCAACTCCTGCAGTTGCCACCGCAGGAAATATAATGACGAGGTTCACTCTGTCAATGCCGGAGCGTGGAGGATCAAATCTGCACGGCCGTAATCTCTCATAATAAAAGACAAGGCCGCTGTCCATGGTGCTGAAATTACTCTGCCCCGCTTCAAATGTGGCATTCACAATGAAGAAGCTGCGCTGTTTATGCGTCTTTTCCACTTAGCTGCGGAAATTAAACTTACATTTAACTATGACAATCGGTTCCAGGGATAGATGAGATCACCGCATGTATATTTTAAAAGAGGACGGACAGGAATAAACCTAAAAGAGCCTCCTTCTGTTTATATCCTCTCTTACTTACAGGGAGAACGAAGGAGGGAAAAGCCGGAGAGAGAGAGAGAGAGAGAGAGAGAGAGAGAGAGATTCAAGCAGGGATAATTAGAATACAGGAGGGGGGGTCACTGTTGGAAGATAGCATCCGACGCTAAGGGGGGAAAAGAGATAGAGAGAAACACACACAGAGAGACAGAGAGAGAAGGAGGAACCGAATCAAAGCCGCATAACAATATCAGAACATAAGAGTCTAAATCGACCATCATCAGCGCTGACGTCCAGGGTTGGCAGATGCGAGCTGTTTCCTCCGGCTCTCAGCGTCCAATTACAATGGACGAGCTCAGCCTGTGGACTCTAAACCGCTGCCCAGTCAGGAGCGAGTGAAGGGGAAAAAAAGAAAAAAAGAGGGGGAGCGGAGCTGGAGAGAGAAACAATGCACTGGCTCCTCCGTCTGCTGTGACTTGAAGTGGGATTCATATTTTTTTTTTTTCACTGATTGTGTCTTATAAGTCGCCGGAGCAAGTGAGGAGACCGCCGCTGAGATCTGGTCCACGCACGCAGGAAAAACGGTAGGTCGGGGCTGAGTGTTGGAAAAGGTGACAGTGTGCGCCTGGGATAGTAACAACAGGGGGTTCTCAGATATTGTTTGTCAGCTTCTCCAAAATCGACTTCAGTCTTGTACAGCTGAGTGTTGGACGTGCATTTGTTGAGGTTTCTAAGTATAAAACTGCCTGTTTTGGACTTCGGAAGCTCATAGAGTGGGAGTGGACGATGTATTGTCTCTTTGCAAGTGGAATAATACAGTGTTGAATGGACAGTGAAATGAAACGCCATCATTTCGACACCCAGGTACCACAGAGGGTCCCAGACCTCACACTGAGAGTCACTGCTGTAGATTGCATTCATAGCACAACGTGAATGTTAGTATTTTACATTTACATGGAAATGGACAAGTCTGTTTAACTACAGTCAGTTTGTATTCAGTTTGAAGAATCACTCCAATATAGTCAGCCCTTTATGATGTATAAACATCTACTATAATGCAATAACACCCCTCACGGCTTCCAAAAAAGCTCATAAAGTTTAATCAACACGCTTTAACTGAATATATTGCGGTGCTGTTCAAGCCAATCCAGTTTTCTAATCAAGCAATTACCCCAATATGAATACAATGATGAATGCTTAAAAGGTCTGGCTGTTTTTCTTATTGATCCCACCTTAAAACTGTGCGTGATGCAGGGTTTAGATGGCATGTGCAGTTTGCCCGTGCATGCTGTGCTACTACAGCAATGGCAATCTAATTTTTGAATACATTTTAGAAACAAACTGAATCAATTCCTCTGCTGAGCTGCACTTTATATTAAAAGCTCACAGCACTATCAGAGGCTACTGTTGTCAAATGAAGTGTAATAAGACCGTTGCTGAGCACAGCACACACATCCTGAGCCAGAAGGAATACTAGAGTGACAAAATGGGAAACGCTACGTGGAATATTAAATAATTTGTTCAGTATGTGCTCATGCCAAACTCAGTGTTGAGCATGTCATTTCATGAAGGCTTTCACATTACACTACCCTGAGTCCTGTTTGTTACGGACTGATTTTTAATGTCAGATTTCTACACAAATGCACGTCCATTTGGTTAATTGCTATTCTGCACACGAGTCGGTGTGGAGCCAAACAGTGGGCCCCTAGATAGGGCCTCGTTTGTTTAACTCCAAGGGTGGGGTATTTGTCTTGCATGGACAGATCCCTACAGACAAGTTGACTTCTTACGCATGCAGAGATCTTTAATTTTTTAGTGGCTACTGTCTGCCAGGCAATGATGACTGAAATCTCTCTTGGCTGTAATTGCCCTGAACCCCGATTCTGGCCCTGTTCTGAGACAGATACAGGCAGATGACAGGGATCAGCAGAAATAAGAAAAGCACGAGAATGGCAGGGGGAAAGGTGGTTACCTGAACGCTCTCATTATTTCCTGACTATATGCTACATTGCACACATAACCAGAGTATGGGCTACATGACGGGGCTTGGTTTGGCATAAATTTGACATCCACCACTTGCAGTCAGCACCTGCTGCTGTTACTTTCATAGCAACAAAGAATCATATTTCATGAGAATCCAACGAGTCCACTCCTACTACACAGTTAATATTAGAGGAATGCAATATAGTGGGGGTGATAAGCAATTGTTATCAAAGCATCATTTTCATTTTGTTTTTGGAACAATACTCACATATAGAAATATCTCTGTTTTTATTGCAGCTTGAGTAATACCTGCACTTTCAATTGAACTCTGATAAAAAGAATAATATTTACAATTCAGATGCATTCATCTGGAACATAGGGGGAAAAAATGCAATAACGCAACAGCTAAAAAAAAAAACGCAATCACATTTAAATGTATTCATGTGAAAACTTTATCGAAATTGGGGAAAATATTAAAATGGAATTGGGTTCTGCATCTAAATAGAGACGGATGTGACTCTCCTTCATCCATCTTACAAAACCTATCTCATCTCATTCATCCATTATAACATGAAACAAAACTACACTAAGCAACCGGCAAACGTGATTGGTTGTCAAGTGTGTCTCTCCAAGTCACCTATAGGAAAGAGCTGAGAGTACTGAGTTGTAACCATATTGATGAAAATGGAGCAAAAAAGAAAAAACATTAATGAAAGCACTCATTCTACTCTGGCATAATCCACTGACTCATAAATACTGAGGCCTGTCAGATGAAGCTGCTGTGAATGAAATTGCTGTGATCGATTGCGTCAACCAACCTTGACAATTACAATGGACACTGTATGTGTGTGTGAGAATGAGAGACAGAGCGAGACCAGAGAAAATTGGCATTTGAAAAGACGCAATAAGCACAGAGAAATTGCAAATAAACATACTAGCCTGTGTTGGACAGGTATGCCTGACATATAGGAGGGATTCATTTGAAACATAAAGAGCAGGATGACGGTGACAGCTATATCTCAGACAGCTGCCAACATGTTTAGTAAATGCTGATAAGACAAGTGACAAAGACACACATGAACTAGGGTGTGCACCTGCCAACATTGCAGAGCTTCCATTTTAGTTGAACGTTTTTAAGTCCTTGGTTAACTTACCATTGCTTGTATTTTGCCAAAAAATTAGATAAAAATAAAAAAATACAGTATCCAAACAATGTGCTTTTTTTCCACTCACAGTCATACTTTCTCTACTCAATAACTCCTCTTGCTTACTTTTTCGAGCTGTCAAAGCCTTTGAATTTTTAATACCAAAACCTTGCAACGAATTCACAATCTCTAGGTCTTTATCATGCTGCTATTCATTTTCCTGCCTCATATTTATTTATTTATACACTGATGATGCAGCTGAGACAACTTCTTACCAGTGGTGTGCCACAGAGGTCTTGCATAGGTCCATTACTCTTCACATCATACGTAATTTCACCCTCTGCATGCAATAATTACGCATCAATTTTTATGAAAATGATAAAAGAATTTGCCTCGGGCTCCAGTCTAATTAGGGTTTAACTCATCACTCATTTGTCTTTGATGCTTTCCAACTGTCATTACTTCATCACAGACTTATTTTCAATAACATTAACAGTTTGATACGTGTAGACTTTCACCACTGTTGCTATATATTCTGACCCTTTTAAACTTTCAATGTACAATATATTAGTCTTTGTGAGTCATAAAAATACTAGAAGCTGTTTGGCCCCACAGTCAACTGTGTTTCAAGATTCATTAGCAACTTGTAACTCCAAAATTCTAAATAAATGAGCTTTTTCCGCGTATAATTATCTTCTCCTAGGGTGAATAAAAATAGTGTAACTATCTTTCTTCATTGCATAAATTGTACTATATTGCAGAATAATCCCCATTGCAGCTAAACACAGTTTATCGTTCTCCTCTCACACAGAAGGATTGCTTCCTTTTTCATATCTATCTTTTTAATAAACACAAATTCTAGCAGTTATTCTAGCTTCTATAAATACTTGAAAGTCATTAATAAAACCTTAATTACTTATTTTTATATGACTGAAATTCTAATGCTGAGCCTTGACTGCAGATAATAAATGGTCAGATGGTCCAATTACCCAAAGGAATTTTTCACAATTTTGTGACACCATTAGTTACTAAGTGCTTCTAAAAAAAAAAAAAAAAACTAGTGCCTTACAGTGTGTGGTATTGAGCGTCTGCTCTTAATAAATTTTAATTTCTGTGCAATGTCAATATTACTTCCATGCATAATACTTTGTTCTAAAGTCATACATTTTTTATGGCGCATGTTTGTGCAGTTGCCTCTGCATAACAAAAACTGGAGATCGAGAAGATGTTGCCCTCAAGAATAAAAAAGAAAGAGTCGCATGGGTAAAGGAGTTTTTTTTGTGTTTTTTTCCATTTTTTATCCATAACAAGTATACAATATAACAACCAGACCGCACTTGTGGAAAAAGATATTGATTGTGTTGTGTGATATAACTTGTTGAAAGAACTCCAAAAAACAATAGAGTACAGGTGGGACCTTTTTGAGTGTATTCCCATCTGAGCGGAGTAACAGCATTATTGTTCAGCTCAAATGTACCGGTGTGATAGCTATCGCATGTACAGCATTATATCTCCCAAGACAAAATCACATGTTTCTGAGCCTCCAGTTTATATAAATAATCTGTGAGATTTTCTGCTGGTCAGTTTAGGTTACCAGCAACACCTACCCATCACAACAGTTTATTATCTAAACTCTTAAAATGTGAAGATTTATCAAGTTTGTCTAAGTGCAGGGACTAAATGCTTCACTGGGAAAAGTGGCCCAGTGCATCTGCTCAGAGGGGCTGATACTGCTTGAAGTAGCTTGGCAATGAACACAACACACATACATTGACAGAGACAGACACACTATCATTCCAATAATAAGCAACAAGCACCGATAGTTTCTCCCTGAGACAGACATGTACAAATGCAATTCAGAATCCATCCCCCGCTAACATACACATGTGCTTTCATGGCAAAAATCAATGACTGCAGGGCCCAGCTGGACAGACTAATAGTGAAAAAATAAAGAAATCAATGCAGGCTTATTAACTGAGCAGAGCTTCCTTTACTGCTTACAAAAAAAAGGGAAAAACAAAACACATGTGCAAGATGTGCAAGATGTGCGAGTGTGTGTGTACGGCTGCCTGTTTGTATCTGACTTGGTGTGTGAGTGATGGCTGCTCCTGGTTATATGCAGGATGTGTGAGTGCATAAGCATCTGTGTGTCTTCCTGTTTGTGTGTTTGTGTGTCCCTGAGTGGTGGCGGCTAGTGCTTGTGTACAAGTGCTACTTTGTAGGCGTGCTCTGCATGTCTAAGTGTGTGTGTGTGTGTTTTTGTGTGCACGGTTGAGACTATCGCTCAAAGTCAGTGTGTTACTCTTGGGTTAGTGCCACAGTGTTCTTCCAGTGCCTTGGCCTCAGTCTATTTGTGGACAAAAGGATGCTCTGAGACAAATGATTTAGCACCTGTCAGTCAGAGCAGAAGGACAAGAGATGAGAAAAGAAAGAGGTCAGAGACGAGGGAGCAAGATGATGGAGGCTTTCAGAGGAATCGTCAAGGAAGCAAGAGAGTAAAAAGCCCCCCCCAAAAAAAGAGGGAGAAAAAGGAAGGAAAAAGTTCAACACAGCAAAAGAGATAGAGAGATTTGAGGAGAAAGAGAATTTATGATTTAGCTCTGGGTCATCACATAGCTCAAGTTCCTGGGAGCAATTTCCCGAGGAAATGACAGCTTCTATTTCTGTGGAGTTGTTTGCCTAACATTACCTCACAGGAACTGTGCATGGCCTTCAGGCCCCACGAGCAGACCTTCCCTCATCACAAGAGTTACCATAACAACGGATAAGGCCAACCTGCTTCGGTGGCAGCACAGGGATGTGAACTTTGCTTCTGCCTGCAGCATTCTGCCTGTCTACTGCACTTCTGACACATTCACACCTATTATCCTTGGAACAATAAAAGAATCTCAACACCGCTGTGCTATAAATTTCTATGGTGTGAATATTTACAGGTCATGTTGTGATTGTTCAGCAGAAGGTGATTTGTTTGTGCCGTGAAAACAAAGCAGTATGTCAAGAATAAAGAGAAAACAGTCATTTCAGAAATACCTAAATAAACAAAAACCAAGCTACTTTGGAGTCCAGCTCAGAAATAATGTTTACAGAGATTCAGTTTGTGTGCGTGTTTCAGGAGAGCGAGGCTGAACGGTGCAATTGGATGCTGAGCATGCTTTGTTTGTGATTTATTAGATTCCCTTTGGCATTTGTTGACTGACATGCATGCGGTCAGGTCTTCTCACAGGCTGTCCTTTAACCTAAGCTTTGCCATTGAAGTTGACTATGTCCACAAAATTAAGCCCTAATCACCTTATTTACACATTCTCAGTCAGTCAATAGAGATGTATTGCCGACCTCATTTTTCAAAGTGAACAAAGCAGCCCCCTCTATAAAAACGTCTACGTCGCTGAGAGCAGCTTAGCTAACAAGCATCTGATTGTGCAGATTACGTGTGTTCCACAGAGGATTACTGAGACTGAAATGAACAAATTGACCTCTTACCACTCAAATCCCACATCAGCATGACAAAAGATGAGAGTACAGCAACGTGAAGGCAATGTGAAACAGCAGAGTATATACTGGAAGACAAGTTATGGTCTGCATTCCTTGAAGAAACCTTCTCACTGAGAGGTGTTTTATTTTTGTCGTTGTCTTGCGTCTGTTTGTGATAACTCCATAGCTTATCCTTGTCTCTATGCCTCATCAGCCTTGTCCTACACATTGCATGCGGCGCACGGACGCCGCTCAGACTTTTTAAAGACAGAATAACACTGAGTTGAGCACAAAAATGCATAAGCTATTTTCTGTACCTGACAGGGTGTCATTTGCATTGATGTTTGGCTCATATTCTAACAACAAATATCAGACTGTGCATCCTGTTCTGTGTGTATTCTTAGCCTAGGGCAGCCAAGTGTCTTCTTCTCTGGTTCCCTCCTGACACTTTTCACACAAGTCAAAGCTATTTAAAAGTCATCTATGAGAAGTAACAAAAGCTCAATGACAGACCAAGGCCTTTTCAAAATTCATTTTTTTGGGCTTTCTTCCCCTAACAATAGAAATATAATTAATTTCCTTCCATGGTTGTTTGGAGAGCTCTAGAGACGAAATGGTATGCTTTTGTTAATAAGACGCTATGTTTTTGCTGAGAGAAGACGATTGAACAGCTTATGTAGGTCACATTGTATTAATCTAGCTGGCTATCCTCATAAATGCACTCCAAATCAAACATGCAAAATTAAAATCCAGTTCATTGCTCATTTGCTTAATAATGCAGTGTTATAGCAGTGAGAATGACTTCCCTACCACTGAAATTGTGATCCCGGTGCTTTTGCACTTAGGCATTAAATTACTGCTCGGGATTATAACTCTACAAATGAAATGCTGTTGATATCAATCTGACAGGCCAGTCAAACATCCGCCAAACTGAATATTTATGAGTCACAGTTTATTTCGGGCACAGGACCTATTCATCACTTAGCAGTAATGAGATCTGTATGCATTCTAATAATTAATAAAGCAGATGATCTCCACATCACTCTGAGCTGGATGTAAATGCTATCAATTATCCGTCTGGCCGGTTCGGCTGTCTTAAGCAAACTAGAAATTTTACAAGTCAGACAAGCTTAATGGGACACAGAGACATGGCCAGAGTGCACATGAATGTTTTATAACAATGCAAGCCTTAAAATTGGATCAATGTGATGTCTGCTATTCTGCTGGATGAGGAGTCCCTGGTACAAAGCAGACGGCTCAGTGAGGCGCAATAAATCTACCTACTGCCAATGGAGCAGAATGACAGGCTCAGTGTGACATTTCAACATGTATTATTGTTAAAACCCTGCAATTTCTTCATGTGATATGTACCCAATGAACAACAACCACAAACACTCCCGGGCTACATGTTATTGTACGGCAAGTCTGATGCCGTTTTGATGTGAACACTCAAGTGGAACAATAAATCCCTTCCAGGCTGTATAGAAATAAAAAAAAAAAAGTGCATAGATGGGTAGCTCAGTGATGGGTTTATATCAAAGGATGATATTGCTGTTAGGTGAAGAAAGCAGCCACTGCTGATGTTTTTGATCAGATGATTAAGGCTGGCTGGTACGTCCCACTTGAGATTTGTTTTGAGGAGGTAATGTAGTTTCTAGGATTATACGGTCAAAACAGAGCCTCTGTTTCCCCGCTGCACATCTGCACGAACGTGTGTGTCTTTGGAAAACAAAGACGGGGCAGAAATAGAAAGAATGTGTGTGTTTGTGCATGCATTAAAAAGACAAGAGAGAGGTCCTCGAGGCAACCTGCACATCTTTTATCACATCTTTAATTAATTGAAGCCCATAATAGAAGCCGCTGCAATTGCACTGAATAGACGCAGCTGAATGGAAAATGGCCAGGGATGAGGCAAGAGTCTTATGTTCTGTGATTTTTATCAGTCTTTCCACGCTATTTTTCAGTCATCTGCATACACAGCATATCTGCAGCTCCCATCAGTCTTTGCTATGAGGATGAAATCCATTTCCACGAAGACATCAGTTTGTTATTGCAGCTGAGACTTTGAGGGACTGACGCTTACTTTGCTCCCCTTCTCCACCTTCTGTCATCAGGTGCTGTTTGTGTCTGTGCAGCGCTACAGTGAAAACACCATGGTCCTCCTGTGGATCTCCAAATTCACCTTGATCGTCCTGGCCTGCCTACCCAGACTTTTGCTCGGATGCCCGTACGGCTGTCGCTGCTACAGCCTCACCGTGGAGTGTGGATCTCTTGGCATCAAAGAAATCCCACAGGGTGTTCCCCCTGTAACCGAGGTCAGTCAGCTGATTTACCACAATAAGTTAGGGAATAAGTCAGCTGCTGATGCATCGGAGCTGACCCCGTTCCTGCGTCAGTGATTTTGCATCAGTTGACTTCCTCTCTGATCCATTCTTATTACCCTCAAATGATTGTGGTTAATCAATTCACCGTGACCCTCTTTGATGTAAGCCTGAGGGAGGGGCCGTGCTACTGGCTGTGTAATTATTCATTCTTGCTCTGAAAGTGACTCTCACACACCCTCTGATCATCTATTGAGGAGATGTTCAACATTACACCGTCTTTTTCCTCTTGGGTTCAGGCCTCCAACATTACTGCTGCTCATGAATATTAATGAAAATTATGTCCCGCATAAATTGTTCCATTAACCTCAATCAGTAGGTCTATCTCGTCCATCATACTTTACCTCATGGCCCGTGTTTTCTTCTTTGAAAACATTACCACTGAATGCATATTACCAATCAAACAGACAGCCCTGTATTGTGGATCGAGCACAGAAAGCACTTCTGACAGGCCTGTACTTTCTGCCACATTTGTCAAGCGAACTGAACCATAAAACAGCAAAAAAAAAAAAAAAAGCTGCACAACCTGTATTGTCAGAATCATTATTATCATGATTCTGAACTCGCTCATTTGATATTGCCTGTATTAGCATATGACACTTTGCAAATGCTTTCATCCAAAGCACTTCACAGCACCCTGAGCACAGATATCATTAAAGGTGCAGCCACAGAAATGTAATCTCTCCTCATGGTTAATACATTTCTTCTTCATACAGCCCTTCATCAGGCTGAGAAAACTTTTATGTACAAAACAAAACGCAGCTTCAAACATCCCATTCAAATAGCTTTCTCTCTAATGCGGTCATTTTGTGCTTACTTTACTGATTTCATTTCCCCCATCTCTTCCAAAGACCATCTTCCTCCAGGACAACTCAATAATGCAGATCCGTCTTCAGGACTTGACTCGTCTGGGCCAGCTCCATTACCTCTACCTCCAGAACAACAGCATCTCAGCCGTGGAGCCTGGGGCGTTTGTCAGCCAGGGTCAGCTCCTGGAGCTGGCTCTCAATGGGAATCTCATCCACCTGGTCACTGCAGACATGTTTCGAGGCCTGGAGCACCTCAGGATCCTGTATCTTGCCGGAAACCAGATTACTAGAGTTCAGGATCATACTTTCAGGGGACTGCAGGTAAGGAAGGAAGGAAGGAAGGAAGGAAGGAAGGAAGGAAGGAAGGAAGGATGGAAGGATGGATGGATGGAAGGATGGATGGATGGAAGGATGGAAGGATGGATGGAAGGATGGATGGATGGATGGATGGAAGGATGGATGGATGGATGGATGGAAGGATGGATGGATGGAAGGATGGATGGATGGAAGGATGGAAGGATGGATGGAAGGATGGATGGATGGATAGATGGATGGATGGATGGAAGGATGGATGGATGGATAGATGGATGGATGGATGGAAGGATGGATGGATGGATGGATGGATGGAAGGATGGATGGATGGATGGATGGATGGATGGATGGACGGACGGAACATTACATTATCATATCAGATGATGGGGTCGCTGATCATTTCATTTAATTGGCCAAAAGGTGTGAGCACTAATGCTCCACTACCACATACCACATATCACCATCCACATTCTTGCTGCCAACACTGGTCCCTCAGCAACATCAGCCCACCACCTCTATGACCTGCAGCCTTCAGGAAACACAAGTCAATCATACCATGGACTACTCTAATGACAAACCAGACCAGTCCACATCCTTCCAATACATTCATACAACATGAAAGCCTTTAACTGTACACTCTGGTACACACACTTTAACTGTATGTAATTTAGGACCCCTTTTTTCAACATTGTACGTCTATTTATCCTTGATAAATTAATATATAATCTATTCTTTCCAGTTAATTACTGTATGCTGTTATGTCTGTTACAAGCATATAATGGTTGCACTATACAACTCATGAGATACATCCCTGTTTTGTTGTTTTATTTAATCACATTTCAGACAGTATTTTGTGATTTGTTGATTATGCGTTTTCATATCACAGTGCCAATAAAAATATTGATCAGCACCAGATGGATGGATGGATTATTCTTTTCATGAAGTGAAAAATGCTTAGCTTCTGCCAGCAAAGCAAACTACATCAATGTAGGGATTATATAGAATGATGCTTGTAGCTGTAAATCCAATTCATGGCACCGTGTCTGACTAATCCCTGCCATACGGTAAATGTTACTGTACACACTGACTCAGGTGGAATTTACTTGTCTTCCCTCCTCATTTGACAGTTTCATTCCTCCTCTTCCAGCTGGCATTATTCATGTTTTTACTTACTCTGCTTTATGTCGTCTGTGCTGTATACAGCGTCTGCAGGAACTCCACCTGCAGGAGAACAGCATAGAGCTGTTAGCAGAGCAGGCGCTGTCTGGGTTGTCATCTCTGGCTCTGCTGGACCTCAGCAGAAATCACCTTCGTACCCTTGGAGCCTCCTCCCTCAAACCACTGGTCAGTCTGCAGGTGCTCCGCGTGACAGGTAGGTCAAGGGTAAATTCATAAAAGTAAATACATCTAGACTCCAATGCTATAATTACACCAAGGTGCACTGAAATTCCTTCATACCACAATTGTAACATTCTACCAATTGCTGTTAGCTCTTATTTGATCACACATTATCACATACTATATACAAACCAGTTGACAGAATATATTTATGCCATTTATGTCATTAAAAACTACATAATATAATGAGAAATAGTTCTGCATTGAACTATTTATGTCAAATATTTAAAATATAGGATTGTTGGTTTTTTTTTTGTTTTGTTTTTTTTCGCTCATACACATAAAAAGGCAATATAAATGTATAGTTAAAACACTGTGCAGGAGAGGTTGAAACCCCAAAATACCGTACAATACCTCCCTTATAAAAATTAAACATAATATAACAAGTTCCATCAATATAACATTCAAAGAAAATTACAGCCTTGACAAAATCTTGTTTAAAAGATGTAATACAGAGACAATTATGAGACGCTCTAAATTTCAACAGCCTTTTTCACATAATGGAGATGTTGATTAAAGTAGATTGTTCCAGTATTTCAATGAATATTGATTGGGGGACAACTGGAAATACTGAAAATGAAAGTATCTTGAGGAATAGTTGTAAATGTCTTGAAGAAATGCTGGAAAATGCCCTCATGAGGTTTGCACAGGTCTGGTAAATGCCACATTAAAAACTGAAAAAAAAGCAAAGAGGAATCAACACTTTGAAAAAGGCAATTATTCTCAAAAGTTCCCTTTCGACTGGGAACATCTTCTTTAGATAAGAGGAGCATGTACTGTATTACAATAGTTGATAAAATGATAAATTAAAATTGCAAAAGCCAACCGTTCTCTGTGTTTTGTGTGTCTACTTTTATAATTAAAGAATCTTTAAGAACATTAATCATTGTAAATGTCAGTAGAAATCAATCTAAAGTGTCAGTGAAAGTGGGTGGTGGAAGAAAATATCCAAATCATTGAATAGTTCATATTGTAAATCTGGGTTTCTTTCCCATTGTAATCTTTTTATAAATGACTTAATATATCTTCAAAATCACCTGGAATGTTTAAATATAAAGGATTTGGGTAAATTTGACCCTGTTGTTGTTATCACTCTAAATGCCCATATATTGTTTTGTTTCACTCTTAATATTGACTTTATTTAACAATAGAGAATGTAACACAACATGATTTATAAGAAGTCATCTGGCGAGCTTCAATTTTCCATTACAACAGAGTAATGTACAATGAAGAACAGCTTGTTTGACCTGTTGGCAGTTCCAGCGTTAATGCACATAATAACTGTCTGTATTTATAGAGCAATTTTCAAAGTACTAAGTATAAACAAAATTAATAAAATACAAAATAATACAACATAGATGGTAATAGAATTACAAAAGTACATAAAAATAAAATAAACATGCACCTTAGATAAAATCAGGATATGCCCTCCAGTCAAACAGACTCAAAAATAGATGACAGATCATCATTTGTTTCTCAAATCACTCTACAAACATTTCATGTGACACAGCTACAATTTTGTTATTGACAAATAAAAGAAGCAAAAAATTACTGCAAATCCTATATTCTCAGAATGTCAAAAACAAGATAAGTCCAAGAACGGAGCCTTGAGGTACCTGACAAATTAACTCATCTCTATTTGAATTAAAAGACATATACTCTTCTCTGTCTTCCATATAATCCTGCAGCTATTTTAGAACATCATGGATTTTTCAGTAAGGAAATAGATATCAGTAGTGTCAAATGTTTTAGACAGGTCCAAAAAATATGCCAAAAGATAACGTTATTGCCTAAAGCTGTAGAGGTTTTGTGAACAAACTTGACAAAACAGACATTTGT
Source organism: Apogon talboti (assembly GCA_037367365.1). Lineage (NCBI taxonomy): Eukaryota > Metazoa > Chordata > Actinopteri > Kurtiformes > Apogonidae > Apogon > Apogon talboti. The sequence continues at coordinate 28,172,685 of JAPQRQ010000010.1, read as the reverse complement.
GATGACATACTGTATTTTCCAAAAGCGCTATTACTTGTGGTTGCATAATATGTTAGCCTTTAGTGGAAATGAAGCAAAAACAGAGAGAGAGAGAGAGAGAGAGAGAGAGATGATTCCTAAGTGTGCTGGAATATCCTGATGTGAACCATTTAATTATTTTAGCTACTACAAGATCTCAATGATAGAGGATATTACTCTACAAGGCTCTCCTGAAGAGAAAGCCTTCAATTCATGTGCTTCTTTTCAGGTAAGAGGGTGAAATGTTCTTATGCTAGGATACAACTCCTTGATATTGACTAAGAAGGATTCATTCCAGCTGAGGAAGGATTAATATTTAAACAATTCATCGATTCTTTTAATGCATTTATGAGGTTGGGATTTTTAGATCATTACAAGCTTCAATCTTTTTGTGAAAAGTTATTTTTCTTTGCAGTTCATAGAAATTTACTGAACAGATTCTCATTATTTTTTAACATTTTTTGCAGTGGTTAATATTAAATGGACTGGGACTAAAACATTTTTTTTTATATCATTTATTTTTTGTAATAGAGGATCTCTTTGGACTGATTGCTCCAGGGCTTAGAGTTTTTAGACCTATATTTACTGCAAAATTGAAGGAGTAGAAAACATTTATCAAATACAGATATAAATATTTTCATAAATGTTTGATAAATTAGATCAGTATTGGTAAGGCTGAACATCTCCTCCCATGAAACCTTGTGTATGTGGTTTTAAGTACTAAGTTTTGTATGGACGGCTGTACTTTCTTTAAAAAATGAAATATTGGTGTCAGTTAACAGTAAACCAGAGTTGGCTACATTGTAATGGATTATCCGTGTTGGTTTATAGATAAGAGGGTAGAGGTAAGATGCATAAAATATTCAAGCTCATTCGGCTCACTTTTAATAAGGTCAGTGTTGAAGTCTCTGAGATGATCCTCCAGAGCAGAGGACAAAAACATCATTAAACAAACCAACATAATTAACAAGAAGATGATAAATGCAACCAATAATTGCATGTTGCCCTCCAAAAGTACTACAACTTGGCATTTCTCTGAGAAACGCTTCAAGTTCTGACCTCTTTCCTTCAGACTTTTCTGTCAGATTTCTGTCAATAGAAATTGAAACTCCACCACCCTTTTGGTTTTTAAAACATGAAGGCACAGCTTTAGAGTTTTTTTATTTTAAGTCAGTAAGTAAAAAGATGCATCATTGAGCTATTTTTCTGATGAGCAAGCACTAAAAATAAGCCATTTAAGGTTGATAAAAGGTCTTAATTGTTTTTGACTGAATATGTTAATGAGTAGAGCTGCTTTTTACCGTACTCTTGTAAATTTCTTGAGAATTTTATTCAACTCCGCTTCTTTGTATTCTCTGCATTCGCCTTGAACCCTTTAGAAGTCAAGTGTGTTTATATCTGGATGAAAGCATATCCTTGCTGTTATTAATATCATGCGGATTAAAAGCTAAATATTTTAATAAAGACTCATTTACATCAGATGTGAAACTTTACTACAGTACCTGAGACAGGATATTCACTAAAGATCTGTGGCACTTTCTGATTGTAGATGAAGTGACAAAGGAGAGTTAAATGGATTAAAGAGGGATGCATTTCAGAAAAGAGATGTTACTCTAATGAGTAAAAAGCCTGTGCTGATGTGTTATATTTTGGTGACTTGTGTAAATAAATTATGTCCAACGTTTCCAACAACATCTATATTCAGGGAAATCATTAATTTTATTAAATGGCTTGTTTCATTTAGTCGTCTGTCGGTTGAGTCATAACCTTGGTAATGTTTAATGTCACTTCCAGCTATTGCAATAGAATTAAAACATAAGGTGAAAATAATATGTACTGTATTATAACTATACATAATTAGAATGAGTCATTTCTGCCTGAGGTAGAGGTAGACATTTGTTTTTTCCATTAGTGGTAAATTTTCAAAACCTCGTGCTCTTTCAGTAAATTACATACCTAATCAAACTACATCGAATCAACTTTAATGACAACGGCGCACCAAAACATTTATTTGTCTTCCTGCGTTTGCTGCTGAAAACTCACCCCACGTCTCCTGTTCCAGAGAATCCGTGGCGCTGTGATTGTGCTCTGGGCTGGCTGAGAACCTGGATCAGCGAGGACGGCCAGCGTCTCCTGAGTTCTGCAGAACAGCGTCGTCTGATGTGTTCGGAACCGCCCCGCCTCTCACACCTCAGTCTGGTGGAGGTGGCCCCCAACAGCCTGGTCTGCATCCCCCCCGTGGTGCAGCTGGAGCCCAGCCACCTGACCGTACGGTTGGGGGAGAGCCTCCGAGTCTCCTGCCAAGCCTCGGGATACCCTCAGCCGCAGGTCACCTGGAAGAAAGCGTCCCACGGCAAAGCCCAGCTGTCACCCCGAGGCCTTGTTCAAGAACTGGGACCGAATGGTGAGCTGTTCAGGCCTGGAGCTGGAGGAGTAGTGACAGCCCTGCCCAGTAGCAGTAAGACCAAAGTTATTGGTGTTGGAGGTGTTGGAGGTATCAACGGGCTTGTACGTGGCACTGAGGAAGGAGGTGAGAGGGACAGCTTTGATCCGGACACAGGCAGTGGCATGTTGTTCCTCAGTAACGTGACAGTGGCCCACGCAGGTCGCTACGAGTGCGAAGCCTGGAACCCTGGTGGTGTAGCTAAAGTTACCTTTCATCTGGCGGTGAACATGTCCTCTTCCTCGTACTCATCCCAGTTCTGGCCTCGCCTCAACACACACTCTTTTGTTTCATCTTCGTCCAACTCCTTCTATCAGCCAGAGGTTCTGGATGTGAGTCAGGAGCCTCTGTATGAACAGGACAGCATGGATTTTAACGCTCTGGGTCCTGCCACGCAGACCGCCATCGCTGTTGGCATCTCCTTGCTGGCTCTCACTGCTGTGCTCCTGTTAATTATGATCTACACTCGCCACCAGCAGTACCAGAAAGAAGAAGGCGGCTGCTATTGTTCAAGCAAGGAGGAGAGCATCCTCTATGTGAACGACTACTCTGATGGACCCACTACTTTTGCGCAGCTGGAGGAGTACCGCGATGACCATGGCCACGAGATGTACGTACTCAACCGAGCCAAGCCGGTGCTGGGACCGGGGGCGTCCAGATGTCCCATGATCAGCGGGTTTGTCCAGCAGAAGGGCATAAAGGAGGCTCTTCTAGATCATGAAATGGTGCAGACACTGACCAGATCAGGGGGGATGGGGATTCGTAGAAACCCAGGAGACGGCGGGGAGGGCCCCCTGACAACAGACCCAGAGGAGCTGTTCCTTAGTCAGAGTCTCCTTTTCGGATCACAGGTTGCCTACGAGATCCACTGCTAAAAGGTTAAAGAGCCTGAATATAAAATTTTATGTGGATGGACTTAATTAAAGACATTAAAGGAAATCACCTTGAAGAGGTGATTTGAAGCGTCAGATTGTTATCTTCATAGGAATGAAGAATGTAAGAATGTCAGGGTAGGGATGGAAGAAACCTCACAGGAGCTTTTAGAGAGCCTTATCGGATTGATTGTTTAACTTTAGGATGGTCCAGAGAGACAAACAGTCAAAACTAAAAGGAAAAGAATTCAAACACACAATTCTGTCTCCAAATCAACCCTTTAACAGTGTCGAACCTTATCAGAAATGGTAACTATGGCCTTTCAAGCAGATCCTCACGAGAGGCTAAAAATGTGCAGCGACAACAACTTTAACCCATAAAGACCCAACGCCACATATCTGGCAGCTCCAAAATATTTTTTTTTCCCTCTATATTTGCCTTTTCTTAAGTGATTTATCACTGTTTATTATAATATTATCCTCTGAATTTTGTGGTTTTTCAGTGAAAATTTGGTATTTTCCTACTGATCATATAGATGTTCATAAAAGCTCAGAGTAAATGTAAAGGTTATTATACCAGAAACAGAGAAAACTGAAGAAAAAGTGAATTTTCAGTGAATAACTGAACATAAACCCAGTGAATCCATCCACTGTCATTGATCCAACTCCGTGGGTTTTACTGGTGAATGAACAATGTTGCAGGAGATGACAGTGTTTCCACGGTAACTACGGAGCCTCTGAACGTCCAAATGGGTCATATCTGATGACCACGAAAAGATGACAAACTGTATTTTACACCAATTATTTACATGTATTGATAAGGTTAATGGATCAACAGGTATTTAACAGTTTAGTTCAGTAGATGCTTTTGGTCGCAGGTGGATGTTTGGGTCTTTATGGGTTAACATGGATTACTGTAAAACAGCAGTTAATGTTTTGTACTTTTTTTTCTTTCAGTTCTGTGTGTTGTGTCTGTGTTTTGTGTAAATATACTGGAAGCTCATTTTCACTGTGAAGTACAGCTGTTTTGTGCACTTTGTTGCAGATCCCGTTAGAATTAGTCCCTAACAATCCTCTTACAGAGACTGCATTATCATTATCTATATGAGTGGGGGTGGGTGGGTGGATTTGTCAAAAGAGGTTCATTCTGAATGCAACAACAAGCCTTTTTTTCTACCATTTCTACCATTTCATTGTGTTCCTTGATGTTAACATGCCCTTTTCTACTGTTTGTTGCAGCAGTAGAGCATGGATACAACATTTCCATGGTCGATAACTGAATCACTGGTGAACTTATTTCAACCTGTAACAATCATTCTACTGTGAATATTGTACATTTTGTCTTTGGTTTCTACATCCAGTAATAAATGGTATTTTAAAAGATTCACTGTGTCTTTTCTAGCAAGGTCAAATGGTTTATTTAACACAACTGTTCATGCTGATTATATAGTCAAATCCTATTTCCTCCCTCTGCTTTTTCTTTCCTGCAGCTCATGAGTTGAGCTGTGAATCTGAAAGACGTGTTTTTACAGGAAGACTGTGGCATTCAGTCACTAGAGTAGAGGTCAGTCTATGAAATGTCCACAGTTCATAAAGTCTTCTCTTTTTTTCCCCCTACCACTTAGCATTTCTCTATCAGGTGTGTTTTCAGAGCTACCTCTGCATTAAGATGGTATAGTGCTATTGGAAAAGCGCTTTAAAACACCAAATAACCTGAGCTTCACCGCAGGATCAGGACCCGTATTGATTCTCAATTTTAGACAGTCAATAATCTTTTAAAATAGCAGCTATTTTGGCTTTTATTGCCGTCCACCTTATAAAATGCCTCAGATGTTTCATGAAAGCTCAAAAAGAAACAAGACTAAAGAGCATTTTTACACTTTGATTTTTTTCATACAACACAGACAATCACTGCTACAGATACGTTTGGGTGAACTGGTGGGTTTTTGCATTTTAGGAACAGCCAAGAAAGACAATTCCACAATTTACAATCATTAGGCTGAAGAATTCTGATCCCAACCTTATACTTAGTGTGTAAACATAAAACAAATGTTCGTCTTATCGCTATGTTCTCAAATAGAGAGCACATTTGCATATTTTTTAAAATAATGAACTATACTCCCTTAAAATAGACGCCTTTCACTGACATTTCTGTGAAAAGTTGGCAGTGAATTGTAGATCACACTATAAGCTTCAACAGCGGCAGCCTCAGCACAGACGGCCGAGCTAATACCGAAAGTAGAACATTTCCCAAAGCCTGAAAAACAGAAAAGGAAAACAGACTTGTCCAAAGTCCATCACCGCATCTCTTTGTCAGAGCTGAAGATGTATTATGCATCAAATCTCACACAATAAAATGTGAAATACTATTATTCCACTGTCCCATGAGACAAATAGATGTCTTTTATAGATTTCTTTTCTGCCTACTGTGATGCAACTCTCAGACAGTGTCATTACATGTCCGCCTGCAGTGGCTGTCATGGTCTTCGGCAGATGTGGTACGTATAAGTAAACAGACTAATAATGCTTTTTCAGTCTCCCTCACAGTGGGTGGACAATAAGACATAAAGACGTTCGAAATGTACAATATCAAGGCAGAAAATGGGATATATGTGCGGCTTTTGTCTGGTTCCCCGTTGCACTTATCGCTGCATGTTCGGTACGACGACAAAAACAACACCGGATTCTAACCGTGCCTCTCATTTGTATACACCACATCTAATCACTCCAGATTATTTTCAGGGATCCCCACCAGCATATCTGCAGGCGTGTGCTGTTGATTGGAGATTTTCATAATTGATTTAACAGCCAGAAAAACATGCAAAAATAATTCCAATGATAGCTGTAATGTGGAAATCAAAGTCTAAGTGCCCTGCTGTTGGATCTGGTAAGAGCACCTCACTGAGAAGCACAGCATATGTTTTACCCACACACAGGTCACTGTAAGGGGAATATGCAAGAGCAGGGAGATCAGTCCGTTGTTTTTGGTGTCTGAATGGTTCTGAGATGGATTAAAATTTTGTGAAACCATCCAGGACATGAGTTGCACCTGACAGTATTAACCCTTTATAGGACACTCATAGAAATACTCTGAAATTCAAAAGTTAAACTTCAGTGTGCTTTTGGAGGACATAACAAGACTTTAGTACTTTTGTTAAATTTTTCCACATTTTTTTATTGTTATGTATTAAAATAAAGTCAATGAAGTTACCATATTTGGTTCCTTATCCTTAAGAGGCAAAAAAAATCCAAAAAGTTTATATAAAAACAAGAAAAACACATGTAAGGTGAAAGGGACATGTATTTTAGAACATTAGTCCTCCATCAGTGCTGGTCCAGACCCCTGTCCACATCCACATTAACCCTTTGAACA
>JAPQRQ010000010.1:28123122-28148804 GCA_037367365.1 Apogon talboti | reverse complement strand
CCTTTTCTCTCTCAGTCCTTGAATCGATGTATAAAAAGGAAATCAATGAAGCACATTGTGTCTTTTCAGCTGGAACCTCTTTTTATTTTAGAATTGAGTGGGAGTCATTATACTACTTATCCTCTGGTTGATTAAAATAAAAAGCCGCAATGATACTGTAATACATAAAATATAGCTTTTAGACCCTGCTTAGAAACTTTTCCCTTACATATTTACAGCTATAAAAGCAACAGTATTGCAATTTCCAGTTCAGAATATAATGTATGTCTCTATCACTTCTCTCATACAAGAACATAAGCAGCAATTTAGAGCAAATCATTTACCTCGCTGAAGCAAAGTACTTTTTCAGAGATGATGCAAAGGCTTTTTACTCCCAAGTGTGTAGTAGATTGTTGTAGTATGAGGACTGTAAATACCAGAGGGAGGGATCTGGTGTCCGGAGCCTGGAAACTATTAACACTGAAGGGTTTTGGACGGAATCCAAAACTTATGGCGTACCTACGGTCGGACTGCTGCTCTATTTAAAGGTGCTGTGTGCAGCATTTTGATGCTTGACACATGCTTTGTTTTGGGAAAAAATGTGTGCGTGCTTCAAAATTTGCAAATCTCAACTTAGTCTTTCCTTATTTATTTATTTATTTTTTTACTGTGAGCTTTGATTCAACTTCCTGATGTTCAATGGGTTTACTGGTGTTTTCCTGTGTGCCTCCTGTGGCAAACAGATTGAATTTTTGTGCAATTTGATGCAATAATTGCAGTAATTTCCACTAAGAAATCTACTTTTGATTATACTGACAGTGTTTCTGTATCCTTATCAGCATATAGCTCTTTGGAGAACTCAATGGGAGATCCAGAGCGCCCATCTCTTGATGTCCTATACCTGTTTTCAGGTCCAGATGCATCTTGTCAGTGTCAGAACTGAAGGGCCTGTTGAGCTCCATCTCCATCTGGAAGGTCTGTCCTCGGCGGATTATCAGCTCGTCTCCATGATACAGGTCAGTGTGGTGTTCCAGTCGGTTCTGGCCAGTTTTGGAGCTCAGCAGGTCCACAGAACGTACCGACAACTTCAGTTCTGTAAGAGGAAATAAGGATATCAGCTTCTCCATATGTACGTGTGACTTACTGTATCATGTACATGTTAATAGTGTTGGAAGAACATTGAATATTTAAATAAATGTCATAAGTTCATGACATTACCTTCCATTTCCTTCAGTTCTTCTTTCTCCGGTTTTGGCTTTTCAGGTTCCGGGGCGGGGGCCGGGGTCGGGGCTGGGGTTGGAGCTGGAGCTGGGGGTTTTATTACTTCCACCTTATCTGTCACATCATAAGAGGTACTGTTCTGGCGTTTACAGCAGCAGGGGCACATCTTCCTGAACCAGCGGCGGCAGGCTCCCTCTTCCTGTTTCTTCTCATCCTCCTTGTGAATGGTCAGCTCCACCCGAGTGGGCGGAGCTGCTCCGGGGAAACGCCCCACCTCCGACTCGCCTCGCACAGTCAGTCGCTCACCTGGCATTCTGGAGAGGTCAAAAGTCATTCATTTCAGGAATCCAAATGTAGACAAATGCAGCATATTGAATTAACATGCCACTCGAATCAGCCTTTAAATACATGTTGCTACAGCATGTTGGACGTCTTTATTGGCATCTTACCATGCAAATACATGGTTTCGCTTGTTATATCTTCAATATACTGTATCTGGCTCTTAACACTTTGCTGCAACAACACTTATCGAAACTGTTGCACCCACAAACCACTCTGGACTCAGACTGAACTAAGGAAGGAAGGAGCAGTTAAAAAGGCCACTGACCAGTCAAATCACAGCCAAATCTGAAATCTTTCCCTTTTTTTGGAACACGTTCTTCCTGAGTCCAGTGTTATTTACTGCCTCGGAGTAAACCCTACAAAAACATCTCACTCACACCACGACAAGTAGTTTCATTCAGCCATTAACATTTGTCTGTGGAATGATATGTTACTGTTTAATTTTTTTTCTACACATACTGCCATTTTATGTAAAACTAATATTAACAGAGCCGTCCATTAAAACTTGGACAAATATGCCAAACCCACTTGGCAAAAAAAGATGTAAATGGCCGCCTTAAATGGTGTGTGCACATTGTAGAGGTCAAGTGAGGTTGCATTACATTTCATTTCACTGACTTTGTTGTTACAACAGTCTAATTAACAAATCGTTTCTCCTGTGACTGTTATCACATTCTTCATCTCCCCATAATGAAACAGCAAAACACATTTTTTTTGGCCTTTTTCTTTTACTTGTTCCCAGACTTCCCACCATTACCACATTCCAGGCTTGCATTCACTTTGGTCATCAGGCGTTTTTCCAAAGCATTCTGGTGTTTTTATCCTCTGGCTCTTGTCAGCTACACTCCCTGAATAATCAAACATAACTCCTACATGCGGCGCCTCACCCATCTGCTGCAGCAATATGGATGTGTATATGTCGTAAAAACGGTACACTATAATCAAACAGAGTTACATTATTTGTCACAGTGAGGATAAGCTTGTCCTTCCTGTCCATCCTCAGCTTTTAACGCCCTGGGTTAAATGTCACATACCAAGTTTCAATCCTCGGAGAGCAAAAACAAAAAGTGTTTACTATGACTATGTGAGGGTGGAGGTCTGCCCTTCTCATCCTTCCCTTCTACTTGTCCACATCTGCATCTATAAGCCACACAAGGCGCTGCACACAAAATTAAATGGATATAGCCCAAACATTGAGGCGCCGTAGAGTTTTGTTAGCTCTTGTAAAAGGCCTGTGAAGTGTAATAAGCTGCAGAAATATACATTGTCAGGAGGGAATCATGGTTGTTAAGTAAACACGCGCAGGGCATGTTGGTTTATAGGGTGATTACTCTAAATTTTATAAACAATTAGTGACTGCACATAGATTTATATGTCTTAGCATGTGTTCTTTTGAACCGTGCACAGTAAAGATGAAGCATGTTTCATTTTAATTAAAACCTTAACTGGTGAAATAGCTGATTAAATGATAATGCTTTTCTATTGATTGTAAGTTAATTAGTTATGTGTATTTATATCAGATAGGCAGAGTACAATGGCTTGGAGGAAGAAAGCTGCTGATAATGAAACTGCACAAACCGCTGGGGGATGAGGTGTTAGGGAGGGGCTCCTTATACGCGTGTATTATCAAAAGTATGTGTATATGGATGCATGTGACTGTGTGTGAAAATATGTCCACTTCAAAACTGTGCACTTCCTGAGTTCATCTGCTGGTTAGATTACACCCCCCTCCCTTTAACTGTTTCTAAAACTTCTAAATATTTGCCATAAACAGTCATAATCATTGTGACAGATACAATGGCGCAAATCAGCTGCAATGTGATCCCCACCCAACACTTAGGTCACACAGTCTGACCGGTCCTCTGCTTTCCCCGCAGAGTAGACCGATATTAAGTGAAAAGCAAAACAGGATTTGACAGGACACAATGAAAAAAAGTTTAATAAATGAAGCCCGGGGCAACAGCTGATTAAATATTTTGGCTGGAATGCAAGGTGCAGTTATAATTGGCCAAATACTCCTACAACAAAAAGACTATTTTCAATCGTAACAACTGAACTAAAGCTTTTCAGGCTTTTTGTTATGTGGTAATTTGGCTTCTCAAAGGCTTTAAAAAGAGTCAAGTTATCTCACAACTGCACCTTAGGTGGCCTAAAATGGGCCAATTAGAATCATCCACTGAACCCCTAAAAGCATGAAAAGCCATTCCACAAGACTAATTCTTTGGCAGTCCTGTCCCTGCCTCACACATTAATGCACACAGTTAAATGGATTTATAAAACAGTCATCAGCCAAGCTTGAAATTGTTACTTCTTCATCTTTTTTTTTCCTCCCTCCTGCCTATCATTACTACATGTATCACATCTTCCTTTACTCTGCGCCCCTCCCTCATCCGTTCAACCAGTTAGTGTTGGCATGCTGGCACGGCTGGTATGCCTACTGGCCTCTGAGATAAGCGCCTCAAATTCAAGTTAGTGTTCCCAAATAACAACAGCCGCTTTAAATTGCCAGCCTTTTTTGTCAGATGTTGGTCCCATGTAAAATAAATAATATAAGTTACACCAAAATCCTCCAGTGCCAGCACATAAAGGAAAGAGAAACACTTTAAAGCACATCCTTAAAGGTCCCTGAGATGAAATAAACTGCTGCAGCTGGGTGGCAACAAACCAGCAAGGCTCAGTGAACATGGGAAAACGTGGAATAACAGAAAATCAAAGTTGTGGAGTTCAAACGACATGCCCCCTGTGCAAACCAATCAGAATACTGTAAACTTTAAATGAAACAAAAACTTCATGTGGAGCCACAAGACCAGGAGAATGAAACGCTGAGTATATTCTGGGTCAGTAATTCTTAAAGACTTAATATTAGTGTTGAAACCAGACAAGTGTGTAATACAATTTATTATGGCCTGTGTTACTTTCCAATTTACGCAGAGAATTCCGCCCTTTAAACTTTAAATTGCACTTGAGGCCTGTCTTCAAGAGAAACAAACCGTTAGGTCATGCGTAGAGTTCACACTTCACTTCACATCTGCCTCCTGACAAAAAGCAACACATAAGACAAAAAAAAAATAGTAGGAGTTAATGAAAACTTACTTTTTCTGTGCGGTTTCTCCTTTGGGTCAGCGGTGATACGAGCGCTTGGCTGGCGTTTTGAAAACTTTGTCTCCACTCTCAATGTTGAATCCGAAGACTTATATGCCTGTCCCGGAATGCACCGCACGATACTTGAAGCTGACAACACACGCCCCTCTCTAACTCAGCACACCCCGCCCCACCCTGCACAGCTGAACTTCTCCAACCGAGAGGTCTTGGTCATCCGGAGCGAGTTAGGCGCGCTGCGTAAAAGAGCGCACGTAGCGGCTGCGCGGCGTGACGAGGAGCGCGCGCGCACAGAACTTGAGGCAGAGTGAAGAGCGAAAGTTTTGTTACGCAATGATCAAGCTTTCTTTTCCTATCCAGGAAGGGAGTGGGAGCGGGTAGATAGTGGAGGGCAGGAAGAAAAACACAACTGAGCAAGTATTTGTGCGCGTTCTCCGGTGAGGGATCCCCCTGTGGACCACGGCTTCAGACGGATACGATATAAATACGTTAAAATGCATCATTCAGAAATGACCCTTTTTCACAGGAAAACCCCTGCAGCTATTAGGTCACACTCGAATGCATTACATGAAATCAACTTCCCCTTGCACGAATGGCACAGTTCTCCTTTGGTGGTTGATGCAGAAATCTCCAAGGCCAAACCCTCTGTGACCTCAGTGAAGAGCTGTCCTAAGTTAGACAAAAATCCTCAACACTGGAAAAAAACTACTATTTTTCCATTACGTATTGGTGATGTACCCTAACATTTACTCAAGGGAAAAAAAAAGATGATGCACACATGGTTCATTGTTTCCAGCCAATGGGAGCAGCCCGTGGGAATGACTAAAGCGCATCAGTTGAGTGGTTTGGCAGCAGATTACAGCAAGACTGATGTTTCTGATCACTGGTGGTGGTGATGACGATGAAGAAGAAAAGGAGGAAAAAACATAACACATTTCTAAACCTGTCTTTCACTGTCAATCTGTGTCAGCAAATACTATAACTGTGTCAGAACGAAAACAAGCAGTCAGTTAAAATATAGATTTGTACATTTTACACTGGTAGAATGTAATGTGCTGTACTGATGTGCTGTACCCAAGAACACTTTTGAGGTAAAACTTCATACTTTTACTCCACTGCATCTCAGTTTACTGCACTACACTTTCTTTCTATAGTATCAACCAGAATTGGGTGTCAAACATGACCTCAATTTCATCCAGTTCATCTAAAGTCACAGTTTTCATAAAAACTAATAATAGTGTCAAAATGTCTTTTGCTTTTTTTTTTTTATTTGTTACTCAGACAAAACCTATGCCATTTTTTTGGACTTATTCAGACGTACAAATAAGTTACCGTCTCTAATTTGTTATTTTTCAGAAACAAATTAGAGCAATTCATTGGCTCAAAGTAGGAAATTATGATGAATCAGTGATGTACAATGTTAACATCTGGAACCTGTACATGAACAAATAAGAGCTTCAGAATATCAATGACAAGGAATTCCATTTTACTTTTTTAAAGCACACGTGGATTATTGGTTGAAAAGTTATAGAACATTTTTTGATAATTCAGATGACGGTCTCGGTCTTAGAAGGTTTGAGTCAATTACAGTAGTTTTATTACCCTTCCACGGTTCTTGTGTTATATACCAAATCACTAACCTGTTTCCCTACAGGTTAAAAATATCTACAATAAAAAGATCTTGTTGCAGAAATCGTCTCCCAAATTTGCCAGATTATCATTTATAAAGCTGATTTTTCTATCAGGATTGTGGTTTAGAGGCATACAATAGATGCACTAGATTTTTTATATATTTTTTATTTTTTTGGCAGGTCTATTTGTGTTTTGAAAAATGCTGACCATTTACAGTCTTATTGTTGATCCCCCTGGCCTGACACTAGTGTGATAAATGACAGAGACAACATTCGCAGCTTCTGGAGAGCGGTGGGCGTGAGAGGAAACGTAAAGGTGACTTGGGTTCGCCGAGTTTGGGAGGATAACAGATGGGCTGGCTCTCATACTGTACATGGAAAACCGAACAGCCGGCAGCAGACCACAAGGAACTTCATGGCTCCAGGAGACATATTAAGACTGCATAGGAACGTGCCCTTGTGCTATTATGGGATGTACGGTTTTACCTGGAGTACAATGTGTAAAAATGATAAATAAATTGCAATTGGTTAACCCTTTACCATGCAAGTGACTATTTTTGGTAATTTCCACACACATTACAAGACAGTGACATCAGCAGTTACATTGAGTCACCAATGTCAGGTCCAATGTGGTAGAACATTGGTACCTAACAAAGCAGGTACCACCTCTGCTGTGAGTGTACCTGCTTTGTTAGGTACCATGAAGTAATGGTACTAATGTAAGTACTGATGTTCAAAGGGTTAATGTGGATGTGGACAGGGGTCTGGATCAGCACTTATATAGTTCTAATGTTCGTAAAATACATGTTCCTTTCACATCACATGTGTTTTTCTTATATATATGTATATTTTTATAAATACTTGGTGGATTTTTTTTTTCCACTTAAGGGTAAGGAACCAAATATGGTCACTTCATTGACCTTGATTTTCTACATGGCAATAAAAATTTTTGAAAACTTTGTCAAAAGAAATAAATCTTGTCATATCCTCCAATCACACACTAAGGTTGAAATGTTGAATGACAGAGTATTATAAAGGGTTAATAGAGTGGAGCTGAGTTGTCCTTGTGTGAAAGCGTGTTACAGTGCAGAAAATGCTTTTGGTATGTGTTGTATTGACGCCTCACTGTTAAATAATAACCAAGTTCCTGGGACCTTTTTTGTTACGTAGCCACAACACACAGCTGCACAATATTGACTTATCAGACCGTTGCATTTCTCTCAGTGAAGAATGTCACCTTTCACCCAACTGCCAATCCTTGTGTCACACACATAAGGTCTTTTTTAATCTAATTATTTTCCAGGGCTTGTTCTAGTCCAGAGTCGGCAGGAGGGGAGTGTTTGCCATTCAAGATTGCCCTAATCCATATGATTCATGACAAAGTTCAGTCTGTGACATCATGGAGATGTGTATTTGTTTAACAATGGTGTGATGAAATGTGTCTGGCTACATCTGGGTGACTTTTACAGTATTAATCAATGGTGGCGTTCATTCACAGTTTATTGCGCGGGGGTTTGACTCACGCGCTGCAGTTGCTCTGGAGATGAATGAAAACAAAGCCAAGAACTGCTCCTGGTGAACAAATGATTTATAAGACACCCCTCCGTTTACAACCAAACACAGCGTTGTTAGAGAAGCAGGAAGAGCAGCAGCATGTTTTCTTAGAGTGATTGTTTTGATTTGGAGTTTGGTTTTTTTCCTCATAAAAGTATAACATGTCACTCAGTCTACTTGCAGTAGCGGGAAAAAAGTTTTGTGACACCCTTAAATTTTTACACAATCTCAAATATCATCATGAAATATTTGCAGAAAAATATGTTTTTGTTTTTCAAAAAAGTGTGGCTGCATCAGACAGACACACACACAAATGCTAATATTTGTATTTTTTTGTTAACAAGAAAAGTTTCAGTATGTCATGTCCTGGATGTGTTTCATTGTCTTGCTGAAACATCCAGTTTTGACCCTGAAGGAAGAGAGCATGTGCAGAAGGAAACATGTGGGTTTGGAGAATGGAAGAATACATGGCAGAGTTCAATAACTCAGAGTGATTCTTAATGCAATATATCACAAATGCCTGGGGTGTCCAAAAACTTTTCTCCAGCACTGTACTTTATTTTTATGTATTTCATTTTTATTTAACCTTTATTTAACCAGTAAAGTTAATTGAGAACTGATTCTCATTTTCACTAACAACGTGGCCAAGAGGCAGCACACAAACAGAATGAACAACAGCACAAACAAACAAACAGGACGGACAACAGAACCGATCACATTTACAACAAATCACACAATGACATATAACAAACAGAAAGACTAAAACCAGGTGCAGTGGTCCTGAAGTGTATATCTCACTGACTTTTTAAACGACGAGAGTGGTATGAATGAGGTGAGTTTTAAGGATGGTTGCAATGAGTTCCACTCATGATTATGGTCGTAGTAACAAAGGAGATGTGTATTACGTGTGCATGCCTTTATATTACATGTAACTGCATGTGCTGTGCTGTTAGCTGATCAAAAATGACAACAGATCTCAGCTTACAATTGACATACACACCCAAAGTTAGACAATAGCTAAGGTTACGTCACTGCTCAAATGAAGTAATGTGAATAGGGAACGATGCTGTATTTATTTAACCCATAAAGACGTAGACCTATTTTTGTGGCACTTTCCAAATAAGTTTTTCTCTATATTTAACCTTTTTCAAGTGATTTATCACCATTTATTATGATATTATCCTCTGTATTTTCTGTCAGGTATTTCCAATATTTAACTTACAGGTCATGTAGATGTTCATAAATGCTCAGTTTAAAGTTGAGGGTTATTATATCACAAACAGGGAAAAAGTGACTTTTTCAGCAAAGATTTCAACAGCAGAATCTAAAAACAAGTGTGTCCATCCACTGTCATTGATCCAACTCCATGGGTTTTACTGGTGGATCAGTGTTGTAGAAGATGACAGTGTTTCCACGGTAACTGCGGAGCCTCTGAACGTCCAAATGGGTTATATCTGATGACCATGAAAAGACGACAAACTGCATTTCACACCAATTATTTTAACATATTGATAGGTTTAGTGGTTCAGAAGTTATTCAACATTTTACATCAGTAGATGGTTTGGGTTGCCAGTGGCTGTTTGGGTCTTTATGGGTTAAAGATAATATAGATCCAGTTGTCAATAATAAGTATCATATACACTGCCTGGCCAAAAAGAAGTTCCTGGATTAACACAGTAAATAGCTCAGATCCTTCCAATGGATAATTACTGCAGTGATTGATGTGTCTCAGCTTTAACAACTTCTTTAACTGATGCAGTGAGTAGCTTCTCATTTCTTATACAACCATCATTTTGCAAGAGAACATAAAAAATGTACAATGTCAGGACTCATCAGACTCATCGGACTAGTGAAGGAGGGATTCAAGGAGCATGAGACGTCATTTTCACACATGGCTTGCGCACCACAGATTCCAGGCCTGAACCCCATTTAGAATCTTTGGCATGTGCTGGAGAAGTGGTTTGACTTTACCATCATCAACACAAGTCTGGACAAAAATAAATGTTCTGACTTTTATTGTGACATTAGATTTAAGCAATTCCACAGCAAATGTGTCCTTTAGTCAAAGCTAAAGCTGATCTTTTTTTGCCCAGGCTGTGTACGTTAAGAACAGATTCATTCTTCCTATATAATTTTTCAGATTCAGAAAAATATGTAGGAAGAATGAATCTGCCAGGAACAGAAAATAAAAGTGCAAGTGGAGGGGCTGAAGCTCAGAACAGAGCAGAAAAATATGGTACTTGGGTACAATGGTGCAGGAAACCCAACAAAGGAAGAAGGTTTTGAATGAGGCAAGGACAAATATGTTGAGAATATATGGAACGTGCACATTAAAATTCAAAGTACATAAATTTGGCATGGTTGGCATTGCAGAGAATATGAAAGGCAATATAGTTCCTGTTTTGTCTGGTTAAACATTTTATTTTACACACCTATTCCTGACATTCAGGGGTGCAGCATTGCATTTTTTGGAGGGGGGGGGTTGTAGAAGACACTTATATTGTAGACTCATATTTTGTTGATCATACAAATAGAATGAATACAAATAATGAGAAAAATCTGCTTGACTCTTCATAGATTTCCTACAATATATGGTTGCCATTCTAGGCTTATAGCTATTACAACAAATTTTCATCTAACACAGAGACCGTTATAAACATCGTGGTTTTTTTCACATGTCTATCCACATCTCTTATTAATATGACTTTGTCATTGAGGTTTGAAGAGGCTGACAGTAAATCCCTCCATAATGTAAAGGAAGTAACCACACTGCCCTCTAGTGGTCAAATGTTAGTTTGATTCACTGCAAGACACAGTGCAAATACTAAAATAAAGAGCTGCGTACAGTTTTGATAAAACTACTTCTTTAATTTATTTATTAATTTTATTGTGCTAATAGTTTGGTGGATACTTGTGTCACTGCATATTTGTAGCTATAAGGGAATTTAAATTCGTGTTGGCCAATTGGCAGAAAAAAAACAACAAAATTACAATAGTCCTTTACTTTGTCCCTATACGTTAATCAGAGATTTTTTTTTAATTCGATTATGTTATTTTTAATTTTTATTTTATTTTGCGTGGCGCGTGAAATATACGTCATCAGTAGGCGTCGACAACACTTCGCCGTTGTTACACGTGAGTTAATCTACATTCTTGTTTCCTGAAAATTATGTTTATATTATTATATATTTAGCGCAATACCATGCAGGTGTACGTTAGCTATTATTTAAATAGATCTGGATTCACCAGTGCGTTTTATTTACATTTCCCGTATAGCAGATTATTACGGGATGTTGTCTTTTAGCCAAATTACCTTTTCGGAATATCTCAATATAATGTGTTGTAGTTTGTTACATTATAGACCTGCAAAACGAACCTTACGACATTTTCTGAAATACAGTAGGACTCAGTTATTTCGGCATATATTTCTGTGACTAGACACGTACGTAAAGCGTCTTTTATTATGGAACGTGGGAAGTTTGTGTAAGATGTTAATAAGCATTGATGCTCTATAATTTGGATTATGATATAAAATGTATTGTGTCTAAAACACTTTACTGCAAATCTCAAACGTTATCAGTGTAAACTACTCTTAATAATGTGAGTTTGTCTTATGCCTAAGTTCTAATACCTCCTTCACCATTTTTCTTGCTGTTTCCAATTTAAGACAGAGTCTACAGGTCACTATCATAACACTACCATTAACTTCATGTGATCAACTACATGCTGTAACACTGGGAGTTATGCAGGGAAAGGCAAAGGAAAAGAAGCCATGGAAAGAGGGAGGAAAGAAGAGGAAGCACCCTGGTGAAGATGGGGATGGAGGACAGAGGAAGAGGAGCTGGGGTGAAGAGGGAGACAAGGGACAGGGAGACGGTGGAAAGAAACGCCTGGATGCTCTGAGTGTGGGCTACTTCCGTAGAGTTGGGGAAAGACTAAATGAAGGCTTTGAAGAGGATGAAGAGAGAGGTAAGAATGATTCATCTGTTGAGCTCACATTAGCCTCCCTGTTTTAGGATGACATTTAAAAGGTTCAGATCCTTTAGGTCAAAAAATGAAGGATTTGATGATGAGGTCTCAACATTATCATTTTATGATATTATCAAGGAACATATGTGATATGTTATCAGATTTATCAGCACTATTATAAGCAGTTACGACATTAAATTGACACCCAATATTTTGAGGGTAGCTCACAATTTGCTTGAGCTTCATCTGATTGGTTCACATACTGCATATGCACAACAACAAAAAAAATATATTGTTGGAAAGCTGTGCAGTGATTCCATAAAACTTGTTTTTCACTGAAAGATTGTGATATTTGTTATTTTGAAAATTACTGAAATTAAGTATAAGTAGTACATTTTTCCTGAAAACACATTATGTCACATTTCTCTGACATTTCAAAGTATCAGTATCATCTAACTGCATATGAATAATAAAAAAAACAGTGTTGCAGCTTCTGTGATGTTATAGATGATTTCAGCCAGTATGTCATCTGTAATTTACTCACTTGTTTTTCATTATCAAATTTTAAATGATTTACTTTTTTTGGTGCATGCAGGCAAGAAAACATGATTAACAAATTATAATTCAAGTCTTGGGTCTGTTTACAAGGTTTACAGGATGAAGAAAATCAACTTTTTGATACAACATTTTGGCTAATCACAGGTGCTGTATGTATCACTGATAGCTTTAATTAATGCTCATTGTAAGCTCTCATCCAAGTCAATGACACAGAACCAACATGGAAGCTTTCTTAACTCGGATACTTTGGCGTTACTTTTCAATTGCAGCAAGAAACTGTGACATTTTATCTATTTTTATGTTTAGTCTTTTGATTTGGACAGATGTCAGAGAACTTCAGAAGGACAATGTATTTACAAACTCACACTCAACTCACACACTCAGCTTTAAAGGTTGAAATCTGTATTGATTCTAGTTCTCTGTCTCTCGGGTTCCTCTGCAGCGATGTTTGTTGAGAATGTCCTCACCGAAGTAAAAGGTAAAGCGAGCCTGGTGGCCATGGACCGGACAGGAAGCATCACACTGCAGCAGTTGCTCCCTCTGTCCAGTCCCACCCAGGTGGGGGAGGTGCTGACTGAATTGGGCGGAGAATCGGGGTCAGAGTTCAAGGCAGCCGCTTGTGACCGCTGTGGTGGCCATGTGGTGGAAAGTGCAATTAGACAGATGTCGAGGTGGACAGGTAAATCTGGTACATGTCTTAAGTGGTGTTTATAGTTTACTTCATTTCAAAAGCACTCTGTTTTTCTCCTGCTGGTTTTTAGAATCAGCACAGAAGGAATCCACCACAGAAGAAGAAGAGGAGAGCTGCGGGGTACTGGAGGCTCAGGTGTTGGCATTAAGTCAGGTGGTCAGGGACAACGGCACAGAGTTTATTAAACACGTTCATGGTTCACATGTGGTCCGCACACTTCTTCATGTACTGGCAGGTTGTCTGGGACCCCCTCGCTCTGAAGCTCGATCAGGTAAACACTCCCCCCAAACACACACACACACACACACACACACACACACACACACAGACTCACATTCATATATAAATCAATCTCTTTCTTCTATAAGCACGCTGTGAAGAAAGTCAAAACTTGATGGTTCTGTTTCAGTGCTAGTTCTCATGGGGACCTCAGTTTGTCAGAGCGCTAACAGCCAGAGGCAGGTGTACTTTAAGCCTGTTTTCATGCTAGCGTTCTCCTCCTTCATTATTATTTCTGTTTCGTCTTTGTTTTCACAGGTCAGAAAGAGCGCAATGTTGCTACTCAGCTGACAGACTTTGAGATCCCCACCTCATTTTGGTACGAGCTGAAAAACCTCACCGAGACCTTGATGGAAAACGTTAATTGTGAGTCTTTTTTGCTCAGTCCTTTAACACTTACACTCATTATAGCGCATGACTGTCTCAAAATTTGTCATGGAAAGTGGAATCTAATCTGTATCTGTTTTTGGAAAAGGAATTCTTATAAATACAAGGTAGGGTTTCTGTCTGAAAAGAACCTTTAGTGAGTCAGATGCTTTGATTTCTGGCTTCTTTCTGTGTCTTCTGAAAGTAATTATTTTGTACAATCCATCAGACAATACAACAGACACTGTCAGACAGGCTGCCTCCTACGCAGCGCTGACTGCTTTGACCTGTTATTTTAAACTTGGAAAACCACTTAATGCTTGAAGAGTCAGAGGAGAACCACACAAGACAGTTTTTATACAAACTAAACACTATCTGTTTTGTATTTAGAATTTCTATAATGCATCCAGCCTTGCCATTTTAATATCAAAACAAAGAGTCAAACAAATAACCTTGTGGCAAATGCACATGCTGCAATGCCACATTACTAAGTGTTTTTTATAGTAGAGCACTGCTGCCCGGTTATAAAAGGAAATTCTGTTTTTCCACACCATTTGTCAGAAAACTGTGTGGATGGTAAGGACTTCATGTACTCTACTTTGCTGACACAGATTAAGTAGCACAAACATTCATTTTTGTTAAAGAATAATGAGTATGTCAGTGTACAATAAAATTAAGTTTAGCACAAAACTCTAAAATAACCCAGGGAACGATCTGAATTAATATTAATGGTGCTTCCCACATCCATTAAACATGCAACAGCATTTTGTTTAATTACATGAACAGTAGTACTTTTAAAGGTTAAAGGGTTCTATGTTGTATTGATATTCTAAACTCTCACCAGCAGAAGGAAATCACATACCCGAGGACATATAGGACTACCAAAACCACCAATGAATCCACTCTATGTATTCACAGACTGTATCACTCACTGAATACAGTATAAACCTCATTGTTTACACACATCTATATTAAGGTATCATTGAGTTTTTTCATTAAACCAAAACTCATGGACACTTATTTTAAGTCACTCAAAATAACAGTGTCTTATAATCTTCACATGCTGCATTGGCTGATAGTTTACATTATAGCTCTGTTAGCTTAGCTCTGAAAACAGCCACAGTAAAACCACAAATCACCTCTGCTTTCTGTACAGTTTGTGTTGTCAGTAGCTGAACTAAAGATCTGTTTGGAATCCAACAAACAAGGTCAGAACTGTCACAGTTTAGTCTGAATTGTGGATAAACTGACAACTATTTAGCAAAGATAATAACTTCATACCTTCATAAGCCTCATTATCAAACTCAACCGTGTAGAGGAAATGCTGCCATTTCAGCATCAAACTCCATTCTTTTCATTTCGTTTTAGTGTGACCAGGGTGAGTCAGTACTCCCTCTAGTGGTCACATGAATCCCCTGGAGCATCTGTGTAAATAAACTCAGGTCATATATCTACAATCCAAGACACTGGCATCCTTGGCAGAACATTAGAGCTCTTTATTCTAAACACTGATAATCATTTTCTCATTTTTAATATTTGAAAGTAGAAATACTACAGCCCTTTTATTAAATACACCTTCTGTATATTTCCCTGTACGTTTTTCTCTGTCCTTCCAGTAAGTGTGACAGATGCGGTTGCCAGTGCTGTGTTTCAGACCATGTTGACAGTGTGTCACAGAAAACGGCCCAAGCTCTGCAAACAGCTCCTCAAACGCATCATGGAGTACCTGACGAGTCGCAGTGCCGCCCCAGGAGTCAGGTCAGAGAGGACTCCTGTACCATGAGCTGACATGAGATATCAGATCTAACATGCGACAAATAGTCCCTAGATGTAAACGTAATGGGCTTTATTTTTCTTTTAGTCCTCTCATGGTGTTTCTGAAGGACCAGGCTTCCAGTCACCTCATCGAAACAATCATACAGCTTTCCCATAAGGCCCTTCTCTGCAACATCTATAAAAACCACCTCAAGGGTCAGCTGGTGGACTTAGCCATCCATCCAATCGCCAACTTCCCCATACAAAGACTAACTTCAGCCTCAGCCAAATACAAAATGGTAAGTTACAACGTCATCCTGTCTTACAATGCAGGATGGAAGTATGGGGCAGGATTTTAGGAGTAAAATAAGATGACTCTGTCTGTTTTCAGTTCCTAAGGTTGTTTGATGAGCTCGTCCAGGGCGTAGAGGCCATCCTGGCCGCTGGCCACATGGGCGTCATCATCCAACTGGCAGAAAGCTGCGCAGAAAGTGAAGAGAAGCAGGAAGAGCTGATGCGCTGTCTCCTCAATGTGAGTCTCAGTGTGGCTAGTATGACTGATGATGGCCTGCCTAGAAGCACAAGAAAACTCAATATTTAAATGTGTGCATTACAGTCACATTTCTGCCACATTTCCGCCGCAGGCATTCCATTGCGCCGAGCCAGGTTCTCGACACGTCACCTGCCTCCCTCTCTTCATGTCTCTGCTGACCTATGAAGTGTACTACCACTCAGAAACAGCAGAGGGCAGCATACACACGGAGGTGAACATGAAGCTACAGTCGTGCCAGCACAAATATGTTGGGATTTATTCACAGTGCTAATTTTTAACTATTAAAAACTAAATGCACGATGAATTATGATGATTTTGAATAAATTCTGCTTTTCGCCATCCTTTCCAGATCCCGCTATCCTCCATCTGTTACCACGGCTCCCGACTGGTCCAGGCACTGGCCAAGTTTAAAGAACGCTCCATCCTGTTGAGCAGCCTCCGCACTCTGACCCCCGCTGACCTCCTGACGCTGGCCTCAGACCCATCAGGCAGCCACGTCCTTCAGGCCCTCATCACCACCTCCAGTGACAAAGGAAGGGGCAAAATCCTCAAGAGACTAGAGGTACGACTCGGAGGAGCATGAGCAAGATAGATCTAATGTTAATGATGTCACAGCATAAGGCTTTTTACTGCTGCAGCATTTGTTTTGATTGTGACTTATGGACGTGCAGTTTCATGAATACAGGGCAAACTTTGGAGAAGAAAGTGCAAAGCATGCAACTATCTGTGATGCTTATTCCCTAAGATTTGCATTTGCACCTACTATTGTGTATTCCACTACCATTTACCCTCAGGTCTTTGATACAGGCTCTGATCATAGCTGTGTCTTTTAAGGCGTTTTTCCTCAACATGGTACCAGCTCAGCTCAGCTCACTTTTGGTACCAGATATTTGTGTTCCACTGCATATGCAGCGTAGTTTCCACCCTCAGTGTGGTTTGTCATCATAGTGACACGTCATGAAACTGCTGAGAAGCCATCTTCTATATGAGACACACACAGGAAGCTGTTTTAGAGTCTTGGTATCTGGCGATTTGTCACAGCAAGGAGACAAATATTGTCTCAGAACAGGCTCAATGCTGCAAGACAAAAGACAGGAGGGTCTACAAAATACCAGCTACTGTTCACAACTTGTACCTAAAAAGGCCAGTAGAGTCTGATCAAGAGCAGCCGAAGCCATCCAGAGGAAAAGCAAACTTTCAAGAGTTTCTTCTGTTTAAAGACCCATGGAGTCCAGCAGAATATTTTTTTCTTGTCTTGGATCCTTCCTCATGTTTTCATTTGTCCTCCCAGGGGCAGTATGTCCAAATGGCCTGCTCCAGGTTGGGTAGTCGAGTCCTAGAGGCCATATGGAACAGCGCTTCAGTCAATCAGAGGCAAAGCATCGCACAAGAATTAGGTAAAATTATGCATTTGACTACATAGCTAATGCTTTTATTATTTCATCTATATTATAAAATTGCTTTGATTCACTTACATATGTCTATATTGTGACTTTCATTTTACTTTGTGTCCCTTCCTTGTAGCACCACATGAGAGCCAGCTGAGGTCTGATCAGTTTGCTCGCCACGTATGGGCCAAATTCGCCCTCTCCCACTTTGTACATAGGCGAGCCCACTGGTTAGAAATCCAAACTGGAGAGTCTAAGAAGAGGAAGCTTTTCAGCGACATTCTTGAATGAGAATGAATATATTTGTATCATCTTTTTTTTTGGTATGTGTTGAATGAAAAGAAAAACTTGAATATTAAACAGTACTTGTGTGCTGACTTGTAACTCCTTAAAAATAACATGGACCCACAAGAATGGATGTCAGTCAGTTCTGTCCAGTTTGGTATGATTGGATGTTGGTGGTACTACGGCCTGTAGGGGGCGACAGTGGCACATTGAACCTCTGAGTATTGTTTTCCTTTGGTTTATCTAGACTGGATCAAATGTGTGAACATAAAGTCACTCAGAAAACTGTGTGAAGCATTGATCCAACAGCACAGCTCACATGACACATTTTTGATTAAATAACTGTTTCATGTGATGTTTGTTTTTCTAGTTTCTATAACTGAATATTAATATCAAAAGTAACATGAACTGGGTTTAGTGGACTTCAGATGGGAAAAACATGTGAGAATGACTCAGAACATTTCTGATCTCATTGAAAAATTATTTATTTAAATAAAAACAAACAAAATCAGGCTGTTGGAAGTCGTTTTCTGTCTTAGCAGTGAGTCCCTTGTTGTTGTAGGCCTGTTGGAGGCACAGCAACTTAGTCACCAAGGAGAGCATTGATCATAAATTGATTAGAAGGACAGCCTTTATCTGTGTCGATGCTTCTTGGTAAAGAAGACAGTAGGTAGCCCTGTCAGTGTGGGACAAACAACACAGAAGGCAGTGCCCAGAGACAACACCCTTGTATTCTAAAGTGCCTTCAGAAGTGGCAGTGTATGTGTTCAAGTCAAGACAATACACATGCCGAGAGCAGCCGCATTTTCACCACAATACATCACACCAATGGAGTTAGATCAGCCTCATAGTCAATAAATGAACACAGAAGGATTCACAAATTATAATCATTCTGTGTGCATTTATGTGTAATCATAAACTGATCTAACTCCATACACATCAACTCTCTGTTAATATCACTCTGACCTTTAAGTTTGACTCCATGCCAGTTAGAAACACAAGAATAAATGATTTTCAATGAAAAAGCCAACTACTGTTTGTTTGGTTTTTTTTAGATTTTATTAGACTAATAACACCAAATAGTCATTGGTTGAAGTGTAGGAAGAGAAAAAAAACACTACATTATTATTCAATGCAGCTCGGTATTGCTGTGATAAATACTACCTTTTCAAAACTGCTGGCAGTGGGTCAGAGTTGTCTGGAGGAGTCGATTTAACAGAGGAGGTGATTCAGCCGTATGGCAATTTTCAGGCTGGAGACTGGTGTTGTGCATTATATTTGAAAGCGGTTATATTTTTGCCCTTTCACATATATTACTACGTGGGAAAAAAGCATGGGAAGCAGCTTTCACTATATTATAGTATGATGTATAAACTCTGTTGGATAGTATCATCAAGTGGAATCAAATCAATTCAGCATGCAAATGATGGTAACCTATAGATGACGCACTGTTGTCCATCTAGCAGAATGAAGGATAATTCATAGCCTAAAGGTCAAATTCCATGAAATTTGCAGCACGTAGCATATATCTATGGATAGAGGAATTCAATCCAGGGCCCCTTTTTCACTGGTCCAGGATAATGTGCTGTAGCTACGCTGTTACACACAGAGCCTCGCCAATGAGTTTTAATGCAGCTTCACACCAAGAGAAGTCTTTTAAAGTCAGATGGGGTCCCCCGTTGTGTTAACTGCCTCCAAATGGGTAGTAATGCCAGGTTCACAAAACTACAAATTACAATTTCTGAAAGCATCATGTCCAGCTGTTTCCATTTAAACAATCAACAAAGTCCGCAAGAGCCAAATCATTTTCAGCACCTAATTACAGGCACTTCAGTGGTTTATCTGCATATGATAACTTCCTGTTGTTGGATGTAGCTGGCAATCTGATGAAAAACAAAAACATCCGAGATAAATGTTGGCGATAAGATTGTAATACTGCAAATTGGCGTCAATGTAGAAATCAGCCCTAACATTCTGACCCGACAGTCAAAGTGCTTTTAACTTGGATTATCTCATTACAATGGGACCTGTCAGTGGGTGGGATATATTAGGCAGCATGTGAACATTTAGCCCTCATGTGGCCCGCTGATGTGTTGGAAACAATGGGGAAACAGTAACAGGGTTCCCTCAGGGTCTTAACAAGTCTTAAGTCTTGAATTTACAAATCTACATTTAATACTTTTAATTCATGAATTTTTGCCAGTATGGCTGTGAAATGGACATTAAATTCTGTTCTAAGTAGTCTTCAAAAGGTCTTAAAAAGTCTTAAATTTAACTTGTAAAAACCTGTAGGAACCCTGGAGTAGTGATCTGAGCAATTTAGACAAAAGCCGTATTGTAGTGATGATGACTGGGTCGGAGTATCTCCACAGCTGCAGGTCTTATTGGGTGTTCCTGATCTGTAGTGGTTTGTATTGACCAAAAATGGACTGTGGAAGGACATCCCAGAGAGTCTTACTGAGCATCTCCAGATCTTGTTATTAGGCTCCAATGTAAAGTGGTTAGTACCTACCAAAACTGGCTTAAAGAACATCAACAAGATCTCAAACAACTGAGCATCTATGGGAGCTGAACATTATTACCATCTGTCTAATATTGTGTAGGTCTCTGTTTTTCCACAAAAACAGCTCTGACCCGAGGCCTAGACTCCACCAGACCTCTGAAGGAGTCCTGTGGTATCTGGACCAAGACATTAGCAGTAGATCCCTGAAGTCCTGGAAGTAGAGGGGTGGACCTCCATGGATCTGATTTATTTGTCCATCATCTCCCACAGATGCTGAATTGACCTGAGGATGGGCTGCCCTTTCTTAGTCTATTTTTGTTAGTTATTAACCACTGCAGACAGGAACACCCAATAAGACCTGCAGTTGTGGAGATGCTCTGACCCAGTCACCACCATCACTCAGTTCCCTACATTGCTCACTTTGCTCCTTCCAACACATCAGCTTCGAGGACTAAATGTCCACTTGCTAGCTAATATACCCAACCTAGTAAAGTGCCATTGCAATGAAATAATCAATATTATTACCACTTAATCTGTCAGTGGCTGCAATGTTATCGTGCACATCCCTGCTTTAAAGTACATGTTCTCTGAAGTGTTCCCTGGATGTTGTCTTATAACCGTCGTGGGTCTTATTGCACAGGATTTGACACTCCAGTACAAATCTCATGACACTACCTTATTGTCTTGCAGGGTTTTGCAGGACACATCTTTTATCTTTTCACCTTCTTATTACTGGAATCTCATCAAGACTTCCAACCGTAATGAGGTTGAATTGTCTCGTTTCCTACCAGCTATTACAATGACTTGGACTGGTGTCTCGCTCTGGGCTTTTTCACAGTGACAAAAACCAGTTTTAATTACATGTGCTTCGTTGCGAGCTTGAGATTCAGCGAGACTGGTCTGGCTCATTCCTGCTTCCTTTGTTGTTTGGTTATTATAGCTCTGCATGTATAATCGCCTGTGTGCACTCGGGAGACAAAGCAAGGGAACAATGACCTTTGGGGCACAATGAAGCATTGCTGCTCGAAAACAAATCACATGGAATCCCTGGAGGATTAAGGCGCGCCTGTTTCATTGCCCCTCAGTATCTGGACACAACAAGTGATTGGCAACCACTGCAGCTTCCACATGTCCCGGTCTATCCCCAGTTTCACTTCACGAACCATTTCCAATATTACCTCCTAGCTAACATGCCTGCACCCACACCTCAGGAAAATATGCATTTCATTACTTATGCACAGTGCTCAGTGGAAATAGTCTGTCTTTGGTGCAAAGTGAGGAGTAACTTTGACAGGTTTTCACTAGCACACAGTAGCTTTTTTTTTTTGTCTTTTAAGCTTCCTATGTCTTCGCTGCTCTCTAGAACTATTCTTTTCCCAAAAAAAAAAATCAGAGTAAATGCCCACTGAATGAGTCAGAGACAGAAAAACAGAGAGAGGGAGGATTTCTGTCACGATCTGAGACACTGATCGGGTGTCACAAAGAAAATTGTATCATATTGTTCTTGTTTTCTCCCAATTTGCTGCTAAAGCTCGTCTATAGCTGTCAGACGTATGCTATTATCCGACAGTTATCTGACCTCTTTATGTGTGATAAAATCAGTCACGTGTCATTCTTCACGGCAGGGAGACATATTGTATAAAATCCACAGTCTATCTGAGAAGTTCGCCTCATCTCTTTGCTTCCGTGTGTCTGCTTTTTATTCACCTACTATGAGAAAAGTAAAACAAACAACAAAACCTCCTCTTTCTGAAAATCAACATAAATATAGGACATTTGAGATGCCAAAGGACTCTAGGACTCATCGTCTCCTTGACAACAGTCTCTAAGCAACCATTACTCCTCAAAGCATTCCTCCAACCCCGTCTCTCTCTGTGTCTCTCTCCTCAACCCCTCTCTTTGCCAGTTTTCCTTCCTCTCAAGAGTCCTCCCATGTATCCACTTCATGTAGTTACTGCGCCAGCGTCTTAGAACCTTAGAACCACCGCTATTTGATGTGATTTCGTAATATTCTCGCCTTTCAGCTTGAGGCACTTCTATACACCTGCTAAAACTAAAGGTGGAGTGTTTAATTCAGTCAAAAGTGTTGTAATAAGAACTGCAGATTCACCACTTATCAATGTGACAGATGAAGCTAACTTTTTTTTTTTTTTTACTGTATTTCAGGTTACCAGCCACTGCATAGTTATTTTTATCTGCAGACAGACTCTGACCCCCCCCCCCCCCAGCACCACCACCTCTACAGCTTCCTGTGGAAAGAGACACAGATAGTCTCCTACAGTGACAGTATTTCTTGAATAATAATTCTAACCAAAACATCTTATTTTTTTTTTAAGATGGCCATCATCTTTCTTACAGTATTTGCATGATATTAAAGGTACTGTGAGGACTATCCGTTTGAAGTGGATTGCAGCGACACCTTTGGCCGGAATTGGTGGTGTTTTTCCCAGGACAAAGACTCCGCTTCCCATGAGCACTAGCAACTACTGTCATAAGGGCATAACTGACCAAGGCGTGCATTTGTTTTGAAGCTAATGAATGAAGAGCAGATCTTCTTTTTTTAATAAACTGTATTGCTACTTAGTGTTGGCTCTCTTTACACCCGTTAATTTATTTATTATATTTTTTTTCCAATTGTACAATTAATTTATTTTCGTTGTCTTTAAGCTTCTTTATCACCTCATAGTTTTCTATGTCTTGGTATGTCTGATGTTCTGTATATTGTGATGTTTATATTATTTGTATGTTCCATTGTTTAAGGTACAATAATTTTTTTTTAAAACAAAAAAAAGCGGATCTTCGTTACAACTGTACATTTCTTTCTTCAAGACAACAACTTGCAGGATGCAAAGCTACATGGTGATCTACTTATTTGTGTTACGTAACACTATTGTTTGAAATGAGACAACAAGCAAACTTCACAAAGTCCGTTTGTACCGTAGTTTAGTGTCCAGAGGGTGAGCAGATGATCTGTTTAGTGTTACTCACAGCCCGGTGCTCTAAGAAGTATCGGAATAATATACATCTGCTCTAGCTTTTCCACAAAGTATTCAACCATTTTCAGACATTACTTCAGTTACTCAACATCTTCAGCATTCTGCATTAGGAGTTCAGCGCAAGCTACTTCAGCCTTCTGCATTCACAGTGCAATTTCTCCAGAAAACACAGTGCGCGGCTCACAGCTTGACGGCGCTTTCTTTGCTCCATATAGGAGGCTAACGCCAAAGAGCTAGCCGTGCGGCTAACGCGGCTAACGTGTTTACTAAAAGTTTGAGCTACCAACAGCCACTATAGTAAAATAAAATGTTACAATGCATATGCAGAAAGAAAAGAAACATTACACACCTGTCTAGAAGAGAGAAGGCTAGCTCCGGATCTGTCCTCATTCCTTTTAACTCCCTTAGTTCTCTCCATCAGTTGAAATCAATGTCAGGTTTGCTCGTGTTTTAGCCCGTGCTCTAATCACTCTCCCGTTTAGCATTCTTCTGCTCTTCTAACCTTTTTCTTTTTGCCAGTCCAGCTCCATCTCCAGTGCCCGCCATTACCACAAACTAAATTCAAGAAATTCATTTCTTCAGGAAAAATGACAGATCTTACTTCTCACTCGGTCAACTTCTCACTGCCAAACTATGCCGGTTGGCGCGGTGTTGTCATGGAGACGTAAGTCTGCCGTAAATGAGTCTGGTCCTGTCCGACCCGACCGGGAAGCTGAGAAATAGCATTTGGAAATAACCTATTTTGGCACTGACAATCTCATTTTAAATCGCGGATTACGATCAGGTATATAAATATAAAAGTGAGACTTTTTCAAGATCTCTTAGAAACTCCTCACAGTCCCTTTTGTGAGAACATTATATTTGTTGTACATGAGCAGATCAACAGTGTGTATCCAACCAGTTAGTTTTGGCTTTATTTGCCTTGGTCATTATGAGCCATCATGTCTTCCTCTGTCCCTTCCCGAAAAAAAAAACAAAAAAAAACGTGTTTCTGTTGTAATGAAAGGAAAAAAAACCTTGCTTTTTTTCGTTTTTTTGGAACTCTACAAGAACATGAAAACTGATAACCGGCCCTTTTCAGCATTGGAGGTCTATTCTGGAAACAAATTAAAAACCACAGATGAAACTGATAACATCAGCAAATGTTTAAAATTGCAAAAGAGAAAATCAGGAGGAAAAAACACCAGAATTTGCATATACACACTTTCTTTCTGCAGCCTTTCCTGTCTGTCTAAAATCAATAGATTGAACATATTACCGACAACCTGAGCCAAAGCTTCTGTGTCTGTCCAGTAGAGCAGTACTTCCACCTGAAGGAATCTTACCTTTAATCTCTTAATCACATATTTAACCCTCAATGAGCAGCCAAAAGCTCCCATCATGAGGTGTCTCCTGTCCTGTATTAAAATATGCTGAAAGGTAATTATGGAATTAATTAACCTGCACCAGGTGCTCTGGTTTCCCCTGCCATTAGAAACAGGTACATATAAGTTAATTCTCCTGTTGATGTCCCTGACCACAGTGCTGATGAAGGTCTGGTCCCTGTGCGCCTTCAGTGGCGGCTCACTGCTCCTAATGTGTTCTAATGCTAATGTTAATGCTCAGTACTGTGTGTATATCAGGATAGGTAAAATGTAGAGACTTAATTTCCCTACAGGGATAATAAAGCAAGTTAACCTTTTAACCTTTAAAAATAATTAAGCTTTGAAGCTTAAAAAAATGATGGCAAAGCATACAGCAGTGCAAAATGCCTATTTTCACTCCACATTACACCACCCTAAGGTAACTGAACTGTCAAACTACTTCTCGAGGAAGTATGGCACAAAAAACATTTCCTAATACTAGTCAGGAATTCTACTTTCAAGACATTTTGTCTCAAAATGCCAATTTCTGATCTTATTTCAAGTAGGTTTTGGACTTGAATCTAGAACAGTGCCACAATTGGAACTAAAAATGAGTTAAATATACTTCAAATGAAGAGGATGACAAAGAAGAAAGGTTAAAAGAGATGCACTTTTGAAAAGCAAAATACTACTTTTGAGCATCACAGGTTTATTATGAGACACAAAACTTCACAATATTAGTAAAATATAGCTACGAATGAGTTTTATAAGCTAATTTCAGGATCAGTCTTATGTTTTATCTCAAGAAATCTGATGAAGAAAATTTTGACTTGTTCCATTGGCAGATTTTTTGCTTAATATAAGCAAAAATATCTTGTATTATTACATTTTTATATTTTTTTTTGCATGTTTTTAGAGGGGCATTTTTTCCAGTGCACAGGGCTATATGGGTACTAATACTACTATTACTTTCAGCTGCTCCCTTTATGGATGCCCACAGCAAATTTTCTGCTTCCATCTGACCCTTTCTCCTGCATCTTCTACCTGCATGCCCTCCTTCACCACATCCATAAATCTGTTTGATCTTCCTCCTTGCCGCCTGTCTGGTAGCTCCATCTCCATCATTCATTCATTCATCTTCTGAACCTGCTTTATCCTCACTAGAGTCAT
>JAPQRQ010000010.1:28104068-28123022 GCA_037367365.1 Apogon talboti | reverse complement strand
ATTCTTTAGCAGCTGGACCCATACAGCAGAAACACACAGTCAACCCTGTCCCACCCTGTCCCACCCTGTCCCACCCTGTCCCACCCTGCCCGTCACCTGTTTGACCTGCTGCCCCCTGGATGGCACTTTAGGTCAATCAAATCCCACACCACTGGACTAATGAACAGTTTCTTCCCCTGGGCTCTGTGGACTGGTAACACACACCATACCTCAATGTAATGTGCAATAACATGTGCCTCATGTCTGGTACATGTATGTTTACATTGCCTACCTGCTACGTTGCACTGTTTACACTGTTTACACTGGTACATGTATGTTTAACATGTTTAACCTGTTACATCTGCACTGCATACACTGATACATGTCTGTTTACATTGTCTACACTGTTGAACTGGCACTGTTTACACCACGTACACTGCCACATGTCTGTTCACATATGTAACATACTGTTATATTTGCACTGTTTACACTGTGACCCTGTTACATGTGTGTTCACACTGTTTATATTGTTTACACTACTCCATTTGCACATTTTATTCTACTTTTTATATTTTTAAATCTTAACCATAGTTTCGGATTGCACAATTTTTATATTTTATACTTTTTTAAGATATGTCTATCTTATTGCCTTGTTACTTAGATGTAAGTGCACTGTCACTGGCAGAGACCAGCTGGTGTAATAACAATAAAGCCTATTCTATTCTATTCTATTCTATTCTATTCTATTCTATTCTATTCTATTCTATTCTATTATATTCTATTATATTCTATTTAAAACCACATCCCTGTTGCCTTTATCCAGTGTACTGTGTAAATTTAGTGAAGCTAAAGGTACTTTGCTAATTTGATGTTTCCCTCCAAATACTGTTTTCCCCTCTAACTGCTTCAGTGTAAACTCTTCTGTTAAAAACATCCACAAAAATGACCTTTCTGTGTTGTGTGTAAAGCTCCTATTATCACCCACCATCAAAGAGTGGAAGTTGGACAGGGATGCTGAGCTTTAGTGAAATGAATGAAAGGGACAGATGGATGAGGGAATGAACAAACGTTTGTTCATTTGTTCGTCCATCTGTCCCTCACACGAAATATATCAGTTGATCAGATTTTGACAAAAGTGGGAGTAATGATGCATCCCACCACCGCATTCTGGCATTTACAAATTACATTCATTCCATCATATTAATGGTTACAGAGCATTGAGCAAAGTGAGAATGACAACAGATGACACCTTTATGAAACGGTACACTGTCAGCACCTTGAGGAGAAAAGGCCTGTGTTTTAACCTTAAAACAAATAGAAGAAGTGGAAAATTAGATAATGTTATGTAACTTTTATCCCCTTTAGACCTGAGTAAAACCTCCCAATACATATTTTGCTAATTTGGATATTATGGGTTGCACCTCCCTAGATATGTTGCTATATTAAAGTCATAATATGCGACATTTCCACAATAAAATAGCTTAACATATCCGCTAAGTCTTTCTATGTTTTTTTTAGTTATTGTTTTCATTGGTAGACCCCTTGTGACAATGTTTATGTACAGCTGCATCACAAAGTTCAATATATTTTGTGAGTTATGCCATAAAGTGGAAACAGGAAATGGGCATTCCTAATGGGACGAAACTCAAGAACCAGATGAAAGTCCATTTCATATTTCATTTGGAAATCCCAGTCTTGAGGAGTCAAAGGAATCAAAGTTTTGCTTCAAGTCCAGTGTGAAGTCTCCACAGTCAGAGATGATTTGGAGTGAAAAACAAGCAACACATTTGCTTGTGTTGGTCCGTTGGGTTTTATTAAGTCCAACATCAGCGCTGTTGTCTACCAGGAGATTTTAGACGACTTCAGTCTACTTATGTCTGTGGACAAACTGAAGAATAAAAATGTGCTTCTCCAACTGTTTGAGATTTGTAACCGCTCTAAGTTCACCCTGACAAAACATTAATGAGAATCTGTTTGAGCTTATGTGGGAATTTATGTGGTTTAACAAAACATGACAAAGCCCTTGGTGTTCTCTGTCCTCACAGTGTTTTGGTTGGCTTTCTTGTGGACGTTCCTGTGGGATGCATTGGAGAAAAGCGTGATCAAAAACATTGCTGAAACTCTGTATTTCCACTCAGTGCCTTTGGAGTTAAAGGATCAAGACTAATGTTTTTAGCAGGTTAACCCATAAAGACCCAAACATCCACCAGCAACCAAAACCATTTACTGATATGAAATGTTTCATACCTGTTGATCCACTAGTCCTCTCAATCCAGGTAAATAATTGGTGTAAAATACAGTTTGTCGTCTTTTCACGGTCATCAGATGTGACCCAGTTGGATGTACCGTGGAAACACCGTCATCTTCTCTGTTTTTGATATAAGAACCCTCAACTTTAATCTGAGCTTTGATGAACATCTACATGATCAGTAAATTAAATATATTTTAAAAAAACCTGATTTTTACTGAAAATACGCAAAATACAAAAGATAATATTATAATAAATGATAATCACTTAAGAAAAGTCAAATATAGATTAAAAAAAATATTTTGGAACTGCTACAAAAGTAACACTGGGTCTTTATGGGTTAAACTTTCTGTTCAGATATTGACGTGGAATCATAAATTCCTTCCAAATGTCACCGTGTAGGACACTGAGCCATCTCTTTAACAGGAAATAAGTGGTGTGTTTACATGTGGGCATTCGTGGTGTGTTTACTTGCACGGCTCTGCTCCGGTCATTCCACAGCTCTTTACCAAAGACTTCACTTTTCACCCTTTGCTCAACTGGTTCATGTATATGTATTATTTTCCCCCTGAGGAACAAACAAGCTCTGCTCCTCTGCCTGTGCGACGTGTGTGCTGAGGTGAGCTGTCTAGTTTGTGTCGTGATGCTGTTGCTTCACTGATGTCACCGAGCCTTTGTTGCCAGAGTTCCCGAGAGGGAAGAAGTAGACTGGCCCGTCTCGTCTGAATCATCAGGCCTGTCACTCACAGGGTAGACCTGGTGAGTTCCGAAACACAGGTGAATCTGGACCCACAGAGCTGCAACTATTACACACATGAATAATACATGGAGGATAGGTGATTATTAAAATACCTCCAAACCCTTCATTTTGACTACTCTGTATTCACTACTCATACTCACCCCTGAATAATATTTTCTTCTTCTTGCTTAGTTTTTTTTGTAAAGCTGTCTCATCGTCTCCCACAGAGACAGTCTGATCTCATTTGTAATAGATCACATTGTTCCTTTCATTTTCTCCTCTCCACCCCTGTTATCACCTCCACTGTGTAGATTCTCTTCTCTATCTCTGTTCATTGACTAATTGGTTTTTAAGCATATTTTCTTTCTTAGTTCTGCTAAAGAGGTTACGTGATCACCCAAAAAATACTACAGAGAGTGTCATGAAACTTGGTGAAATTGTGGAGGGGATAAATTAGACTGTCCAGAGTCAAAATAAAGAGATGAGCTGACAACCACCTCACGCCAGGAGATGAACTGAAACTGAAATGAAATGGCCTTGGCAGAGGTCTGGATTTCCCAAATAACCTCCCAGTCCAGAGGTGTCAAACTCATTTTAGTTCAGGGGACACATTCAGCCCAATATGATCTGAAGTGGGCCGAACTAG
The DNA here is from genome assembly GCA_037367365.1 of Apogon talboti. Lineage (NCBI taxonomy): Eukaryota > Metazoa > Chordata > Actinopteri > Kurtiformes > Apogonidae > Apogon > Apogon talboti. Next base: position 28,119,410 of record JAPQRQ010000010.1, on the reverse strand, counting down.
TCAAATAATAATATAATAGCCCATTAAAGGTTGTCTTCCTTTTTTTTTTTTAGAGTGAAAAAAGTAAAATTGCATTATGAAAATATTTACATCTACAAACTATCCTTTAATAATGTCAATAGCCATGGACGACCTGAAATTTCTTAAGAAAAATAAATGTAATTTTAACTATATTATGCCTCAGCTTATCATTTACAAATGTTTATTACAACTTACAGATCACTGTAAATCTGCATCAAACATTTAGTCACAGGCATAGGCTAATGTTGTTAAAACTGCACTTACTTCTCTTATGACATCTCAGGTTGGTCATATTTCTTCAGTCAGTCAGTCATCTTCTGAACCGCTTTATCCTTGGGAGGGTCACGGAGGGGGTGGAGCCTATCCCAGCGACCTACAGGCGAAGGCGGGACACACCCTGGACAGTTCATCACAGGGCTGACATACAGAGACCAACAACCAATCCATATTTCTTCAGGTTGTTCACATTTTTACAAAGTACACACACTAAAAGGAGAGAGAAAAAATAATTGGAGCTGTCATAGTTTACAGGTTATTATGATGGGATTTTACAGGCAGATTGAAATGGTCTGTATGTGGACCCTAAACTGAAATGATCTTGACGCTGTTGACTGAAACATACCTTCAGTGTAATTTTTGCATTTTTTAAATTCATCCCAAGGGCCGGATTGGACCCTAGGATGGGCCTGATTTGGCCCGCAGGCCCTATGTTTGACACCCCCATCCTAGTCCCTGTCTAAATTAGTTTTCCCCTCTTTTACAGATATAATTCATACTCTTGGACCTTACCTTCGCCATGCCTGCCATAGTCAACCTACTTTTCAACGTCGTCTCCACCAACACCATGATCTCCTTCACCGTGGTGCTGCCGATGGTCAGCCTGGTCGCCCTCCTGGTCGGGGTCGGAGGTCACCTGCTGCTCTGGCTGGTCCTGATGAGGAATCCCCGGAGCCGCTCCAAGCCCAGCTCCGTCCTGCTCCTCAACCTCAGCCTGGCGGATCTCGGCGCCCTGTTCACGTTGCCTTGTGCGCTTCTGAGTGCCAGTTTCCAGAACTGGCAGCTCGGGGGCAGAACCTGCGTCCTCTTGGGGTTCATGACTTCTGTGACAGTGGGAGTAGAAATCTTCAGCTTGGCCGCGTTGTCAGTGCTGAGGTATCGTATTGTTGCACCGCGGACCAGACCACCTGCTAGTCTGGCACAAGTGTAAGTCCTCTGACAACTAGGACACCTGTTCTGTCTTATTACTGTTTTCTATTTCTACCATTGTATATTTCCGCATACCAGTGTGTCTAAATAAAATATGCTTCATACCCACATTTGCTTCTAGGAAATGAAATCTACAGGAGGTGAAAATATGGGAAGAAAAGCACACCATAAATCACCTCTCTTTCCAAATCGAAAGGCCAAAGAAAAAGATAAATGATAGAAAACTTTTATGCCACACTGGAGCACTGAAGATATCATGGTGATGAGAGCTGCGATGTTGGTTTGGAAATGAGCAGTCACTGACTTCTGATCGAATCTTAGCAGCAATCTGTAATTAAAGCAGTCAGTCGCATATTTAACCCCTCCTACTGCTCTGAAAGCCTGTGATTATCCAACATGTTTTTAATATCTTACACCACAGGGTAAACTTAATGTATCCCATGCACAGAACCGAGAGGAGGTGAGGAGTTGCTGTTTTCACTCCGACCACTTGAATTACAATATGATGAAAGATAGTTATGGATTTTTTCCCATATACACTAAAAAAACACCCTGTGCATTGAGCATCTAAGTTCAATATGTAGCTAATGAGTGATTTTTCTGATATGGTTTGACTGAAAAAGTCCACAAAAATATGATAAAAAATAAATCACAATGCATTTGGTAATATATAAATGAAGTGATTATGTTTTCCAAAGCCTAAACAGTGTCATTTTATTGCCTAAACATAAAAATCTTCAGAAGTCGCGAGGTGAACTTCAATAACTTAGCTCAAAATTCTCCATTTTGTTGATATCCACCATACACCGTCTTTTCTTTCTACTGAGGAAAAAGTCACAGATTCTTCAAATTACAATCACATTAGTCACATATATGATGGCAAAAACGTGCAATGGTAACGTTTTATTCTGCTGACATGGTTGATGACATCCCATAATGCTTAGCTTTCTCTTCTTCCCTACAGACGGTGCGTTGTGGTTGCCATTTGGCTGGTCTCCCTAACAATGGCTTTACCAAAAGTCACCTATATCGACTTTGACGGCGCCTGCACGTGGTCAGTGAGCTCGGATGAGTGGCTGTTCTTCCTGGTTCCCGCCTTCCTGGTGTATTACATCGGCCCTCTCTTCTGCATTGCTATTAACTGCGGCCTCATCATTTCCCACCTCCACAGATGCAGAGGCACCTTGGCTGCCGACCGGCGGAACAAAAAAGCTACCGCTCTGCTAATCGGTTCAACGCTCGTTTTTGCGGTCAGCTGGCTGCCTTATTATTCACTGGAGTTTGTTAATTTCATGTCTCTGCGTGTCAACCCTGCACGTTCTCCTGTTCACACGTTTGAGGGTTCTTCAACTTTGTCCCCGACGTATTTGTTTGAAATGTCTCACATGCCAAATGTGGAAGAAGAGGAAGGCGTGTCTTTGCTTTGGGAGGTTGCATCCCTGACAGCCATTCTATTGGTTTGTCTGGCACCGTGCTGGAACCCGCCACTGTACTTCCTGTTGTCACGTCCGGCGGTTCGCCAGCTCCGTGCTCTGTTGCCTTCCTTCTTTCATAAGCACTGGGTGAAAAAACCTGTTCAGCGCTGGCGCATCGCTCCTGCTCCTCCTCCATATTTACCAAACCTACCGCCTCCGGCACACTCAGTTACTCACCAAACTCAGACACATCGATTGACTCAGTAACGTTAGAACACACAGTCACATCCACTACAGTTCACATGTGCTTACTCAAGAATCCCCACCACTGTACACACACACATATGAGTCACAACATGCCTTGTATTCAAATGCTATTATATTTGCTTAGATGCTTGTGTGGTCATAGCCACATCCACTCTGTTTTATCAAGTAAGACAAGGCTCCAGGCAACAGTGTATGAGACTTTCCAATAGATGACAGCATGTCATAAACAGAATACATTATGTGACCATAAAAACACAGGCTTATGTTTCTTATTGCAGTTCCAGAGTTACTAAGGATGTCAATGTCCCACGAGAAGTTAGCAGAAGAGGTGTGCATCAAACTATGAAGTGGTATAAGACAAACACGTACAGCAAAACAAAGTATTTTCTCCAGTATATCATCATTAATAAATCCAGGTCACTGAACTTAAAGAGCCGTCCTTGGAGCACCCACATGGGACCTGAACCTGGAATCCTAACAGCCTTTTTCATGGACTGAAGGACGTCTGCTGAGCCCACGGAGACGGACATTACCCATCCGAGCAAACGTAAATCAAATTCCCAATGGAGCTTTTAAACAACTGTTCCATATTTACAATAACTGAAGCCTCACATAAGAAAGACATATAGCATGTGCACAGTATGAAGAGTTTCCTGTGTTCGAAAGCTTTGAGTGCATCGATATATTCTGACATGCAGTGCAGGCCTTGTAACCCCTTTACTAAGCTGTGTGACACAACACACTCACAGGGGACACCATGTCTGCCTCTAAGTAAATCTCCCTGTAAGCTCTGGGTTGCAACATTATCTAAATTCAATGTCATTTCAATAACCTTGTGTAAAGAGGTCTCCTTGACTTATGAAAGGCATTAATAGATGCTGACTTGTTTTGTTCTGAGCTTGAAAGCCGAGAAGCATTTATTAAATAGGGATTTGACACAAAGCATCACATCAGAAAAAATTACTTCTTAACATTTGGAGCCCATCTGTATCTGGAATGGCTTAATACCACAGTGGAAAGGGCATGTAGTGTATCTGCGATGGTCCGGGATTTCATGTAACAAATTATCTGACGATGCAGAATTGGATTTCTTTGTTGTCAGGCAATTTACACTGGGAGATGTAGAAGAGTGATTTACATTCATGAGGAAGTTAGTCTTCCACGTGAAATATTACACAATGGGTTTGTTCAGCAGTTGAAATGAATTTTTAATCTGAAACACACACAAACAGATACGTGAGCAAATTGCGGTTGTCATGATCTAGATGTGCAGATGACAGCCGTGTGACAGAGGCAGATGAATTATGGGAACTCTGACCTTGTGTGTAGCGTCGTATTGGCAGCTGTAAATCCCGCCGTGCTTACCTCTTGACCTCTTGACCTCACCAAGGCTGCACCTCTACACATTCTAATGACAGTGGGGATTGTTTCCATTAGTGGGGAGGGGGGCAGACCGTTTTTTTTTTTTTCCAATACCGTCTTGGTGGCTAATGAGAGCACTTATCTCTGTCATCTGTCTGCACTGTGATCCTTTCACACAGTGCACGGCACTAGCAAGCTATGATGTCCTGATGAGACTTAATTAAGTCTGCAGATTAGTGAAAGCTTAAAATATAAGTCACGCTGAGCAGGCCTATTGAGAGGATCCTTCCCGTTTCTATTCTGTCTGTTTACTGTAGCCTCTGTGTGTCTGGGGGCCTGTTACGCTCTGTCAAAGCACTGTGAGATCAGACAGCTAAGAACAGCGTTGCACAGCGAGGCACAGACCAGATCCAAGACTAGATTAATGTCCGACGGATGCGGGAGATGGTTATTATAATGGAAGGGACTTCTAAGATGGGCAGTTCCAAGAGGTATTGACTCTTTGAGTGTGATGTAAGACTTACAGCCTTGAGAGAATGTCAGTCCCTTATCCCCCCGGGAGGATCTGTTTAACATTAAGAGCTGCAGACATACAGTATGGTGGCTCAATCAAATGCCTGGTCCTCTCAGGAATAGATCTATGAAGTGACATTATTTCAAATGCATTCATAACCTTTCAGTTGATGTTAAACTTGTGTTTCAAAAGAGCGCTTCACCTGAAAGTTAGTTAAAATTCCAACATGAAACAACACTGTCCTCCTTTAACCCATAAAGACCCAGTGGTACTTTTGTGGCAGTTCCCAAATAGATTTTTCTCTCTATTTAACCTTTCATTCGTTCATTTCATTTATTTCAAGCAAGTGAGTAAGCATTTAACAACATAAATGACCTGCATACAACAGTGTCTGATAATGCAAATACATTCAACAGAATACATGCAAGTTCTATATTTCAAGTTCATATATTTACGCTCGAGAAGGAGTTGGAAGAAGACACCTTATTTAATCCCACCCCCCATTTCTTCAGTGATGTATAACCATTTATTGTAATATCTTATTTTTTTCAGTGTAAATTGTGTATTTTCTTATATTTAATTCACTGATCATGTTGACGTTCATAAAAACTCCGAGTAAATTCAAAGAATCAAATATCAAATCAGAATAAAAAAAGAAAGTTACTTTCTCAGCAAAAATATCATTGACTAAGCATAAAAACAAGTGTCTCCATCCACTGTCATTGTCTTTATGGGTTAATTTCTCTTGCATTAAACAGCCTAAGTTGTGTAGCTTTTGGAGCTTTGAGTTATATGAATGTAAGAGGCAAAAGCTCTTTAATGGGACTCTGGTGTGTCCAAAACTCCCATTAAGAGAAAGGAGAGATGAAGCTGGGACAAAAAGGCGAAGAGCTTTAATAGGAAAACAGTTTAATAATGATAATATTGAATGCTAGATCAAGCACTGCCTTTAAGTTGTGACAAATGATTGTAAACTCATTCCAGCCTCAACAAGGACACTACTAAATGACACAAAAGAACCATGTAGGAAATTTTTGGGTTTTTTTTTACCTTTGGCACTTGAGTAAATCAATAAAGCCATAAAAACACAGATTTTCTTCCTATTTTCAGAGTACTTTGTAATTAATTCCAGTCACAGACACCAGTGAATTGGAGTTAGATGAGGCCATAACGCGTCTGAACTCAGGAACAGAGCGGTTTGGACAAACCTGACACTATGGGAAGCTGATTTTATTGCCCACATAACTGACAGATAGGATCTTGGGTTGTGATGTTGTCAGTCCAAAAGAAATAAATTGAACCAATGAATTTTTCAGTGTGAGTGCCAGTTAACTAATGCACACAGTCACACTGGCATGTTCAGTTGGCAGCACTGGAGATGGTTTGTACACTGAATCTGAATGTAAAATATCAGGTTGCTCAAAAACATTTATCGCTGCAAGCTTCATTTCTGGCATTTCTCCAGTCTGTAAAAATGTAGACAACAACTATAAGAACACACACACACAGACACACACACACACATCCAGGGAGACAAGGGGGAGAAGGGCATTCAGTAATGGACCATGTGTAGAGTCAAACTGGTGATGGTGTGGCTAAATGAAATGCACCTTAATAAGGCCACTGGACAGAGGATCTCTCTTGCTGTGACATTTAAAACTGTCACCAATGAGGACAAGCCATGTAGAGAAGGATGAGCAATAACTATTAACTCTGTGACAACTTGAACAGATGGACAGATAAATCATAAAACACTAAGCATGAAGAATTTATAAGATATTATCAGTGGATTCAGTTGATTAATAATTTATAAATCATCTACATTATTAATAACCTTAATAAATCAATTACTAATAAATGTAGAACATATAAGCTAAGTACGTATATGATTTCATTTTGTGTTGCCAGATTTGAAAACCTAGTTTACAATGCGTAATTGAAAGATACATTTGATGGCCAGTCATTGGTGATTTTTACAACTGCATTGTCATTATTTGTGCTGTTATAACCCTTTAGGTGCATTTATAACTTGGTACTGTTCACTGTAAAAAGGCTAATAAAAAAAATGTTAGTTAGCATTTCTGTTGATTAATGTTTTTCTGCCATTTCCAGTGCGTGAAAGTACCTACAACTGGCAACCTCAAATTAATCCTTAGAATTATTATAAAATATCCTTTAAGTTTAGGAAATTACGAATTAACTGTTAATAAGTCTGTTGATGACATCTTACAAAATCTTTAGAACGGAAATCTTTCTGCTCATATGACTGTTTGTTTTCATTCTTTTTCAATCCGTTTGGATGCGATTCGTGGAGCATCATCACTTGTATCCAGTGTGCTTCACTCTGGCTCCCCCTAGCGGCTGGTTCTGTTTACATCCACAAAAAAACGTGTTTCCTTCCTATTGTGAGACCTGACTGAAAATGAAATGCACCGGTAGAAACCTGCACCTTTGCAGTTATGCCGTATGATGATGGAGGATGAAAGAGGTGGGACTATTTATTTTAACCTTCCTCACGCGCACCGAGCAGATGCGCTCACAACCCCACCATAGGACGATCAGCTGTGTATGGGCGACCCCACTCAAGGACGCGCCCCCCAAACACGAGCGAGAGAGAGAGAGAGAGAGAGAGATGCAGGTATTAACCGGAGGTGGGGTGGGACGCGCAGACGTTGCTGGCCGCTGGGACTCCGAAGGGACAGGAGGGGATGTGTTGTTCTGATGGCTTTCTTTCTTCCTCCTAAAACAACTCGCCTTTTATTCCAAACGGGGACGCAAGTGTAGCCTCTGTCCTCATCTTCCATGCACCGCACCTCTGCTTCCCCAGTCACCAGAGGGGGATTTTACGCACCGGAGTAGGAAGAATAACATGATGTTTAAAGAAATGTGGTGCGTGTCTTTTGTGCGCCGCCTGTCCCTGCCGCTGTGAATGTGCCGCCGGGTCTGCAGCCTGCACAGATGACTGGTACCAGGCGGAAAAGACGGTTTTAACTCCAGCACTTGTTTCATAAACAGAAGACTCATTGATAACCATGGCTGACCAGGTAAGTCTGCTCATATTCCTCTCACCTTTTTGCACCAAAAGCCTTCAGGGTTTACCTCCAAACACACACCAGGTGGGTTACACACTCTTGCATGGGGTTTCATGACTGTTTTGTTCCATCCAATACTTGGACTCATCATCTTTGGGTTTGTGGTTTGTGTGTCACGGACTAGTATTTTTGTGCATCTTTCCCATCACCCTCTCCATTGATTTTATGATCATATTGGCTTGAATTTTCTATGACACTCCATACTGTTCCCAAATACCTTTTAGTTACATTAGGCTGAATTGATTTTCTGTGATAAATTCTGAGCTGAAGTACTTTTGTGATGGTTGGAGGGCTCATGTGATGCCTCAGTAAGTCTAATTATATAAAGGTGGTCGAGCCGTCGATCCATTTTCGTTATCCTCTTAGACACTTTAAACGGAATGGTAATGAACTGCACATAAAACACCCTTTGGACGGATGTAAAGTACACCAGACAGAACCAGGCTGCAGCTTGCAGAGAGGCAGCAGTCGGTATAATTGGTGTGTAAAGGCAGGAGAATAAAAACATAGCCTGTAGTAATTAATTTTGTATTAAGCGCAGTTGTTTGCCCTAGTTTCTCAAAAGCCTGGCGAGAGAAAGAGATTAACCCCTGACACACTGGCTCAGCCCCGCGGTCAAGAGTTTCCTGTCTGTGCATGTGCACCCCCCTGAGCCCCCTGACAATGCAGACCATGCTTAATTGATTAGCTCTTTCACTTAACCTAATTGAGCCACCTGAAACCATGTGAATGAATAAGTGTGTGTATGTGAGCATGTGTGTTTTACTAGAGCCACACCTCAGATGTGTAATGGTAAAATACATCACACTACTACACTGGTCCGTACATGGAATGTGATGTAGTGGTTCATGGTGATGCAGATGAAGTGTGCAGTTCTACATCACAGCACTATGTTATGAAAATGGTATGAATAAAAAAGCAAGCTTAACATCTCTACTACAATATCAAGCATTATGTAATGTATAAATTAACAAAAAACAAAGATCCCTACCTGCAGAGTCATTATCATTATCTTCAGACAGGTTTACTTCCACTCCACAGGAAGACAGACTTTGTTTTGTGTCATAGACCAAATATGGAGACAATGTGGAGACAGGATCAGGGTTTTATTCCCAAATAATATATGCAAAAACAGTGTGAACTAAGGATGAAATAATTAGACCTAGAGTGTAGGAACTAAACCAGAGGATGTTGAAAGTGAAAAAACTGATCTTATGTTATGTATACAGAGGCCTGGCCATATGATGTGAAGAAATACAGTACAAATAATACACAAGATGGACACTAACTGCAACTAAATCCAAGGCATTAATAGTGCATGGTTTAGTCTGGTGACCACACCCGACTAACCTGTGTGTCAGTGATCAGAGCCAGCTCACTGAAGCTGAAAGTGAGGCGCCACTCCTGTCTGTGAAGATGTAAGGGGACGCACTCTTTCGTAAAATGTCCTCCATTTATGTTGATCTCTTTTGTCTAGATGATTATGAGTTGTGCCTCTGATGGAGTACTTTTTTTTGTGTGCTGTTTTTGTTGTGGCAGATTTTATTTGCCAAGCCTGAGAGAGAAAACAGAATGTTTTATTTGGCACCTAGCTGTGGTTTTTGTAATGGAATTTTTTTATTGCTGTAAGTTTGTTTGGGTATACTGTAAGCTCAAGAGGACAGGCATCCTTCTGTATGATACAAAACAAAAGAACCACTATACCGTACTATACTATAGTATACTATACTGTAGTATATGATACTACTGTATATACTGGCACTGTCTCATTCAGGTCAATCCATGTTTGAACGAGAGCCTTCCCTCATGGTTTTTACATTTTATTACTTACTACTGTTATTATTTTTATAGGCATTGTTTGTCTTTTGCACTATATAGTATATGCATGCACATTTTGAATGAATTTCCCCGTTGCGGGATCAAAAAAGTCTCATCTTATCAAAATTTTTCCTCTATGCCATGCGCTTTTCTTCCGTTTTCTCCCACCACCAAAACATGTATGCTAGGTTAATTCTCCTTTTTTTTTTTAAACCAAGTACCTGGTTTCGATCCAGTGTTGATCTTCCAGAGCCCACTGCTCCTTGTGCATAGGTTTAATTCAGAGGTTGCACTTCCACAGGGGGACACACACTACACACTACACTAAACTACACCACCCCACTATTTTGCAGTGTTGAATGTGATTATATTATAGTCTAATGTGCTCCTCTTATGTTATTATGTCTGCTCCCTTTAATTAACTGTTAATACTGTACTTAGCATCGCCACAGACGGGCGCTAGTCCACAGACACCCAGGGGTGCTGCTGCAGCTGGATTAATTGCTGTATTAATATTGATGAAGGTTGTCTCTGGTTGACCTGTGACGGCTATACACACACAGACCCACATGGACGTGCACAAAAAGACTCACACTCTTTTCTCAGACAGAGCTATTGTTCTTGGGTAAATTTCTTCTTTTTTTTTCAGAATTCCTTTATGAAATAATTGGAGATAGGGATCAAGGCTTTGCACTTGTGACCCATTTTTGTGTGAATTCACTGTTTGTACTGTACAACATAGAGCCACATGACCACTCTTATGCCCTCATTAAATCCAGCTGCATCCTCATTCCATCGGTCCCTCCCATGCATTTCTTCTTCCATTCTAGCTTCTTTTTCTCTCCGTGTGCGTCCTTATCACCCTGCTGTCTTTTAGCGTTCCCTTATCTATCTGTCACTCTTTCAGTAACTCCCCCTGCCCTGTGTCTCCCTCATCTCTCTACCTCCTTACTTTTTCCCTCCTCCTCATAGATTTCCCTTTGACACACTTTGCATCTTCATCAGCATCTCTCTCTCTCTCTCTCTCTCTCTCTCTCTCTCTCCCCCCCCCACTGCCACTTATCTGTCTCACCTTCATTGTTATCACCTACCTTCTCCTTTCACACAGACACACAGAGTAAAAACACCCTTCCCCCATTCTCCAGTGATAACATTAACCAGAGCAGACAGTCTTACAGGTATATTTGTTGCCTATTGGGGCCCTTGGGATTAGTTGAACTTCTGCAGGAAACAGTGTCATCTGTGCCAGCCCCAAGGCTCCTTTGTTAACATATGTCTCCTTTCTTAAACATGTGTCCTTTTTTTATCTGTCTTAATTTCATTCCAGTACAGTATGTTTCTCACCACGGCGCCCCCACTCCGCCGAGGAAGCACGCCCCTTCCTGTCAAACACCAGCTGCGAAGGGAAGAGGCTGTATCTGAGGACTGCGATTGGATCCCGGGTTTGGAGGAGCCTGCCACGTTGCCTATTAGTGACACAGCAGTGCCTCGAGATGAATCGTTCGGTCAATCGGCAGCTGCCCAGTCGACTTACCACAGTCACAGCGGGGCACTGAGGATAGTACTACTGGGACAAAACGGCGTGGGCAAGTCGTCGCTGGCCTTATCTCTGGCCGGGCAATCAGACAGATCCCTCTCAATAGACTCTGAGACACAAGCATGTGGTAATGGCCTGTCCAGGGATTTGCTGATTTAGATTTTGTGTGCATGTGCATGTGTGGAAGGGATGGAGATGTTCGTTGAACAGCCTCAGGGTTTAACCTTAACAAGCGTAATTTATAGGTAGAGTCTATAAATGCTGAATCTTTAACTTGTTCCACCTCCAAACTCATAGAAATACTCTGAAATTCAACATTTCAACTTTAGTGTGTTATTGGAGGACTTAAGACTTTAATATTTTGGTGAAATTTTTCAAAATGTTTTTACTGTCATGTAGAAAATCAAGGTTAATGAAGTTACCATATTTGGTTCCTTATCCATAAGTGGCAAAAAATACAAACAAGAAGTAAATATTAAAAAATGCAAGAAAAACACATGCAAGGTGAAAGCAACATGTATTTTAGAACATTAGAACATCACTTATAGAACATTAGAACATAAGTGCTGACACCTGTCGACATCCACTTACATTAGTACCTTTACTTCATGGTACCTAACAGAGCAGTTAAAGGGGGACCTTACAGACCCTGGAGACCACATTGGACCTGAGATTGTGGACTCACTGTCCTCACTGTAACTGTTGCTGTCACTGTTTTGTAATGCATGCAGAAATGACCAAAAATAGTCACTTGCCCGATAAAGGGTTAAAGCCCCAAAAGCAGAAATCTAACCAGATTCAAGTGAGAAAATCTGTTATAAGTGTATATGCAGTTTTATATCACAGTAACAGTATAGAAACTTTGAAGGGAAGTGGTATAAAACAACTGTACCATACTTTTGTGTTTTATACTGGAGCTTCCCAAACAGCTTCCTCTCGAGACTTGAGTTGAAAACAAAAGACAAATATAGAAAGGAGTCTGAGGGCTTGTGCAGAGAAAACAGCATTGCCAAATCAGTCCTATTTCTACCGTCATCCAGCTCACACCATCATCCCGCCCAAACTTAGTACAAGCTTCTTGTTCTGTTCTAACTGGAGCCCTTTGCCTGATCAGAATCACCCCTTTGACTCTGCTCAGTGCTTGTTTGTGTTTCTTTCATGCAAATCTCTTGCTTGAATCCCTGCCATGAAGAAAAAAAAATCATCATTAAATCATTATCCAAATTGCAAAAAGAGTTTAGTTTACGACGGAGATGTAGACATTTGTCTACTATTGCACAACCCCAGTCCTGTTAAGGTGAATTTGCTCTTTAAAAGCACCACTATACAGCCCTGATTGTCTTTTTTTCCCGCTCTGGGGTCTGTCAATCAATAGATTTCCCTGTTATAAAACTTGCTGTAAGTATCTCCTTGTCCTTTGCTACCCTCCTCTACGATCAATTGGTCATTTTCCTTTAGAGGCGCCCACACCGCCGTCTGCATAAAGCTGACTTGCTATTGAATCTGGCCATACAGTATTCATTATTGGCCATGTTATGTACTTGGGTTCATGCATCATAAATGGACAGAAAAAGCATATATACAAGGAGCATGCACATGTTTTCATTATGCTGCTTTCATCTTCATTGGGGATTGGACTTCATGTCACTGTGGTGGTTTATTCTATGAGATGTAGTGCAAAAATATAACTGTAAAAACAAAAAAAGCACTCTCTGACACATATTATATTAACACTTAAAGATAGTTAAGAACAGATGCTCCAGAGACACATCAGCTCCACAAGTGAAATAACACCCCTCAAATCAATAAGTTCACACCAAGTAATTACGTGAAAGACGGCGCTGATGAAAGATGGCAGTTTTAGTGCGCTCCTGCCTTGTATTAAACTGTCATTGCAGTGGTTTTTCCATCCCATTCCAAGCGGGGTCCAGTTGAGGCGTGTTTTGATAGCTGCCCTATGATCATTTCTTTAACTGTGCACCTAATAGGACCATTATCAGAGTTTCGTCTCCGTGAACTGAACTGAAAATGATGAGAGTGTTTTTCAGGAGCAAATGTCTCAAATTGTTTGGCGTAACATTCACTAAATGTCAGTTGACTGCAGCATCTTCTCATACTGGTTTCACGTTTCTGGAGCAGGAGCTGGATGTGTCACTATTTTCAGACCAGTGACATTTCACTTTGGCTAGTTTTGTGCGATTCATTTCATCCCTACAGTGCGCAGTGTCACATGTTTGCATTCCAATCACACACAGATGGCAGAATAAAAGGTTGCCATTGTATATTTCTGCAAATGATGGATATGTACAGTATAATCTCGACATTTCTGAACCTTTCCTGCAGAAAAAAAGATGTATTAAATAATGACTTCATATATACAGTACAGGCCAAAAGTCTGGACACACCTTTAAATTTAAATGACATAGATGGACCACAGAGTCAAGGCCAAAGGGCCAGCAAGCACTCAGCATCACTGGGAACTCCTTCAAGACTGTTGGGAAACATTTCAGGTGACTACCTCTGGAAACTCATCAGGAGAATGCCAAGAGTGTGCAAAGAAGTAGTCAGAGCAAAGGGTGGCTACTTTGAAGAAACTAGAATATAAGACATGTTTTCAGTTATTTCACACTTTTTTGTTCAGTACATAATTCCATATGTGTTCATTCATAGTTTTGATGCCTTCAGTGAGAATCTACAATGGAAATAGACATGAAAATAAAGGAAACACATTGAATGAGAAGGTGTGTTCAAACTTTTGGCCTGTACTGTATGTATGTAAATGAAATTATAATGCGTTCCAATGCATAACTAAAGGACACTTTTACTGCCTACACCAAAGAACTTCCATGTGTAGGAATGACCTGGATGTTGTACCCAACCTCCTCCTGTATCCTGAGGACTGTACTTTTTATTCTGGTGACTGTGTCGCTGCAAGATACTGTGTCACCACCTATGAAATCTGTGGTATTTACAGTGACTGTCATGCACTTTCTTCTGTGGGCCTTGAAATGTGTCATGCTGTTTGCAGGTGAGGGATACGAGTGCACAGTGACGGTTGACGACGAGGACAGCAAAGTGATCATTTTTGACAACTGGAAACAGGTTAGTGACTGTCATCTACCTGCTGTTTTGAACACTTGGCACCGCCTCCTTGGTTTGCACTGCGGTGGCCTCTATCCCTTTCACTTCATACGGTGTTACACTGATCCAATTTCTTGCTCTTATTGCTCTAAACACACTGATGTGATTTGTCTGATTGTACGACGATGTTTGTGTGTGTGGAAGGTGTTCGTACGAATGCTTTCGCTGCGTTCTGTGTGTACATGTGCGGTGCTGTATGCGGCAGGAGCAGCTGTGCTCACTTTCTGAAGTTCTCTCATTCGGAAAAGGGGAAATCACTGTCTTGTTAGCCTTTGATGTTTCAATTCAGATCTACTGTGAATGAAGAAAATTGGTGAAGGCTAAAATTGCTGCTGTTACACATCATCAACCTTTTGAGTTGAGCAGTGTGAATGAATTAATACGACTCCATGGCAGTGATTTGAGGCAGGAAAAAACCCTGAGCTGCAGCGGCGGAACGGAAGAACAGTCAAAACCAGCCTGGCTGTGACACTGAAGACTTTATGAAGAATCTGAAAGACGTGCAGCCTGTTTATTCCTTGGTTGAGCAGTATGCTAGTCTAAATGGTGTGAAGACCGGGTCGTCTCTGATACGTCGTCCGCCAGATGTCCACTCGGCCTTTAGGGGCGCTCCCCTCAGGGTTAAATTATTCACACACAGCTCCATTTAGCTCAGGGGAACTCCACTGACTGCTTGCTCCTTGCTTCATCACTTTCTTCTGTAAGCTCATTCCCAGTGTTGCTGCCCATTTTTCCTCCAGCTGTCTCCAGCTCCCTGTCCACTCATTCTCTCTGTTGCTTTTTTGTGGCTTGTGCTCATCTTCCCCATCAGCCCTTTTTCTGCAGTAGTTAAATCTCACTGAGAGTTAATTACATTAGTTATTCTGTGCATGCTAATACAAGGCTAATGCCCTGCCTTGTATTAACACGCACAAAAACAACAGACGCAGGCCAGCGGGAAGCTTGGAAACACTCCAGGGAGGGGGAGGG
>JAPQRQ010000010.1:28074850-28103968 GCA_037367365.1 Apogon talboti | reverse complement strand
TCTCTCTGTCTCTCTCTCTCTCTCTCTCTCTCTCTCTCTCTCTCTCTCTCTCTCTCTCTCTCTCTCTCTCTCTCTCCTCATGTGTTGAAGTGGAGGGCGCTCCTCGGGTTTTGCCAGTGCGCACCACGGCATCGCCTCTCCTCAGTCCGTACCGGCTGTTGCTGCGCCCGGAGCACCTGCAGGCGCTGAGAGAGACAGGAAAGAAAGCTGAAGACTACGCCGAGACTGGTCTGAGGGGCATTTGGGAAACAGAGGAAGGAAAAGGGGCCGGCGGGAGGCGCGCACCATGGCCTCTAAGGAAACCACAGCAGCGGGCTTCATCAGCGTCAGCAGGGAAATCACAGGTGAGCTCAGACACGAGTTGGTTTATTTTTGGAGAAAGTGTGTTTTAACACCACATCAACATCTCCCACGAAGGGGAGAGAGCAAGCAAGCGTGGCGTTAGTTTTCTTCTTACTTGGCTGCTCTTTAAATCACCGCTTTTGATTTGATAGGAGTTATCACCGCAGGCAACGGCAGGAAATGTCTCCCAAGGCAAAAAGCATGATTTAATGGATGTGCAGTGTGAAGATTGTAATCCCATCGATCTCGCAGAGGAGTGTTCACTTTCGGATTGATTTGACATAAAGATCTGCTGTGAAATTTATTGCGCACGAGGGTCCTATCAGGCTCCTGCAAAGCTGTCAGAGTTATTTTTAAGTGGTGCTGTCTCATGTGTGCGTGCGCCGTTGCGTTCATGTGTATTCGTTGAGTTTTCATCTCTTTCTTTTCTCTCTCTGCGTGTGTGCGTGGGAGTTATTGCGCGACTGGGAGCGCTTTGCGTGCCGCAGGCAGCATGGGTTCAGCTTCACACAGGCAGAGACACTGGACAGTACGCACAAAACTCCGAGCAAGATGTTGGGGTGATAAGGTGCTAAAGAAGGTGTGTGTGTGACTGGAACTGCTAATTACCCTGAAGTGGCCAGTTAAATCCCGCTGTTTACCAGCTCAACCTGGTCAAGCCCCGTCTGTTTGGCCTGGTGGTAACGGCCAGGCGGCATTAGGCCATTAACACACCTGCCAGATCCCATCCATTGGAGGAAGAGGACGGAGGGTTCATAGGGGGTTGGGGGATGAGTGAGCAGATCCATCAGACTGTCAAAAAGCCAACGGGGATATGAGACAGCATTGAAGGGAAAATGGGGGACTGACCCATCCTAGTTGCTGTCCCCTCCGTCTGCCCCTGCTTTACACCCCCATGGGAGCAGATGCCGAGGTCACGCCATCAGGCCTTGGGGGGGGCTGCAGAGTGTGCTAAAGAGTTTAAGTGATTGGGTCTTACTCAGCTTAACGTCAATATCTCTCTGTTTGTCTTGTACTGATCCTTCTTTCGATCTGGAGGTGTGTTGTTTCCTCCCCCCTAACACTCCCCTCCCCATCCTGTTCCCTCCATCCCTGCCTCTTCTCTCCCCGCATCTGCTGCTGCTCACTCAAGTGTGAGAGCCAACTTCATGGTTGTTGCTGGATGTGGAAAGTGAGAATTCTGAATGTGCACTAGCAAGAGAAGGTGGAGAGCACAACGGAGCATGGTGACACAGTATGACGCACTGTATCTCCATCTGGTGGGCTCCATGGGTGCATATTTAGCAGGGGTGGCCCTGCTTGAAATGTGTGCCGTGAATATCACAGCTCGCAGGCATATGTGTGTGTTTGCAGTCTTTGGATATAGGTTGACATTGTGCTCGTGAATAGCAGAATTTATTGTTTGGTATATGTTTTCACGTATTAAAGAGGACATTAAAGTAGAAGAGGCCTCCGGTGCGGTTCAGTGAGCTTCGGCAGGGTCTTGTGGCTTTGTGCAGCAGAGAGGCCCCTAAAGATTGCAGCTCTGGATCTTGTGGTTCCATTGAAATGAGCCGCTGCTTTTCTCTTTTTCTGAAGCTAAAAATAGCCCAGTTATGAGTTCTCCTCAGCTAGAGGTTGTGTGTTTGTGTGCTTGCCTGTCCTCATCTTTGTGTTTTTTCTGGCTGTCTACAGTTTTCTGATTGTTCACCCTTGTATACTTGTCTGTAAAGGACTAATCCACTGGTCTACCCTTAAGCTGGAAACCAGACACAGAACACTATGACAGCATCAGAGGTCTCAGCCTACTGATTTTATTTAGATATAGCCCTACATTTAAGTCCTTGACAGAAGAAAAAGCAAGTTTAGAATGACAATTTGTTTTCTTTTGTCAAATACACAATCAAAACATTTTCATACTTTTGATGTTGTTCTCTTAATAGTCGCCACATGGAATGAATTGCTAAAGAATCAATAGAATAGAACCCTACTGCATGGGGAACATGTTAAATGAAGTCATGTAACGGGATCACTACCCCTAAAGTAAATAGAAGAGCCCATAAAGAAACAAACTGAACAAGTGTTGTATTAAAAATGCCTTTTTTCATGTGCACATAAGATGCATCCAGTGGTGTATATATCAATTAAATACCCTGTTCCCATTCATTATGATGTTTCCTGTGTCAATCAATTTGAAAAATATCAATAAAAGTAAAGCTGCAATAAAATGCATAAGTGAAATGTTTTGGTGAAGCCACAAACAACCTGCCAGTTATCAATCTTCACTAACCAAAAGACATTATGAAGCAATGCTTTGTTCGAAGCATTGTTTAGTACATATGTTCCTTAACTCATTTACTCATCCTTTTATTTTAATTTGTAACCCAGTGCTGTATGTTTGAATTTATGGATTTTCCCTGCTAAAAGCCTTTTACAGTGCATCTGAGTGCATCTCAGGACATCCTTTCATTCTATTATGTCTTTTCATTATGTAATTAGCTTTTCTGCTTTATCCTATATTTTTGCCTCTCCACTCTTCTCCCCTCCCCAGAGAGCATCAGGAAGGTGCTGGACAAGCAGGCCATTAAATTTGTGCGAGCCATCAAGCAGGACACTAGGAACGGCAAATCAGAGGACAGGATTCTGGTGAGACACACAAACACCCTCACTGCTAACCTTCTCCCATCATTTTGCTGTCATACCCAGTCACCTGATGGAGTAAAGTCTTTGTTAAAGTGAAAGTGTCTTGAGTTGTGAGATGGTGGGATATGGACGTGCTGTGCTTAAACTGCTCTATGGCTAAGGAAAATGAATATTCCATTAGCTGTGCATGTTCCAATCAACATAAAACAGTCCTTTGACATATATGCTATGGTTACAACCTTTAAGTATTCATCCAGGTTTAATTTCCTGTTGTTGTTTTGACATTTGCACACATCCAAATATGTCTTGTTTAAAACCAGGTGTGTTTCTCTTTTTAGTCAGAAATGTGAGCTTTTCTTTTTGGCTTCTGTCTGTACTCCAGCCTTGTAAACTATTGGCTAGTTGATTTGTTTACATCGCTGTAAATAGGCAAGAGGCCGTGCATTGCAAACTGTAGTAAAATCCCTAATTGAAATGCATGTTCTGAATTAGGAGCAGGTGATCTGACTGTCTTATAATGTTTGAGTTGAGAATAAAAATGTATTGGTGTAGATGTAGCGTGAATTATGGGATATAATCTGCTTTTTAGAGGAAATGTGCAGAGGGAGTCAACTATATAATATATAATAGTGCTGCCCAGCTTTTCCTTCTCCACTAAAAACATTTTAGATGAGCCAGCTGCCAATATAAGACAAGTATTTTACAGAGGGAATTGCATCATGGGTTGTTGTTGTTGTGTAGTGCTAATATTGCTTAGTTAATAAGTGTATTGAAATCTTAATTCTTCAGGGTCCGCTTTAACCTGCAGGAGTTTGTGTGGCTTATTTTTTTTTCTGTCTTAATGATAATTTTAATACCAAAATAGTAATCTGTTGTGGAAATGTTGGTATCTTCAATGCAATATAATGTTTAAATTGTACAAATAAAGAGACCCATCAGTTGTTTTTAGTCTGTACCCTACAGTACATGTCAAAGTTGTTGTGAAGGTTACAATTTGCAAATTTTGGCAATTGATTAAAAAACATTGCACTATGATCTTTTGGCCAGACTGACCTATTCTGAATACACTGTAGCTTTAAACCTAATTAATATGAGCATGTCCCTCATGTCTTAGTGGAAATATGGCACATTCAGTTAAGTTGGAAACAGACTATAGAGTGTAGACTACCTGTATCAAATTCATGTCACATTTGTAATACTAGCATGTACAACAGCAACTGACTCTTCACAAAGTGTAAATCAAGGGAAGTTAATTGTGACAAATTGAAGGAGCCATAAGAAGCTACAGATTACACATCCTTAGACACACACCAGACGCGTTGAAAATCAGGCTTAAGACAGATGCTGCCTAAGCAGAGTGAAGTGGACACTGTGCCATGGCCTACTGAGTCCACCGTCAGACTTTATTAGATGTGGCAGGATGGCCTTAATGCCACAGGCAAGAGTTTGTTGTGTGCGTGTATGTGTGTGTAAGACTAACGCAGTGTATGTACAGGGGCATTATTTATTGTTTCTTTTTCTTTGAAGAAATGTGTATGCGTTTGTGTGAGTGGATAGCAGAGGGTGTGTGGGCAGCCTGCGATGTGTTCAAAGAGCTTGTGTGAGCCAAGGCCACCACAGTTATTGAGAAATTGTCAATTAGTCAGCTACATTACTGACTGATCCGTCACTCGCCTGCAGTTGCTAAGCACGACAGCGAGCTCATTTCCTACCCTAAAGAAACCAAAAAAGACAAGCTGATAAGCAAATCAAAACTATTAATCTTTCCATCACGGCTGTTATTTCTTGTGTGTCTCTTTCCCTGGCTCGACTCTGCTACCCCCCCTTTTATCTATCTCCATCATCACCCCCCACCCTCATTTTTGTCATCTCCTCTCTTTGTTTCCACTCTCCCTCCCTCCTTATCTGTCCATCTTGATTATTCTCCTCCCCATCATCACTTCCCCTCCACCCCCGCCACACCAGTCGCCTCTCACTTTCTCTCTCTCTCTCCCACATGCCCTTCCCTCCATCTTTACTCAAACCTGTAAAAGGGTATTGAGCTCCTCTTTCCATCAGAGGCAATTCAATTAGGTCTCTGCCTTATGAGAGTTTTTTACTATCCAAATGGGCCCTCGCTGTTCCAAATTCTTTCAAGGAGAGGGTGGGGGTGAGGCATATAAGCATTCTTTCTTACTCGTTGTCGAGGTCTCCCCTCTAAAAGACAATCTTTTTCACTCTAATGGCTATATTTGTTTGGATGTATGAAGGGTGAACAGATGAAAGTTTGTAAATATAAAATTATTCACTTGTGCTTGAAAAGGCCATGCATGGCTGCATAGCTAGTAAAAGAGGATTATTTTAGGATTAATACTGCAGTGATATTTAGTCTTGAAGCCACTTTTCTAAGCCTGAAGGCTTAGACAACACCTTCCTTTACCTACTTTTATTTTCCCTTTCATTTGAATCTCTGTTTCATGGCTGAAGTTTTTTTAGAGGTTTAACTTTCATCTTGACTACTGGGGTGTTTAGTTTATGAAAAACAAGGAATTTGTTTTATGTCGGTGTATATTGACAGTTATATATAAAGTCTTTGTTCTTGATTTTTCTTTTCGTCCCTTTTCCCCTGGAGACTGCTGGTATCCAGCTGTCTCTATGTGTTGACTGTACCAGCCATCATACTGCGACACATGCACAGGGCTGAATCCCCCCCACCCCATTTCAGACAGATACAGGGCGCGCTCAGCATGACATCCAAACGGCACCCAGGGCAGAATGTTGGGGAGCAGCAACATGCATGTTTCTAACACTGACTGAACATGCACGCACACACACACACATATATGTATCCTCATGCATACAGTTTGACACGTGCAGGAGGCATTTACACAGACACATGGTTCAGTGCATCAAAACTGGCCTGCGTACATGCTCCCAACAGCCATTATTAGATCACCCTATTTGAAGATTAGAGGCAACTCAGAAAACAAAGCATCTTCAAAGGCTGAGAAAGAGAGGGAGGCAGTGAGAAGACTGGAGGAGAGGGTGGGTGTGATGCAAGGGGAGGGCACCCCACCAGAGGAAAGGGAATGAAGGAAGGAGCCGGGGAGAGGGGGAAGGAAATCTCGGATGTGTTGTGATGCCCCAGTTGCCGATTTGGTTCTTCCGCCACTTACTTAACCTGAACGGCCGCTGCGTTTTATCCTCTGTTGACTCTGCATTTCCCTCGCTTCCACCTAATAATGGGCCTATTACTGGCTGAGATTGCCACTGTTTGACAGTCATGAGCACGCTCAGACGTATTAGACGTTATTTCCACTTAGGTCCTGCGGTTATGTGAAGGTTCTGCTCATGGGACTTCAGTAGGATGGGGGTTTGAGGTTAAGTTAGCGCTACTGCATTTAAAGACTTGGCCGCGTGCTCAGTGGGTCTGTCTGTTTAGAGGCAGCATGGGTAATTATTATTTATGGTCAGGGGGTCCTTTATAGAAACACACTTCAAATGTGAATACTTCTTCTTCATAAGCATCATCAGTATCTTTTAAGTTTCTTTCTTGTGTTGCAAATTTGCACTCATGAATCCTGAATCTTGTATTTATTAGTTCAGTTGTTTCTGCTTGTTATTTTAATTGTGTTGTGGTTGTTTTATCTTCCTTTGTCCCATTTTCCTCGGTCACTTTTATTCTTTTGTAGTTTAATCTCATCTGCCCAGATTGGCCTGTGTGCCTTTTTTAGTTATTGAATTTTATGGACTTTTTCAATCATTTATACTCTTTTTGGGTTTGTCATGGCTAAACCTATGTGTTCCTTTGTCTCTTCTCTTCTGTGTTTTTTGTGAAAATTACCATATTATACCACTGAATATGAAATGGTCTACTAAAGATTGGTGTTCTCGACAGAAAGTCTAAAACATTGTATATGTATGGGTTTGCCTACCCACATAAGACCTCTGAGCATTTTTGCACAGCACCTAGGCAGAAAAACTCAGATTTCTTGACCACTCTGTAGAGGAAAGATTTCGCATTAACTCAAACAGACTTTTTAAAATGACGGAGGTTATCTATTATTTGCAAAAGTCGAATTTCTTATTCTCCTCATCAGTAAGTAAATATGTTTGATGTTTCTTTGAGCTATTTTCCCAAATTATACGGAAATATATATATAGTTTTTAATCAAATAACAATGAAAAAGCCAACGTTCTGTGTAAACAAAAGGAAAACACTGAACTGTTTGACAGTCGAACTCATTTATTTTTCAATTTGATTTCTCTTGGAGACAATTTCAATCTGAATATAAAAAGGTTTTACTGTGTATGAGTCTGAGCTGAACCCTGTCTTCTTTTTTAAAGACCGACATTTCACACTGCTGTAAAGTGCCATAGATTTACAATTCAGAAGGACATTCTGGTCTTGGAACAGGTCAGACACAAAGAACATGACAGAAAAATCAAACTAGGTTCCAAAGGCAGTCTCAACAAATTAAAACAGGGTAATGACAGACCGTTTTGTTATTAAACTTCCCCGTTTTTTCACTAGTATCCGTATAAGTGTTTAATATTCATTTTTAAACAAACCTCAAACAATACCTGCTTTTTATCATGATGATTGATTGATTATATGATTATTTTCCCAGAGCACATACTTCACAGACACAAAGTTAGAATATCACCCCAAACTTACAATGTTAATCTTAATCATATCGATTAATTAGTCATATAAGTCAGTTAGGGATTTCCCACATTTCTGATTATGCCTTTTTAGCACCTGTATAGGTACAAAACACTGGTTCATGCTGCTAAGCAAAAGGCAGTAAAGTTGATGACTTTTTAACACTGCTTTTTTGGCAGTTGTGAACTTGTGACCCAATACAGAGGCTGCACACATGTTAAAAACAACAGTTTTTACTGTGGTAGGTTCATGTTTTACACAACAGCTGCAAGATGTTGAAGGTGATTGTTCCTGATGCTCAAATGCAGCCAAATTTAAACCCAGTTTTGAGTTACTTATTGTCAGAGATATTTGCACAGAAACACACTTTATGAATGTCCATAATCGCTGGTAATTAGTTGTGAGTAGTTGTTTATTGGGGAGTTTATTTTCAATTTAGTATTTCATCAGCTCATGTTATGTTATATGTTTTGCAAGTGCAAATATGCTGCAAGTAAATCACTATTTGATAATCATTCAACTGCCTGTCAACATAGAAATAAGTTAATTATAAGTCAACTGTAATGTGTACTGTCTAGTGCATACAGCATGTCTCAAGAAAATGGACCACAATTGTTTAAATTACAAGAAAACAGCAAGGCAGAAAGTGTAGTTTATATTTCAGTCACTCACCCCCCCTATTTTCTATTAGCAGTTTCACTTCAATATTGACTTTTTTTTTAACATGGTGGTCAAATTCTGATGAAGAGCATCCAACCATAACATCACCTTTAATTCATTTATTTGTAAGAAAAAAGGCCCATTTGTAAGCTTATCTCACAGAGACATTGTTTAGCAGTGACTTGGGTGAAGTGGTGCATGGAGGGGACCTCGGCTCTGGAGAAGAGGCTGATTTGAAAAGGATCAATCAAGAAAAATATCCTTCACAGGCTGATCAAAACTCAAGGTTGAAATGGGATTGAATCAGGGTTGAGCTACTTCAATAAAATAGGACTGTCGCAGCTGAATTGTCTACTTTTGTAACCTGATAATCATTGTCTGTTAATCTTTATCAGGGAAAGACAAATACTGTAGTAAATAAAACATAAGACAAATGGGAAATTGCAGCTGGGGTATCACTAATGTGTGCAGTTGCAAAATAGAGGGGTTTACAATTTGATGCTACCTTCAGGAACACTTGAGAGGCTTTCATTATGACGCATGTGTGCTATATTTCTAACTCTGCAGTCTACTTGAAATTTAATTAAAAAAATGGTGTTCTATTTTTATTTGTGTGACGTTGTGTAGCTGATGTGGACTAAACATAGATGAAACAGGCTTTAACACTGAGCAGATACTGACTGATGTCTGTGTGGCAGAGACAGAGCTCAGTGAGACTTAACATTGTTACATGTGACATTTGCGGGTTCGTCTTCTGCTTTAAATTAATTCTACTGAAAACAGCTTCACTGGCCAAGAACAAATTGTAAACCTGGTGGAAATCTAGATCTAATCTAGAATGTAAATGAGCAGTTAGTACAGTCCTGGGTCATGAACAGTATTCAGTATACTGTACACTATACAGTAAAGTGTCGGCTGATGTGCCCATGAGCAAGGCATTTGCTCCCTGGGCAACTGACAGCGTGTGTTGCATATTCACATGGACTTTATACTGACAAAGACTCTTCTTCTTCTACACATCACATTCTCACCTAATGACAGACACAAGGTTTATGCATGGCCTAATGAATCCTGCTACTTGGCACTGGTAGAAACATGGTGAAGTATATTTAAGAGACGGGACAATAATCACATTAACTAGTTCATTTTGCTTATATAATACAATATATATTTGAGTGTTTGAAAATCATGACCCAAATCATGCTCGGTTTCCATGCATGAGTTCCATTCACCTTAACTTAAAACCATAACACGTACCCTTTTCCCAACATTAACCTTAACATAACATTAAAACAAGACAAGTGTTAGTCTCAAATTAAACGATTTACATTGTGGAGACACGAAATTGACACCAACAATTAGGGATGTCCTGATCCGATCTAAAGGCCGGTATCTGCTGCCGATCTGGAATTTTTTAGAAGATTGGATTGGATTGGATTCAGTCACGTGATCAGATCGATCCAGTTTTTACATGAGTTTTCAGCTTCCGCTTAAGGGCTTCCGTTAATAAAAAGGAAACATCATGCACCATGTCCGCTGTGTGGGAATGCTTTTCTCTGGAAAGCAACAAAAGTCAAGCAGCAACTTGCAAGATGTGGAAACTGGCAGTTGCGCGAGAAGGGAGCATCAGGAGTCACTTAAATACAACAAACTTGATTCATCACTTACAAAAGTATCACACGACCGAGTATGAGAACTACTGGGCTGCAGCAAAGCTGAATGCAGAGGTAAAGCTGAATGTGAACGCAGACTGTACACTGAATGTAGAGCCCAGAATAAAAGCTTTAGTTCTTACCTGACTTTTTTTTATATGGAAAATCTAAGTTACCCAATTAATTGATTATTTATTGTTTATATTTAAAATCTTATTTTAAAAGTTTTTTAAATAATTTATTTACAAGCGGTATAATATACCACAAGTACTGCATTGGATTGGACTTGGTTCTTTATATGACCTGACTTGGTGTAAGTTTACAAAAAAAAAAAAATGTTGGTTATGTTATGAAATGTAATAAAAACCTTTGGGTAATACTGTGATTGCATTTAATTTTAATGCTGGGAAGAAATATTTTGATGTTAACCATATACCAGAAATTTATTCAAAATTTAATAGTAAAATATATCTGTATTGGCAAAATCCTAAAAAAAATCAGATCGGAAGCAAAAAAATCCAGATCAGGACATCAGTACCAACAACATGAGTATTTAATCAAGTTACAACCCCATAATGTAAGAAAACATGTATAGCTGCACATGCACACAACTGGCACATTTTAAATGGTGTGCACTAGGCATAACTTCCAGCTCAGATTACCCTTTTTTTCAAAGAGAATCCAGCTGTGTTTTGGACTGTAATAGAAAGCTTGGTACAAAGCGGTAAAGCAGAGCCAGCACAGACAGCTAGTGGCAGAATCTTATGTTCTTTCAGTGCATATACCACACTTGCATTTGTTTTTTGTTTTTTTTTTGAGGGGTAATTCACTTGTGTAATGGCGAATATTACCACTGCATCACCAGTGATTGCTTTTCACGTCTTTTCCCTGTGAGATGTTCAGTGTAGAGTCATTTTCCATTTAAGTGTTGAGATTTACCATCTGATGGTGCGTGTTGAGAACTGTGGGCTGTAATTAGGACTATGCTTTCTTTGATTACGATAACGCATGTTGGTAGCCCATGGCGGAGACTCTGAAGTGTGACTGCTGACCTTCTCTGTTCCCTGTGAGAAAGAGAGAAAGTGTGAATGGGAGTCTATGAGTTGTCTTTGAGCCCTGCCAGCACACAGCCTCCATCTTTCTACCCTGTTCATCTGTTTTGTCCTTTGCTCCCTCGCTCTCATTGTCCTGATCATCCTGTATATAATCCCCATCTTGTTTCCTCATCCATTTGGCCTCTCCCACACTCACCACTTGTCTCTGTCGTCCTCCCACATTCTCATATTTATTTTCTTTGCCCCCTTTTTTTCCTCTCAACCCATTATCCAATCCCTGCCACTTCTCAGCCTTTACATTTCCACCCGCACACTCAGTCTCGTCTCTGTTTCCCATCTACGACCCCTTCAACCCCTTCCCATTATCCGTCTCTTCGTCACTGTCCCTTTCTTCGCCCCTCTTTTTAAGAGGTCCTTTGAGTTTCACAGGGCTTGCTTGCCATCTCTTTGATTTAGAAGCATTGGCGTTTTTATGAGAGAATCTGGAACAAGATGTGTTTTTGAGCTTTGCATTTTTTTCCTCTCATTTGGCTCCCTCTCTCCTTCCTCTCTCACTCTCTTTCAGCTACTCTTAAGTCCACTTATAAAGTAGGACCTGGGGCATCTGTGCTTTAAACCCCCCCTTCCCTCTGTCACTTTACACACATGCACATAAGCTGACAGTCTGAATGATGGCAGGGCTGTGTTCACATGATGCTGAGTTCACTTGAGTTACGGTAGCTGACTCTGTTTGTGTGACAGAGAGAAAGGGTGAGAAGAAGAGTCTGGGGAGTGTATTCTAAAGCCAGCTTAGCGAGCTATTGTACATCATATGTGCATGAGAGTCGAAACGAAGCGCGCGTGCTGTACTATCACGCCGGACTTATGCAAATGTCTGTATCAGAATGTGTCCGATTTTGCGCTGTGTGTGTGATGTGTGTGTGTGTGTGTGTGTGTTTTTAAAATGCCCTTGTGGCCGAGCCAGAAATACCACAGGCGGCCAAATCTGGCACTGATCCCCAGCTTGTTCCCTCAGAGGCAGCGCTGCAACACACACATTCAAGACCCAGAGACATACTTTGATTTGCACCATCTCGTTTGAAGTGCAAGACCCAGAGCCTGACAGCTTATGATTAATATAAGCCCCCGCCCTCTGCCCTCTCTGCTGCGTGTGCACACAACACACACACATGCATTCAGAGAGAGACACATTTGTTGTTTTCGGGCTGCCACATACTGTACACACACTCCCTGTTCATGATGACACATACTCCCACCCTGCCCTAGCAGACTGCTTCAGGTCTGGCTGGGTCTTTGAACTTCTTCTTCTGACACCGTGCCATCACAGCAAGGGCACCTCTGTACCCCGATCCCATCATCTGCGACTACCGGCCCTTCTCTCTCGCCCACTTTCTCATCACTTTTTAAGATTATTGCCAACCCTGTCCTTGGCTGACCAGGTCAAAAAGTCGCCAATCTCGTCTTTGGGTGGAAAACGAATCTTGCCGCAGCTTTTGAGATTTTCAATTGATCCTTATTGGAGAGGCTTGGCAGAATGCTAGACGAGCAAAGAGATCTGCCCATGTCGGAGTCAGATAGGAGGGCTTGCCTTTAGCTCTTCCTGTTTGGACCAATTAATATTAATATCCAGACATATTAACATGCAGGATTTAAATCCTATTTTTTTTTCATTTTCCATTTTATACGTAATTTGTAAGCCCTTACAAATTGAATTTTTCCACATATCACCACTCATGCAGGCTGAAAATAACCATCTGGATTATTGATTGTCACTAATGATACCTCAATATGCTGTAAATGATATTTCAAGAGCGGAGAAACCCTATGCAAAAGGCCTTGTTCAGCATCAGAGGATCAAATCGGCACCCGTCAGAGGGCTTGCATTATTGATGCCTCTGTTTACATGATGAGACCTTCTGTCAGTTTACAAGAGAAAAGATGCTTCATTTTTCCCACTATATTTCTCTCTTTTTTTTCCCACTCTTTCTCTGTGCCTCAAGGTCCCATCACACTTCCCCCGCTCCTTTCTGGATTTATATAACAGAGTTTTCAAACTTGTCAAGGAGCTGTGATTGGACTAACAATCTACTGCGAAAGCACCTCCATGAGCTCAGAGTGTTTTCACGAGAGGGGGGCTATCTTTCTGTCTCCTCCTTTTTAATGTCTCGTTTTCATTCCCCTGCCTCTTTCTCTGTCTTGTCTCCATGGGAGTCTGTTATGGATGTCTATATAGTTAAGATGTGAGGCTGATGTGTGAGGCCAGCTTTGCCTGGAGTCGGTGTAGTATAGCACAAGTGAATCTGAAGACTTTATTATCAGGAGGGAAATCTGGTGTCTCTGTCCTTCTATCGGCTCCTCTGTCTCTCCCTCTTCTCCTCTCTTTCTCGCTCTCTCTCCCTTTGTGTGTTTCATTTTCTTTCTTCCTCTCACTGCCACTCAGCGGGGCGCCATTAGCCATTCAGCACAGAGAGACCTTGAGGAATTGAAAGCGACAGAGCAGAAAAAGAATAGAAAAACTGAAACGGGAAGGGAGACAGGGGAGTTGGGGGGAGAAGGAGGAGGAAAGGGGTGTAGGCATGAGGGATGGAGTGAGGTGTTAAGGCGGGAGCACATCAGACTGGGCGGTGTGGCACTCAGGGCGATGCAAAGATTGGGGGATTAAGGAAGAAGATGGGGATAATGATCAGATTTCCATGGAGATGAAGACAGAAATGAGTGGAATGACAGGATGCAAGGGTGGGAACTGTGGACAAGGCAGGAATGGAATTTGAAAGGGAGCAGAAAAAGAGCAGGAGAAAGTGTGGCCAAGATCTAGACAGGAGCTATGGAGGAACAGAGATGCACTTTGCATGCAGTGGGTATGCTAATTATGGATTTTTGAATTATGAATGAGAATAATTACATAGGCAGATGTGAATGTATCCACATATTCCTTCTTTTACTTTGCATCAGACACTTTTAAATGGTAATGCCTTTTTTTTTGGCAGAAGCACACCTCTCCTTTTGTTTACCATTCCCATTTCTTTGTCCCATTTCTTCCTCCTAGTTAGCTCCTTATGCCGCCATTATTTTCCCTATGACGCAGAGAGGCATCTGTTGAATAACTACTACTTATTTCCATCAACACAACTTAGCACAATAAATTGGACTGTCATATGACTCGCAGTCTCGCCGTAATATTTCTTTCACACACGCTCACACGCGCTGTCATCATTAGCTTGCTAATGTCTAGAGTGCTTAGCATGACTTACGAGCCATTGGAATGAACTGCAGAGATGATTTGCTCTCTTTATGGGGTGTTTGTGCTGTGCTATTTTTTGCTGCGATTTGCATTTTGCATTTCCTGCTCTGTGACAGAAAAATGAATGTGTTCTCCCCCTCAGGTCCTGGCAACATGGAGACTGTATCTCTTTGCTGTCAAAGTGCCCACCAAGGTAAATGTTCCCTTGCTCTCAGTAGAATTTTATGGCTTTCACTTGCAAGCCTTGATCTCAGGGTAATTCGCAAGAGATGTGACAGAAAGTTGCAGACTCTTAGAACAGGAGAGGAGAGATAAGGATAATGACTGGGATCATGTGTTTTAGAACATAAGCAGTGATGTTAACGATTATAATGACTGTGAAGATGAAGCAGCAGGTGTAACAAAGCCAGTTTTTAAGGATAATTCCCGTGTCCACATCCAAAAACTGCAGAGATCTAGAGCTATGGCATCATCACTGAATAAGATCCAACAGAGCAAAAAAAAAAGAAGCCGTCAAACAACATAACAAGTTGTTAATTAGACTTTTAAGTACGTGGTGATAAGCACTTCTGGTGAGAGCGACACATGATTAATGATGAAACCAGATTAATTAAACTGGATTCTTGTTAGGTTAATCTGTCTTGTTGTTTTCTGCAGTAGAACTCTGTGGTCATGTTGATTCATCATGGTAAAGTTGGTGTAAAGTTCAAGTGACAGTTTGTAGTTTACAGTATTTCCCCTTACAAGTCAGCAGTATTTTCCATGTACTGACCACATTTAGCATTTAAATAAATGTATCTGTCCTGTTTTCTTATTGGTGGACAATATTACCCAAAATGCTGTCTTAAGAATGTTCATACCACCATAATTCCTTACTTGTGATAAACACTTCAGAAAGCCAGAGCAGTAACACTCAGAATAATAATGAGTAAAATTAAAATGAAGACAATTAGCAAAACATTCCAATGTTTTATTTTACAGGTTAAACAGAATAGATTATTTAAGTTACCACTGTGTTATCATCCAACCAGATATGATAGACTTGGATATTATCTGAGTTTTTATTTCAGAATTTTAATAGAGTGCAAAAGCCAGTTGAGACGCATTTAATGAAACCAATTGTAGTCCTTATTGTGGTTATAATCCCTCTTTCCACAGACATTCTTTGTTATTGCCTTCATGTTTCCTACATTTGGATAACTTGGTGATTGATTTACAACTTAAATGTACTTCATGTCTCATGTTTCTTGTATCATATGACCTCCTTAAGCAATTTACAATCTGTGACTAAATCTGAGAATATATGTTGTAGATGTATGTTGTAAAAAATGCAGCGTAAATAATTTGTATTTCTATATGTCGTGCAATTTTTCTCTGGCGTTTTCAGATGGAGGTCACCTTCAACTTCTTGGAAATCCGTGCAATGAACACTTACCCAGAACACCAGGTAACACGCTGGAGTCCAATTTCTCCCCTCTTCATACAGTTATAGCGGTTCACAATGTTACTGTGAAAAACTCTTTTGTCCGTACTACAGGTTGTTATCGATACAGACAAGACCACCTACTCTCTGAGACTGCAAAGCCAAGACCAACTGGATCACATGGTCAGCCACATCAACTACGCTCTGTCCCGAGTTTTCAACAATTCCATTTATGCGTAAGCATCACCAGCTACTTTTGCCTTGAGCAAAGGAACAAGTTTTTCTTTTTTTGTGTGTGTTTACTGAGAAACAAAGACAAGTTGGCCGCTGTTAACAGTAGTTGACAGTGCGTTGGCAAATTGGCAGCTTCTCTTTTAGGGAGTTCTCCTCCTCAGCAGCCAAATGCATTATTGGTTTTGCAGTAGTTTGCATACAACCCCTTTCTGTGTCACAGCAGACTTTAACACCCAACAATCACTGGGATTAAATTAGCCAGTTGACACTGAGTAGGCTGTTACCTGAGGGCATCGTGTTGGCCTTTTCTTTTTAAAGCAGTTTATGTAGTAAAAGCAGTGTGTGGCACAAATTCACTTGTTCTAACTGAGACTCATACTGCCAGTCAAACAGTGGTCAAATGTTCTAAGTGTACACTTAAAGGGTACCTGTAGTGAGTTTTCATTTCCTAGCTTTTTCAAAAGATCATATATATAATACTAGGGGTTCCATCAGGTAACTTATGTTATAGCCTGTTGACAAGTACGCTTGAGTACTAAGTCACTGCTCTGTCGGTCAGGCAACATGTTGCCTCCTTCACGGTCTGTTCCAGCACCGGTAGTGATGTAGAGACATTGTTTTGTCTGGCTACCTGGGCTGCGATGGACTGGTCACTGACCCTGTGCAACAGACACCAGTCTAAGATGACACATTATCGGCCAGTGCTGGGTCTCGTCTCTAGGACAATGGAGGAGTGCAAAGCTTACGGTTGCGCAAACACGTGCTTTCCACTCAGTTTCGCTCACTGACTGCTGCTTGTTTACTCTCACTCATCGCCCGGTATCAACGTGAATACGCCACTTAGGGCCAGCAATCACCATAGGTTTGGCCCTGCCTGTAGTTCAAATAATAAAAAGGTCCAGTGTGGTGATTTTTTTTTTTTTTTTTTTTTTTTTTACTGAATTTGCGCCTCTCTTGCTTATAAGTAATACACAAAGCACAATGAATGTTGTAAGCATGACCAGTACAGGTACACTTTAAACTATTCTAATGAGTCAAGTTCAAGCCCTGAAAATTTTCATCCCATGGTCATGTGAATATTCAGCTGAGCACGGAAGAAAACTTGAGTGCGTTTCCCTCCCTCGGTCTCATACACAATTTCTAAGAGCAATGGGATTGACTGCGCTCCAGCTATTGACCTAGACAAGGCTATCTCCACACTCTATCATATTTCAGAATGGCTCTTTTCCATTAGAGCCACGGCAGATGATTGCTTCTAGTGAGAACATTTAAAGAGGAGAAGGAGGGAAGGGAAAACAGAGGGAGGGAAATTGGTGTTTGAGGGTTTGATTGTGCAGCCCTGTAACTGATTGGTGCCGCTTTATTGAAGTACATAATGCAGATAGCATCGTGATAACGCGTCCACAGTAGCACACATAACGCACACGCTCCAGGGGCGGATGATGATTCTCGAGATAAGGTGGGGATTAAGGTCACGGATGTGGATAGGTGTTGTGTGTCTGATTTGTTGACAAATGGGATTAAGGACGGTGTGTGTTTAATGCAACAGTATAGTGGTGTAATCCTATCAAAAAGCCAAACCAGGTACAGCGCAGCATTATGTACGAACACTGTATTTACTTTATGATCCCTGTCCTCACTCTTTTCAGCTTACCACATGATTTTGTAGAAGGGAAATTTGAAAGGGAAACATTCCTCTTTTTCTATAATTGCAGCAGGGAAAGACGGTAGCTTCAAACAACAACCCTGGGATCCAATTTTACAGTTTACATTTTTATTTATTAACTAGCAAAGCAATATCATAAGCAGTTTTGATATTGCATGCACTCAAGTTCCATCTTAATTTTGACTGGAGCTGCTACAATGAATAAAAAAATAAGTCTACTGCAAATTTGCATCTTGCCAATGTAAATAAGACGGTGTAATCAACTAAAAAAACATTATGCTGTTGGATTTTGTTTTTTGTTTGGAAGGCATTGGATAATTTTGTAAGACAAATGTGTTTTCAGTAGTCTTACAGATTTGTTATCTGTAACAGTGTCTTACAGGAGTGCTGATAGTGAGGGTGAACTTTATATTCATTTAGGTGTTCACACCTTGGAGCAGCCCAGTACAAGTACATCTATGGTCTCTAGGGTACTGTACTGTCCTATTTAAGCAGCTGGGAGTTCAGTGCCTTGCTTAAGGGGACTTCAGCAGCAGCTGAGGGAGGAAAAAGCGTAATATTTACCCTCCAATTTTTGCCTCCACCTGTAACTTTTTTTTTTAGCTCAAAGGTCGTCTCATTACAGTCCCAGCTCATTACTACCTCACTATATATCATAAACTTTGCTCTTTTTTTTTTCAGTCCTCCTATCTGTCGAGCCGAAGGTGACCTGGCCGATGGTAGTCAGAAGTTTTCACCAAATTCTGAATCATCACTGGATCCCCAGAAAACCTGTGGTGAGTATAGTACCTGTGTTCATCATAAAAGCATACATGAGTGTACTTCAGCGTCCGTCCACTCGCCAGATCTCTGACTCACACCACATCATTTTGGAGACTCATCTGTAAGTGGGTCAGAAGACCAAAGTTGCTGGATACACTTCCTTTCTGCCTGTAATCCTATTAATCTACAAGAAGAGCGCTTTCATGGTGCAATACTTTCATCTCACCTCAATATTTACAGCTAATCTCTTTCTCTCTGCTTACTATCGCTGTCTCTTCCCCTCCTGACTTCCTCTTTCATCTCTGGCCTGCATCCCGCTCTCGTTTTCAACCCTTCATATGTCCTCTGCTCTGCTTTATACTGTCTTTACCATTTCTAATCTCTTATGGTCTGGTTTGGATTGATTTGTTGTCTCCCCATCTGTCTTCCAGGAGGTTTTTCTGAGACGTATGCAGCTCTTTGTGACTATAACGGAATTGGCTGCAAAGAAGAAGTGCAGTGGGTGAGGAGACGACAAGATGTGCCTTTGTTTGTTGTGTTTCATTGGTTTTCAAACCACCTTATATGTTATTCTGTATCTCTCCCTCTATATCAGGTTGTTTATTTCTCACCTTTTATCTCTCTTTTTTTTGTTCTGTTCTTGTTCCAGGATGTTGATACCATCTACCACTCTCAGGACAACAGGGAGTTTAACTTATTGGATTTCAGCCATCTTGACAGCAGGTGACATAGTTTTACTCACTTTATAGTCACACCAAGGCTCATAACTGTGCACTAATTGGAAAGACACAATTAACTTATGCTGAACTTAGCCCGCAACAATAAACACTGTAGTCAGGGCACTTGTTTATTGGCTTTGTACTTCATCACATTGGAGTTGAAATGGAGCCATGTAAATGTGGCAGTGCTGAATTTGAGCAGAACAGGATGCATGTAATTAGATATGTTAATGTACTTAAGTCAGTTCTTTTTTTTTCAAGCTTGTCAGTTCAGTTGTAATTGATGTTTGGCTGACCTCAGCACTTGACACCCATAAAGTATTGCAAGGTTTCCGTAGGCCCTTAAAAAAGTCAAACATACAAATTGATTATAGTCTTATAATGTCCATTAAATAGTTTGATAGGACTTGAATTTAGTATTATTTTGTGTTAGGCCCCAGATCTAAGTGTAACATTGACATAGGATGTGTAGTGCTTATCTCTCTTGCCACATCCAAGAACGCAGTCTTCACAACATTGTTAGTTTTAAAGTCACATCTTTTCCTTATTGTATTACTTTAGAAGTAAGACTAGTTAAACAACAAACCAAAAGTTACTAAAAGCAATGACTATCTCCTACAAATAAAGCAAACAAATGACGAAACTAAAACGCCTAAGTCAAAAAAACGGAGAAAAGTTGGCTTCTACTTCCTACCTTGCTGCTTCTTACACTGTGACAATCCTATTTACAGTTTAAGTTTACATTGCTCTGAATTTTACACACTATTTATAATTTGCATGTTGGCTGAGAGCAATCAGGAGGCTCCATCCGCCACACCCAGACACACACTAAGGAAGAACACACAAGGGTTATACATCACCAAGTGCATCTCATTACATTAATAAGACATTTCATAAAGTTGCATTAACTTCATTCATGCTTTTGTGAGAGTGCTGTATTGATCACATTGTAACAAAGCTATAAAATGGAACCAATAACCTCTAATGGAAACCATACAGCCTGGACTGAAGTTGTCCAAACACACTCACCTAATGTGTCACAATGTGGGGGGGGGCGTTTAAGATGGTTTTGTCATTTCATCAAGACCTCTACACTTTTAAAAGTAATAATAAAATAGTTTCTGCTAACCTCAATTTCATTCATGAAGGCAAACCCCCGCTGCACCTCGCAAAAACAAAATGCTGAAATTAGTCAGAAAAACATAAAGCTACAGTAATAATCCAGCAGTGAATGTGTTTTCTGCTGGTCATGAATGTCTGACCCCTCTCTGCTCCAACAGCTAGATCTTAAACTCCTTTTGTAATTTTCTGAAAATAGGTTATAAAAAATGATACATTTATCTTGTACAAAAGTGCAGAACCCTGAATGGGATATTCTCTGCCAGCCCTTTTACTGCAGCCATCACGGGCCTTTAAAGATGAAAAAGGAGCTGGATGACAATATTTTTTTTTTTTTCCGAACCAGATTAGACCTGGTTAAACCTCATATAAAATAGGGCATTGCATGTAATCTGGGTAGCTACTTTGCTACAAAGCCATACACTCCCCTTCGCTAATGTTTCTGCTCGAGTGATGATGTAAAACGTGATCACACACTATAGTGTCCCCTTAAGGCTTTGTCTGGCAAGGATTTCATATTACAGGAGTTGTATCGAACTGCTTCATCCCCAGAAGAAGTAGTTCGATGCATAAAAGTAAAAATGCACTCCTACACTTGAAGTGGGTATTTGTCTAGCAGGACCCCTTCCCAGATGAAATGTTGAGCGTTCTCTCTTTTCTCTCTGGCTTACTTTTCTTCTAAGTTTTGTATGAAGTTTATGTAGATCATAGAAAGAGGAAACATGTGCTTGTCAGAGGCAGAATACATGACTTAAACAGCTGTACAGTGCCATATGCCTTCTCCTGTAGCTCCCTGCTGGTGTCTTATTTTTTTCCCTTTGTGCTTCCCTTTTTTTCGAGGCATATTCAAAAGGCTCTGCTTGTCGCTTGAGTGCTGCCGATCATAAAAAGATCTGGCAGATGACATGCAAATGGAGGATTATATTTGGCTTCCTTGTCTTTAGTTTGAGGAGCGTTTTGTCCTTTAGAAAAGTCCAAGGCCTGTATTTTTTTTCCTTGTACTTAACTGTTTGGTAACATCCTGATGAGGAGGGGTTACAGTCAGACTTAAAAATGTATATGTCTCATCACTCGAGGGGAGGCGTCCTACGCTGGTAAATCAAAAGGCCATTCATAGAAGCATGATTGCAGCAGCAACTCATGAATATATTAATGTCTTTCAAATTGAGAGAAAATGTGAAATCACTGCATCGCTGTTGTTTTTCCTGCGATATATATTTAGTGTGTCATAAAGAGAGGGGCTTTGCAGGGAAGCTGCTGGCCCATGCTGATTTTTAAAAAAAATTTTTAATCCTATTTATTGTCCCCTAGAGCTTGTAATCCTGCACTAAAGATCCTGGTTTTCTAGTAAGGTTGTGTGACATGGAAATTGGGAGAGAAAGCAAAGTTTTGACAAAAAGCACACAAGGATTTCCACAAAAAAAAATACAGTGCAACAAGCAAACCAGCCAGATGGAGAAAAGACACGGTGCAAAACACTGAAGAAAGGATCCAAGAATGGGATTCTCCAAGATCATATGCCACAGGCTATTTGCGGTGCATTACTCTCTACCTCCCATACTTGTCCTTTCACATTTCCATTCCCACCGTCTCCCCTGATTGAGCATGTCTGCTGTTACCACGAGTGACAGCATGATGCTTTTTCTGCTGACTGCTGTCCATCCAAACACAGTCGCTGTTCATTCCTCCCGACTGAAAGCGGACACCTTCATCCCTGGCCCTGTCTCTTCCTCTCGGTATCCTCTTCCTGTATCCTCTTCCTTTTCTTTACCCCAGCTCATTTAGTCTGTCTTAGTTTCTCTGAGTCATCCCTGTCACACACAGACACACAGTCTGGCTGTCTTTGACGGCTGTTGTCTGACCTGGAAAATGGCCACTGCAGGCTGACATGTTGGAGAGGGGACTGAGTGTGTATTTACATTAAGCCCAAGAGGTTTTGTGCATGCATACATTGCTGTTTGTTTGTGTGTGATGGACAATAAAATGTTATGCCTTACTGCCCAGAGAAGTTCTAGGGGCACCACTTGGTTTGACAGTTACTCCCTTGTGTGTATAGCAACACACAAACACTAGGCAATATATTCACAAATAAATACTAGAAGGGATGCGGTGTCTAACTCTGACAAACTTTGCATTCCTGCAAGTTTTTGCTGTTATTAAATCAGGATTGCACCTATTTTTCTTAGCTGTTGCTGTTACTAAAACTGTCATATTTTGTACAGGTTTAGATTTAGCATGAATGTACCGCTTAAAATCCATCTTTTCTGTAAATTGTATTACCATAGTAACCCATATTTGACCTCCCATCACATGCTCCAGATTTAAGGTTACCAAAAAGCACTGGTTTGATAGATTAACTCCTTTTGACCCCTTGGTAAACTTTTGACTAATACAACAGTCAGAAAACTGAACAGACTGTTCATGGGTAAATTGCATGAATTTGTGAACTGAGCATGTTTCTGCTCCCCAGAAGATGTTTTTTCACACACGCAAATTACCTTTACCCAACTTTACACCAAATAATTTTCCACATCTACTCAACTTATTGGCATTAGATTTCCCAGCCACAGTGTTACTTCCAGGGAAATGAACCATTTTGATTTCTTGACCTCTTGACTTTTTCTCCAGTACCACCTCAGGGCATTCTTGTTGCTGGTTGGCTTTTGAAATATTAAATCATAAAGGGTTTAAGGTTGTGCATATTGTGGGCTGTAATAAAGGTCGGAGCCTAAAGGGTTTTCCAGCCGGTCTTAAGAATTTATTTTAATCCGTATTATAAGATCTCGAAAACATGCGGCTTTTACCGGACATGACAGGTTGTAAGTCCAGATACTTTTATATCACATTATATCCCTGCTTCGGTGAATATGTTCACATGTGCAGTCAGAGTAAGTGAAATGTGGAATCCTACGTATGGACATTTGCATTGACAGAATCATGAGTGTACCTCAAGAAATATGTTTAAGTGAAGACTTGGCCTGTTTTAGGCCATTCTGAAAATGATTTCTGCGCAAATATATGGAAGTCAGATGAGAAATACGATATTTCCGTACATTGTACTGCAACGAGTTGATCCTTTTTGAGGAGAAATGAAAAAAACAGCCATTTATTGTCAGGCTCGTAAGTATTTGGACAGTGACACAAATATTCCAATTTTCCTCTGTACAAATGTAAATAGAGCATTCCAGTGAACAGGTACCAAACGCAAATTCAACATGTGGACTCCAGACTTTTATCTGCTTGATTTGGTAAAAGATAACCAGGGAACAGAGCTTGACGCTGTTTGTCACTCAGTTGTGCTGTTACTGTTGAACCTCTGATAACGGAGGGACTACCTTTAAAATTATTGTTATTCCTAAATGGTTCATACAATATTTTTGTACATCCAAGTCCACACTTTAACTACGTCCCGATTCCTTCATTGCCAGTCCACTGTGGTGGTGTACATTTTTGTTGTCCAAATACATATGGACCTGACCGTGACCTGTACAAACTTAAATTCAGAACTGGCTCTGAATTTACCCTCAGCTCTATGTGTAATTCCACTCCCTCTGCCATGATCATGTTCTCAATATTAACATTAATATAAAAATACTCGCAGTCTAAATTCGAAGATGTAAACGGCGACAGATTGACCTGCTGTGCCCACATGCTCTCAATACACGGGTCCCAAAGTCTACAAGTGTCCAAGTACAAGACGACATACAAACACCAGCCCACTGCATGACTGAGTGAGACATCATAGAGGGCAATTACATGTCCTGCTGTCATAACATGAATCAACAGTCAGTGTTGGTGATGAATCCTGACATGTGCGTCACAGTCACACACATACAGGCTCAGCTGTGGAAGTCAGAATGGCCTGATCTAATGGCTGGCACTGTAATGAAAAAGGAACACAGCCTGTAGCCATTTTACTCCTGTGAGATTTACTGTAATGTCCTGGCTACTGCAGTTACTGGCACAGGACCCTCCCTGGCTAGATTACGCTCTCTTTCTTCCTCTCTTTTTTTTATTTTACTTTGTATTTTCTCACTATCTCACCATCATTCCTTTCTCTCTCACTCTGGACTTATTCTCTTTCTCGTTGCACCCCCTCTCAGTAGCTGCTTGTTTGTCAGATGATGTATAGCAGGTGTAGCAGCAGTGTGGCTTTAGTTGGACCTTGGAGGATTCTAAAACTCTCCCTCCTCCTTTTCCCCTCACCTTCTTTTTTGCCCACAAACAGGACTGTCTGTGGGCTGTGTGTCTGTTTGTGTAGCAGTGAATGTAGTAATGTTTGAGGTCTGTAGCTGGGATCAAACTGTGGCTTTACTGAATAATCCACTGACCCAGCTATTGATCTTTACATTGCTCTCTCTATTTTTTTTTTCTGATTTGCTGCCTCTCCTCCTCAGTAGGGCTGCAATATCACTCATCTTTTTGAAAGCAGCTCTGCCCATAGTGTTCTCCCTGTCACAATGATGAACTGCTTCTTACAAAACAGAGAGCAAAGAAAAAAGTTTGGCCCATGATGATACAAATTTATGGGTAAATGACATAAAATGTTTTTTGAGCAGATGGAAATTTCTAATTTAAGAATTTGTTGTGTGTGTGTGTATTCATTCCAGGGACTTGGCGGTTATTGTGGCATCCATTGCCTACAACACCTGGTTCACCAAGCTGTACTGCAAAGACATGCGAATTGTAACTATCCTTTTTATTCTCTCACTAATAAACTCCCTTGCCAGATGTAGACTACAAATCAGTTTTATCTTTCTCCTGATTGATTTCTATGCTTGATTTTCTGCTAACAGAATTTACTTTATTGAATCACTTTGTATTTTTTCACAGAAACCTCCGTCTAGAGATTTCTGATGTCTCTCCTTTTAATCTGTCACTCTGTCCTAAACAAGACACAAGATGCTGTGATGCACAAGCGTCTATGAATCTCAATGTAAAAATCAACAAACAAGTTGAAAAATATAAAATGAAATAACTGCTTTATGTGAAGTTGTCAGGTCTTCAAACTGACAAAAATAGAATTTAATATAATATAGTATAAACAACTTGTAGGACCATTTCTATTGCTTTAAAATATTATGGTAATAAAAATTGGTCGTCATTTGTTGTCAATAATTATCACAATCAATTTCAATACATTGTTTGATTTAAGGTAAAGGTTGATTTTCTTACAGAAGATTACAGACTTTCAGATTACTTGTTTGAAACGATTAAGCTTATTTAAAATCAAAATGTAACACATGCATCAGCAATCTAGAAGCAGAACATTTTCAACAATTCTAATTAAAATAAAACAATTGACATAGAGCAAAAAATTGCATAAAAATATACCCTGAATAATCTTGGGTGTTTTAGATGACAATATAAACTAATATTAATTCTAAATATTTATATATATTGTATATTATATATTTATATATATATATATAAGTAATTCTAAATATTAAATAAAAACATGTATTATTATAATATTGATATGATATTATAATGATATTTATCGCAACGTAAAATTATCATGACATCATCATTGTTTTGAAGCCTGGCCCCCTGTGAACAATGAAACACCTGAAAATATGCACCAATACTTTTGCCAACATGTGATATAATGTAACACAATATATCATGAGTATTGTAATACACATATTTTTACACAGCGATAACTATAGCTAAACTAAAACTCAATAGTCAGCATTAAGCATCAACATTTGTGCACATCATATTAACATACCAACTGTAATTATGTTAAAGTTAAGGCATTGCTTTGTGGGATTTTAAGCAAAAAGTAGTGTAACAGTGCTACAGTTAGAGGCAATGAAAAGAACTGAAAATAACTAAAATTTGCACTAAATAGCAGATCAAAGTTTGAAGTTAAGGAAGCAACTTTGAAATAAGCACACTGAGTCAAGTTTCACCCTCGTACAGCAAATGAAGATAATAGAAGTCTATTAAATATTGATGATATGCATTCGACTTATGAGTGTCCAACCAAGAAGAATTAACTTCTGTATGGTCGCAGTCCTTAACAGATTATTCTAAAAATATTCATCTGCGAAATGAAATGTGAAATTATCTTTATTTTGTAATTATTTTAAAGCTTTCTCACATGAACACAGGAAATATTAAGCCATGTTGGTGGATATGAGAGAGAGGAGATTCCCAAAATAAAAAAAGACACATCTGAGAGTGTTATCGTTCTATCAGAAGTAAAAAAAGAAAAAATCAATTCATGAGTCGGTGCTGGTGATGGCTGCGGCTTCTGGTCGTGTCGTTGATTTGAGCGTTCTCAGACATGGGTGTTTGTTTGGTTTGTTTGCAGGGGTCGGAGGTGGTGGACCAGGTTCTGCACACAGTCAGCAAATCCAACAGTCTGGAGGAGCTCACCCTGGAGAACGCGGGCCTCAAATCGTAGGTTTCCTGCTGCCCGGGAGCACCATCACCTTGCCACCTCTCTTTGTTTAAATTAATTTCCTCTCCTGCTCTTCCCCACTCACTCTCACCTCTTTCACCTTTCTGTTTGTCCTTTCTGCTGCCTCCTGTTCTTCCTCCCCCCTCCTCTCCTCTCTCTGCATCTCTTTCCTTCCTCTCACCCCCACGCCTCAGCTGATCTCACCTCTCCTCCACCGTTTTGACCTTTTACAATTCTTCCTCTCACCTTTTTCCCTCCCTCTCACCTGGTTTATCCGCCGTTCTTTCAACACTTAAACTCAGATCTACAGTACCTGCCTGTGAAGAATGTGTCGCTTCACCACTGATGCACAATTGAAATTTTGGACATTTCACTTTGCATGCACGGCTTGTATCATTAAACAGAGCAGTTTCTGTATTTAGTGTTAATTGAACTATATTGGCTTCCCGGAGGCATGATTTACTGTACTGTAATAATGAAGTTACCAAGTTTTTATACGTTCCATGTATTAAATCGCTTCCAATAGAGGGGGCAATTTTATTATAGGTTTTTTACAAGCACTGCACCAAAGCTAAGAGAGAAAAAAATACAAGGATATGTGCTGTATGCTGAATGTGTATTGTTGAAGGACAGCACTCTCCGTGAAATATTCTCCCTGTATGAATATAGGGTTTTAAAGAATCACATGATTAAAGAGGATAGAATTTAAGATCCATTAAGAAAACTCGTTTGTTGATTTCTTTAGCCTCCAATGAATCATCTGCCCCTTCTGATGGGTAATTCACTGTATTCACTAGATTTTCACTGAGTTTGCCTGTGTGATATTTTGTTATTAGCAGGAAGCATACAGTGGGTTCATCGGGGCATTTTACTATAGTTATGAAGCTATAACAAAGCTGAGAGTTGCTAAAAGCTCTATAGGAGTAAAGGGAGCTGCAGAATGAGGTGATAATTCTTTGTGGCTTCAATACAACCCATTTCATTATATGAAATGGGTTGACTGAAGTTTTTGTTACTCAGCTTTAACTTTCCATTCATCCTTCAACCTTGTTATGATCCACCCTGTGCAGGAAAGAATGCAGCTGACATTAGGGCAAAAGCACTGTACATTTTACACTAACAAACATACTACAAATCCATTGAACATTCTATTAAAGTAAAAAACTGTTTCTTTGCAATTATTTTGCTTTCAAGGTAAGTTTTGTCCTGCATCAGAGGGAAACAGAACTCTAAAGAGGATTTACTCCCTGTTCTAGAGAGAAAGTGAATTATGACATAAAGACTGTAGAATGTAATTTTCTTTTCATCTTTAGGGATTTTCCTCAGAAGATGGCATCGGCCCTGTCAGAGAACCCAGCTTCTGTGATTCACTCTCTGAATCTGGCTCATAACACGTTAGACAACCAAGGTACTGTACCTTCCTCGTCTCTGAACTCTGCCTTCTACTGCTGTCTCTCTCAACTCGTCTCGTCTCAAATGTTTCCTTTTTACTTTGCAAAAGCTGTTGTTTGTTCTCAAAGGATTCAGAATCTCCATCCTCTCAGAGCCCTTATTTTAGTTTCTTTATGTTTTTCTCTCCTTCTGTCTCATCTATCTTTCATGCTTTATGTCTACGAGTGATCCTTCTTTTTAGAGAATGCTTTTATTTTTCAGTTTTCGCCGACAAAAAAAAGGAACCTCCCGCTTTGCTCGCTCATTCTCCCCTCCTTTTATGCTTTTAATTATATCATTACGTGTCTGCTGTTGTAAGTGTAAAACAATGTGTTTACATATGAGTTTGGCAGGGTCAGGCTTTGCACGCATGCCAGAATCACTCATTAACTAATTTCTGCCCTCCCGTCTGACACATGTCACTTCCATTCGCTTCAGTAAATTCTTTGTGCTCACACATATCCTGCTGTGTGTGTCTATGCATGCATAAATACTGTGTGAACTAGTGATATTGGGATTGCAAGGCCTTGAAAGACCTGACCTGAGTATGCCCAGCATCCCCAAAACACTGAACCTGCCTCTGGTGTACATAGTGTGTACATGAATAAAAACTGACAAAGCCTGGAAGTTGAGGGTGTTCTGGCATAACAATGCATTTTTAATAATGCAAAGTGTTTGATTCTACGAGCGTGGCCTTAATGTCTTTAATCAGATTGCTTAGCTGAAATGATTTGTTATGTAATCTTCCTTGACATATGGCAGATCATATGGGTTCCTTCACTGCATGTGGGAGAAAGTGAAATTGTAAATTATTTCGGTGAGGTGTTGTTTCTGTAGTATATTTGTGGGTAACACTGTGTATATTTTGGAGGGGGTGTATTTGAGAGAAGCAGCATTTGAGTTTGATGTTATGTGGCAAAGCTGTGTGTGGGTTGTGTTCTCAGTGACTGATAAAAGATTGGATATGAGGTGTGTTCTTTTTGAAATGAAATAATGATCTCTTTCTCATTTCTGCTCGTTTCTTCCTCTCCTCTCCTCTCCTCTCCTCTCCTCTCCTCTCCTCTCCTCTCCTCTCCTCTCTCCTCTTCTCCTCTCCTCTCTCCTCCTCTCCTCTCCTCTCCTCCTCTCCTCTCCTCTC